>JAODXP020000011.1:13372910-13467910 GCA_027497455.2 Sardinella longiceps
TTGTGGACGTGGCTTATCAAAATTGTCCATGCTCATCTTTACAGAAAAAAAAAATCTGCACGTTAATAGCAGTTCACTAAAGTCATCAAAGCGTCAAAGTTAGCTGTCAACGTTAGTTGGTTTACGATCAATAAACACAAGCGCTACTTACGGTATTTGCAATAATTTCTTGCCTATGCCTGTAATGATTAACCAATTGGAAAGCACACGCAACAAATGTTCTGTTGCGCACACAGACACTGCTCCCTCCCTGCCGGTCTCCTCGTCATGCATATATGTTCCTTATTGATTTGGTGCAGGAGATAAGCCTACAGTCCTCATACTTTTTGTAAACCTTAAACTCATACAATTTATTCGTCAAGTTGGATTTAATTAATGTGACCTGTTTCACAGCAATTTATGATTGTGCCATGAGTGTGGCTGTACTGCAAGTAGCCTAATTGGTACAATGTCAGATGACACTTAATGACTTTAGAAGCCAATAGCCTTGAGGAAAAGGTTTCTTTTTTTTTTACATTGAACAGTTGGGATAAAAACATTTTTTGATGAAGAATAAAAGGCAACGGCTTGGTCATTTTAACAGGCATTCTATTGCTGTTTAAAACCTCAAAATTAAGTTTTATCCCATTACTTGATTAATTGATTATATAATAGGTTACTGTGATTGTAGCCTTTAAACTTTACCTACTTTATTTATTTGTTCAGTAAATAAAGTAAAGTAAGGCTGTTGCCAACTTAAATTTGTGCCCCATCGGGCAACGCCCCTCCCCCTGGCCATCTACCCACCCTGGGGCGACCCCAACGTCGATTGCCCGGGCGACGCCCCCTCCCCCTGGTCACCACCCTCATCGGCACAGTGGACCACCACAAATTGCTACCTAATCTGTGGGAAACACTGGCATGACAGTGTGTGTGTGTGTGTGTGTGTGTGTGTGTGTGTGTGTGTACGCAATCACTAAGTTAATATTTCAGCAAATAATATGGGATCATTTGTCATATATAAATGTCTATTTTATATAATGCTTGACAGCAGCACATCACACAGCGAAACCGTGCGTCTTTGTTCAGAGATATACTGAGAAAATGGTGGGGAAAATGTGATGCTGCTGACCCAAGCTCAGCATTTAACAGGAAATAAAAACAAAATGACAGCCGGAATGAGATTCAGGATGAAACTTCGGCCATGTCGTTCCAAAAAAATCAAGTTGATTGCTTCTGTCAGGTTGACAGCGGCTTGGCGGACAGCAGAAAGGCTACAGTATTACCTCATGAGGAAGGATTTTTTAGCGAGGTTTTTGGACATCATCTACCGCCACCATCCACAACAGACGGTACCAAGCATGAAGACGCGTGTGCGGCCAACTGGAGCGGGGCCCAACAAACTCAAGAAATTAAAATGGCAGCAAGATCAAGTACCAAACTTGCGAAATAAATCCAATTTGGAAGGAAAGTCCCCCGAAAAAAAAAAAAAAAATCCAAGGTCACCTTGAACATCATAAGTAGGCTCAAGTTGAGTGGTGTGTCCTAATGACCCAGTTATCTGAAAGATGTTTGAAAATATATTTATTGTCAAATGGGTTTATATATAAAGAAAGGTGGTGCAGATAATAGTCTTTGTATAATCAGATGTGATTACCTCAAGGATGTGTGCTTTTTTCCATTCTCACTCTTTAATTGTATTTCAGAACTGGCTTCAGGACAGAAATTGTGTCTGTGTGACACCACTTAAATATAATTGATTTCAAAGTCTCGGATGTGTGTGTGTGTGTGTGTGTGTGTGTGTGTGTGTGTGTGTGTGTGTGTGTGTGTGTGTGTGTGTGAGAGAGTGCATGTGTATGTGAATGTGTCCACACAGATGTGTGTTTGTGTGTGTGTGTGTGTGTGTGTGTATGCAAGCATACATGTGTGTGTGTGTGTGTGTGTGTGTGTGTGTGTGTGTGTGTGTGTGTGTGTGTGTGTGTGTATGAATGTGCACGTACACATCTGTGTGTGTGTGTGTGTGTGTGTGGCATGCACACCCTCTGAGGCAGGCATAAAGACACCTCTGCTTTTTTTACCCTGTCAGTCTTGTGTTGGCATGCTGAGGCAGACTGTCTGAGAACCGATCAGTCTCGCCATCTGTTCCCGGTGCTCTGGCTGTCTGTACGTCAGCCCTTCCTTCCTTTCTCCTCCCCCCACCCCCACTCCCTCCCCCTCCCTATACATCATGCCTGATGACGGGGAAGGGGCAGATCTTACACCCCTCTTCCCCCCATATCGCTGTCTCCAAAGTATCACAGTATTTCTGCCTGCCGCTGCCACTGTTCCATTTTGCCTTCTTTTCTCTCCAGCTTTGTCTCTCCCTGCTGCTCGTGAGCTTAGGGCTTGTGAGTTGTGGGGCTGAATGAGAGTTGCCGAGAGGTGCTGGGGAGTTGGGGGTGTCGAGGTGTCTTCGGCGGGTAATCCCACCGCTCATACCGCTAATGACAGCTTCATCCAACTGCTTTGTGAGAGGAGAGCTCTCTACCTCGACCGAGCTTGTGGCCGGGAGACAGGAGCCGGGAGCATTTCTATTTTTTCTTTTTTTTTTTTTTTGCTTATGTGTGCCGAACTGCTCGAAGGGCTTCAGAACCCCCACAATCTCTTTCCTTTCAGTTCCACGAGAGAGAAAGAGAGAGAGAGAGAGAGAGAGAGAGAGAGAGAGAGAGAGAGAGAGGGAGAAAAACAGCAATAGAAAAGGGCAGAAAAAAGAGACAAAAAAGAAAAAAATGCACAAATCTGGATGACCTCTCGAGAGCCGGATCTGGTGGCCGGCATTTCATGCAGATTGGCACTCCAATCCACCGGCAGCTCAGCTTCCATTAGGACATTCCAGCTGAACCAACCGCTCACAGAAATGATAGCAGCCAGTCACCACTGGCCTGAACCCCTGGAAGCTCGCCCAGGGCGACAGGGGAGGCAGAGACTTTCCTCGTAAAAACATTAGAGGCAGCTGTGGGTGGGGAGGGAGGCTTCTGGAGTGAAGCTGGAAAGGAAACACTATTCTGTCTCCCCACTTCCAACCCCGCCCTCCCTTCTCCTCTTCAAAAAAAAAAAAAAAAAAAAAAATGACAGGTGGTGAGAATGGAATATTTAGAGAGAGCCGGCAGAAAAATGCAAATGTGACGCAGCTGGCGGCAGCGCTAAGACACAAAGACTGGTTCCAGAATTAGAGAAGTAAAGGGCTCCTCTGTTCTCGGAGAGATCTGGCAGAAAACTAAAACTGTCCGGTAATAATTATGGCATGCTCAAATACTCAAAGTGTGGTGGGGGCTGACCTGTACACACACACACACACACACACACACACACACCCTGTCCCACCCCCGCCAACCCCATTCCATTGCACTTATCTGTGCCTCCGTACACTCCAGTCAAGAGTCTGTTTGACCCGGTGGTCAACATCATTGCTCTCAAATTCACCCTCTGCTCCTTCTTCTCTCTCTCTCTCTCTCTCTCTCTCTCTCTCTCTCTCTCTCTCTCTCTCTCCCTCTTCCCTTCTCTTGCACCGTGTTACAAACAAAGGCCTCATATTCATCACCCTACTTACACAGGCATTTCACTAGCAATCGTGCAGATGCCTCTAGACCTCTAGGTTGTGGCTTTGTGTTGAATTGGAGAGGAATGTGCCACTACAAAAAGATTTTCACGAGGGAGAGACCAAAGCACTTCAAAGAAGGCCACTTCTGCACTTCTGCACGTTCCCTTCATGCATAGCCTGCTTTTTCGAGAAAAAAAAAAGACAGGAAAAAAAAAACGTGCACAGAGAGCCATTTCGTATTAGCAATATGCACAGAAAGAGCCCCACAAACAACCCCCCCACCCCCACCCCCCTCCCAACCTGTCACAGTAAACCCAACCTTCTGACCCTTGCTTATGGGCTTTTTTCCATTCCATGCATGACTTGTTGACCTGTCATAAAACCGCATATACAGGACTGCATGGTGCGCTCATGCTCAGAACACACAAGGACACATTCGCCATTCTGTGCCCAAGAACATGTGACACGCTCACTTCCTGTGTGTCATGTGCGCCACGCTGAAAGCCCATTGCATGCTCCCCTAGGTATACTAATGAATGGATGAAGATTGATGACACCATTTGCAAACCAGACACCCCCACCCCTCACACCAACCCCCAACCTCTCTCATCTCCTGTTGATAGGAGGCCATCAGCCAGTTCATTTTGCCATCAGACCCCCCCACTACACATACACACAGACACACACACACACACACATCTCCCATCTGAGAATCTGCATGCGTTTACAATGAAGCGAAGACATGACAAATGTTTCCTCAAATTGCCAAATATTACACATTACATAAATAACGGAGCGCAAAGCCCGACTGCTCCAGACAATCCTGCCACACAAACGTCTTTCCCATTTTCTCATAAATAACAGTATGATAATTCAGGCACCCCCTTCCTGCCACCCCCCCCCCCATTTTCCCCTCCCCCTCGTCTACCCTCAGTCTCACTCTACGTCTACCTCCTCTTTCCACTTCTTCTCCTTCTCTCTTCCTCTCTACCTCTTTATCCATCTCTCTTTCTATTTCTATTTTGCTCTTTCCATGCACAGCCTCCAGAGACCTGAGTATCCATGAGCTGGCTGATTAAAAGCTACATTGGCTCTACCTCTCTGCTTCCTTTTCTGCCTCTTTATCTCTCTCTCTCTCTCTCTCTCTCTCTCTCTCTCTCTCTCTCTCTCTCTAAAAACCCAAGTCCTGTGAGGTAATGATGAGACACTGGCGGTTCAAGCCTCCTCCCTCCCCTCCCCTTTAAGTCTCACCCGTTTGCCCCTTAACTCATCCTCCTGTACCCCTCCACCCACACACACCACCCTCTTCCACTCCCGCTCCCTCTCCTCTCCTCCCTCGTTCAACCTGTCCCTAACCCCTTCTCTCTCTCTCTCTCTCTCTCTCTCTCTCTCTCTCTCCTCCATCTCTCTGGCCCCCTCACTCCCTGGCTGTCCCTCTCCACTTATGTGGTGTGTGAGACACAGCAGCAGCGGCGCGGTGTAGAGGCTGCCGGCTGCTGGCTCTGGGCTGATGACTCACACACAGGGTTCTGTGCTGCTGATGAGGCTGAAGCACTCGTGCTTCTCGGGGGGCTCGAGTGAGTGTGTCCCCGTGGCTGGGCCAGCATGGAGGACACCACGCCATTAGTGGAATCTGAATCCCAATGACCGACCACCCCCTCCACCCACCTGAGCCCTATGACCTGAACCCCTAAAGACTAGACTAGACTGGCAAGGACTGATTTCGTGATTGGCAGATTCATCACAGTTAGGATTTTTAAGGCTTAAGTGTGGTTTTGGGGCAAGATTATAAATCAGCCGCTCAGCCATAAAGTGTCATTGGCTTGCCTCTCCAGTCTAAATGGTTGTTCACACCAAGAATGATGACTATAACCATGGTGACAAATAAATATCACTCCAATTAAGGATTAATGATAATGAATGACAATATCCACACCACAACTAAGATGTCAGTTACGTGCAATGATAACATTTGGGATCACTTTCAGAGTGAATTTTAAAATGATAAAAGTTTAATAGTCAATCAGAAACCATTGAATTTTAAACATTCGTTCATTCATGAGGACTTCTTACATTATCATTAGTAAGTATGGAAGGAAATATCATTACAGTTATCTTTACAGTTATCTCCCTTCAGAACATCATTCTCTTCTCTGATTGGCTGATGGGTGGCCATTATTCTCTTATAACTGGCTACTTTGGAAGTAGTTCCAAAAATAACTAATCTAATTACTGATCACCGTTCAATATGAATGCCTTTTAGAATGGTAACTATAACAACAATAAGCAGCCTTGTACCTCTCTACTTTTAACTGAAAATAGTACCCAAACCGAACAGGTTAACTGTTTCTTTTATGTATTATATACTTCTTTAAATATACGAGAGATAAATACGAACGGGAGATAAGCGGGATAATGGCCTTCGAGGTGACCGGTTCTACAGAAATAATTTCTCGGCGAAGGTTAACTAAGTCTCCGCGCTGCGCGCGTCGCCACAGTTCTAAACCTCACCTCGCCATTATTTCTTTAGAACCGGTCACCTCGTCGGCCGTTATCCCTTACTTATCGTCCAATATCTGAGCAGCCCTTAATATTGTTTTTCCACCTCACTCAGGTACTGTGTACCTGAGACTATTTCTGCAGCTGATTCTGATGATTCTGGCTTTGAGCGTTTCATCCACCTCATTGGTGGAGGCACCAGAGGGAGTAACAGGGAGCGCGATGGATAGCAGAGGGATGGGAGAGGAGACGTGAAGGTCAAAGAGGGGAGAATGCAGACCAGAGGAGCGAAACACAGGACCAGACAGACTGGAGGAGGAGAGGAGGAATGGAGAGAACAGAGAGGAGGAGAGGAGAGGAGAGAGGAGAGGAGAGGAGAGAAGATGAGCGCACAGAAGAAGAAGAGCCAGGGGTCTGTGTGAACCTCTCATAGACGCCACGTGACTCGACCAGAGAGGCTGTTATGTAACATAGAAAACACACACACACACACACACACACACACACACACACACACACACACGCACAAGCGTGCACACACACACACACACACACACACAGGGGCTTACATGCGGAAAGATGCACACATACTTAAACCTTCCTTCCTCCTTGACACTGGCTTCACTCCTATCCCAGTTGAGCTCAATCTTGGTTAACAGATCTGACGGTTTTATTGAAGCAGGCAAGGCTGCTCTGCTCATCTTCTTCCCAGCAGCTCATAGCAACCTCTGACTTCTAACAGACATAGAGCTCCTGTCCAGCACTCAGTCATCCATTACTCTCTCTCTTTCTTTCTTTCTCTCTTTCTTTCTTTCTTTCTCTTTATCATCTCTCTTTCTTTCTCTCTTTCTTCCTTTCTCATCCTCTCTCTCATCCCCATCCTCCTCTATCTCATTCGCTCCAACATCTTTATGACTCATTTTCCTTGTCACATTGTATTTATAATAAAGTATTTCATTTAAAAAAAAAATAGCCCAGCCTTCCATTATCAGCTGTTTTAGAGCGTGTCACTAATGAGAATCCTACATTAACTGCGAGCGGCTCACAGCCGCATTGGCCTCTGGGGGTCTTGTGCAGCTCCACTCTGAAGAGCCAGCGTGATAGTGAGTGACAGCTATGGGGACAGGGACGGGGGGGTGGGGGGTGGGGGGGTCTTGGGTCGGGGGGCGGGGGGGTTGACAATGCCAGGCCCTATGAATGGAGGCTAAAACAAGCTCAGAAGAAGCCATGACACACATTGCACTAGCCCACCCCACCCCTGGTGGAGAGGCTACAGGGTCGCTCTGTTGTCTTCATCCCGATACGGTGTGTGGCCTAAAAATCTGGTGAATTGGTGATCTGAAGAATGCAGGTTCTCTGTGAGAGAGGGCAATCTGTCATGACCTGTCATATGGACCAACCACCACATCACTGACTATCAATCTGGGTCATTTCTGATTAGTGATATCCTGGAATTTTACATCACTGCTGATTTGATGATAATGGAAAAAAGGCTACCACATTGAACCAAATCAAAAATGTAATTTACAGACATTTATAATCGCATATCATATTACGCTCTTTTAAAATAAGACAATTTCCATTATTTTATTTTTTTTAAGCACTGCTATAATTATATCTAAATATACAGTAAATATTTTGCATGGCCTATCACTCATCGTGAGGTTGAAACATACACCACTACAATATCTATTAGTGTAACTGGAGTCAGACAGTTGGCATTACTTAATGCACAGCGTGTGATGATTAGCAAGAATAAAGGGCAGAAATGCATAAATCATTGCTCAATGGTGACTAGGCCATTTCTAAATGGTGTTATGTTATCTCTGCTCTCTGCCTCCTCTCTCGTTGCTCTAAATGGGCTGATCTCTGCGCCTCTCTCCCCATCATACCCAGGAGTAATGCTGCCGCCGGATAAAAATACATCCATTTTCGACGGCTATTACGCACAGCACCTGACTAATCGTGCCTTTTTCCCTCCTTCTTCTCCCTCCTTCTTCTCCCACTCGCTTTGCCATTCCTCAGACCAAAATAAATGCACTGATAGACTACACTGGATCTTGTCTAGTCATTTACAGTCCATTATTCCTCCCTTTGTTTTTTTCCCCCCGCTAGACGTTCTATTAACAAGACCTTTGACAACAGGGCTGGATGCAGCTATTAATACGCAATTACCAAGGACAATTATGGTCAGTCTGTCTGGAAGAGGACACACACACACACACACACACACACACACATGCAATGCATGGGGGTCAGAAGAAAACACATCCCATCACACTCCTGTCCTGTCCTGTCTCCCCCATTCATCCGTTTCCTCCATTCACCTGTGCTGCTCCTGTTGCAGCTCCTCCACCCTCCACCCTCCTGCTATACAAGCCCCAGGAACAATATCATCCTGTCAGGCTTTCACTGGCCACGGAGACAAACACTGCCCAGATTATCTATGACCGGCGGCCATGCCACTAGACAGTCCACCCTGCCCACAACTGCTGCAGAAGTGCTGAAGTGGACAGTCCTCTTTGTGCTTGTTAACCAGATTTATATGCACTATATGGATGGCTTGACTGAGAGAGACGGTGGAGCACTGTGCACTGTGTTGCTACTAGACACAGAGTATAGAAATACTACAGGTAACATGCTCTTTTATAAGGTCTGGATAGATAGATAGATAGATAGATGTTTTATTATTATTCATCCTGAGGGAAATTAAGGACCAATGGATGGATTATAAATAAAAGCCACAGAACAACACCATCAAACAAAAAATACAATAGCCTCAAATTCAGTTATCAGTTAGAATGGTGTGAATACAAAAGTCGCTAGGCCCTGTCACCCTGCAAGTCCTTGTGGGGAGGAAAAAAATCAAAGTGATATTATTGCATGTGAATGTCTCATTTATCAAGCTTGTAAACAAATCTATCACAGCTCATACATTTGTATGTGGTCCCTTTGCGATGAACAGATTACTCTAGTTACAATGGTGACAAAACAAAAAAAAAGTCTTAAATCTAAGCTTGTTTTCTTTGCTGTCAGGAGCAAATATCACAAAGTGCCCGAGGCTACCAGGCACAACACCCAGTCTCTGCCATGGCATCCTGTGTGCAGAATGTTTCGTTTTTAGACTACACCAATAAATCTGATCTCAGACAGACCCCTTGTTTTTCTGTCAAAAACATATTCCAATTCTGCTTACACACAGTAGTGGCATTGAAAGCATAAGTGGTATTTATGTTATATTAGAGAGGTGGCATAGTACCTGTTTACTCCCCTTTTAAAACTCGGCTCATTGTTACCTCCGCCAAGAAGGTTATGTTTTCGCCGGCGTGTGTGTCTCTGTCTATCTGTCTGTCTGTGTACAACATAACTTGAAAAGTACTGCATGGATTTGGATGAAATTTTCGGACGTGTGTATTGGGATAAGTAAGAACTGAACTGCATGGATTTGGATGAAATTTTCGGACGTGTGTATTGGGATGAGTAAGAACTGATTAAATTTTGGTGTCGGTCGGTGATCCAGAACACCATCTGTAACCACATTGCCTTGGCGGAGGACTGCACTCTGTGAGCGCTTCTCTAGTCTTGTTATGTAAACACCTGACAGGCATAGGGAGAATGGAGGCCATGTCTGGCGTTTGTCCTGACTGAGGCCACTCTCTGGCTCTGGCTCTCCTCCAGATGCCCATGCTCCCCACTCCGAGTCTCCAGCTGCCCAGCGCCCACAGATCCAGATGCCCACGTGGCCCCTCTTATCCGACAAAGACCTGACAACCCGGCCGGAGCTTGACCTTCTCCTCGTGTTTGCCTTATCACTCCACTACAACATCAGAGCCATGCTCAGGGAATTTCAATGACGCCAGGGACTCTCGCAGCTGAAACTGTCTGGACATCAACTGGCACAGAATCCCAAATCCTTAAAGCTCCCAAAACCCCTATTGCCTTCTAGCCTGGGAGGACCCATGCTCCTTTGCACGAGCTCCATTTCATTTTGCTCTGCAAAGCACCATGGTGTCCATGGCCGATCTTTAGCCCTGCTTTTGGAATCCAATCACAGAATGTAGAGGAACTAGGCGGGGCGTACCCATGCTGCCTTGCACGCTCGATTTCATTTTAAGTCAACTGGTGGCTCTGGTATTGATACGATTGGCTATGAGCTACATGAGTTACGCATAGACACTTATGATATACTGTACATTTGTAGCGCCCAATAAATGCCTCTGGACAATCGCAACCCTCGCTTCATCAAAATTATCAAAATGAATAGGTGTGTCTCCTGACTAAATATCACTTGCGATTATTTATAATGCCGGGTTAGCCAGGTTAACCAGGTTAATTGTCTTCTGCTTGCCCATAACAAACCATTAGGCCCTGACTGCAGTGCATGTGGTGTGTGTTGGTGCAAAACTCTCTGACTGCCGTGCCAAAACAACCGGTGGATGTGGGAGACTTTATCTTGGCTCAGGGTGCAGGCAGGCTATTTCAGGCCAATTCAAACATGTGCCAATCACTGATCACTCTGTCACATATAAGCAAGTCAGGATTTAGTGGCAGGAGGATTCATTTTCCAGGAAGGCAGGCAGACTGAAGATGTTCAGTGTGAAGGCTACGCTTAACAGAGTTGAATAGTTGCCTGTGCTATGCAAGGTGATGTTGAGGACATTAAAGGTCAGAGTCTATTGAAGGTATTGATCTGGGGTCTTGACATGGTGATATTCTTTATATTCAATCCAAACTCCGATTTTTCCGGGTTTTTTCCCTCCCCAAGTTTGTAATAAAGACATAGTTTTAAATCGTCAAGTGACGATGAGGATGTTTATATTTAAAAATTCTCATGTGAGGAATGGCAATATAGTTTGAAACTCATTTCCCATTTCCATTAGCAACAAACATCTCTTGATCTCTTAAAGGTACAGTCACCAATTCGTTCCAAATGGTTGTTGAGATTTGATTTCAACAGCCAATCTAATTAGGCTCCCTCCTTTCCTTGTTCCTGAAGCAACATGTTGTTTGACTGGACATTGCAGGAACACCATTGTTTGTGTGAGGACACACATGAAACAAACATTTACATGACCTGGCATATAGCAATTAATAGCCTTTAGGTTTGCAAAAAACAAACAAACAAAGAAAATAATTTTTTATTGTCAGTCAAAGGTGCGCTATGAGTGTTAGTGCAATTTCACTTTTGTGTCAAATTGTAGGCACCTCCCCATGATGCCCCTGAATGTGAATAGGGAGTCTAAAATTGCGCCCTCAATTGTCTTATTTTGTCCACAAAAAATATTATTGGTTGACTGTCATTCTGGAGTCAGTTAATCAGCAAATAATCGATTCAAAAATCAATTAAAAGTCATTTGATATTAACAACCTGACCTGAGTCTGACATAAAGTATGTTTGATCTTTACAAAAAAATACTTAATTGTCCATTGTTGCCTTTTAAATTTACACTTTTTTATACCATTACCATCGTTGGAACACACCACCCTTACACTATGTCTCCTGACTTTACAATTTTTATAGCTTTGATCTCTTTTTGGCTCTTCTATTTAACAGCGGCAGTTGCACCTCATTTACAGTGTCCTGCATGCAAGCATTATTGGTCAGTTACTCGTGTGAAGGTGTTTTGGTGGTTCGCCTACAGCAAATTGTCTAACCTTGCTTGCTTAAAGCCCTGCAGGTGAAGTTGTTTATTACTCAACAGGCTTGGCATATGCCTTTGTGTAATATGCCTCTTTGAGAAATGATGCATAGTTTGAGTCCACCTAAGGCTGAAGAGTGAAGCATAAAAAGTGTTGAATTCACTCATGTAATTTGGGGAGGGGAGGGGAGGGGGGTGTAATTGGCTGAATCAGGAGGTTAAATGTGGAATGTTTTGTTAGAACTGAGAACCGGTGGAACAATCCATCTCTCCAGCAGAAAGGTTTCTGGGTTATTTCAAAAATTTCACGCTTAATGCACAGACAACCAGTTTCTGCTTTTCCATCCTTTGTGGCACAAATCAACAAATAATGTACTGGCTTTGCCTGGAAATTAGCTCGTAATCCGTTTAGATAAGTAGAGTGCAAGATTCCAGAGAAATTCCCTGCTGAGTTTCCATTCAAGCGAAGGGAAAAAGCTGCTTACTGTCATCACAATAATAAAACTGAGATTAGAGGCAAACTGAGGTCCCCAGAGTCTTTCTGTGGCATGTTTTTTTTCCTCTAACATTTTTCTGACAAATTAACTAAATCCATTTTGTGATATAAACAGTTTAAAATGTTTAAAGAAGGTCTGAAAAATGTTAGAATAACTACAATATGTTAGCCTATGTCTTGGCAGATCTTTGGTTAAACTTCTTTTATGGCATAAAAGCTAAGCTTATTCCACATTTTTTCCTGGACATATTGGATTTTTATCCTTCAGTAATGTGAATAGGTATGACTTTACACTCATCTCACATCAGTATACATCAATTCCATTCAGGGCTATGAACCAATCACTACAATCTGGCTTCAGTCCAACACTAAGTGCACCTGTAGGATCAGCTCATCAAAGCCACAACTTGTTGTCATGGTCCTTCATTGCAACTACATACAGTATATTTAGAACAACTACTATTCTTCAACAAATCTGATTTTTGAGTCTGTGTATTAAATTTCTTCAAAACGAAACACAGAATCCGTGGACATGTTAAAGCCATTAGCTTACTGAACATTTCTGATCAGATTCAGACGGTGATGATGCCCCCACCCAATATAACGTTTGTGTGCGTTTAACATTATGGTCGTTTCACTGAGATTGCACAGGGCGTCTGGTAAACCTAAAATTAGGCAACAGAAATGGCAGAGATGAAAAGGAATCCTCAGGCGATGAGGGAAAGATAATCGATACGTCAGTCTGTTAAATCACTGGCACAGCCATGCTCAATCTCCCCCGCCTTGCTCCACCTTGAGATGCGCCGGGAATTTACAAGGAGAAATGCACGTGGAGAGGGAAGCACCGGCATGCGCGGGGAAACGGACCTATGGGCGCGTCCGTAACCCGCCTCTCTGTCGTTTTACAAACATAATGCCACCGCCCGAGCTTTGATGTATGATAAACAATGGACCCAAATGGCTAGTTTCTGTGGAAAAAGATATACCAATCCATTATATAATATGCACGGGAAGGCGCATTTCAATTACGGCTGTCACTATTCATTTGCGAAAGGGAGATTCCCAGAGCGCGTTGTTGGACTTAGTAGGCATGTCACAGGTGCCTACGATTGCACTGGAAAGAAACGAGAGCAAGAAACTGTTGTCAAAATTGCCCAAGTCAACAAACCACTCAGACTGTTATTTAGCAGACGCCACAACACCGAACCGCCCACCAGACGCAATTGTTTGCTTCAGAGTAGACGGGAGGTTTTGGATCACCTCGAGATTCCCCCGTCAAAAAACAAAACAGAGTTGCCGCGAGAAGGGGCGAGGTAGACGGGCTAAGGACAAGTCTGTCTCCCTCACCAGTGGTAGTCATGCCCCTGGTACATAGGAAACGCTCAGTGCATTTTCTCATAACCACTTGTAGACTGCTTGTCGGTGCCTTCAGTGTTTACGTTTGGACAGACCAACGGGACCCTACTCACGCACAATAATGCGCACAAAAGATGTGAGATTAGCACTCATTTACGCACGCAGGCCCGCACGCGCTGTCGCCTTCGCACACCCTCTCTGTCCGTAGCCTACACACGCACACACATACACACACGCTTTCCAATAAAAGCAGCAGCCGCGACGCGAACACGCGCACACATACACACACACAACGCGGGCTCGCTTTTCAAGGGTGCATGGATGAGAATGTAATGACCTTGTCTTTACCCGCCAGGATGGCCTAAAGTCACAATGACATGAACACCGATAACTACAAAGTAGCATAGGCATGCCTGTCAGAACAACAAGTGAACATTCACCATGCAAGCAGGATCCGAGTACTCTACTCTGTGTAGTATTATAAATATTACTGCAGAATTATGCACTGTCTAAATCATTGGGGTCATTGCAGCGACAAACATGATATGCATTAACAAGAAATATCAACTAATCACTCTGCAATATTTTCAACGCTGTGCAATAGCAAGTATCATCATTGCAAGAGCTATTGACCCCGAGGAGGAGAACTGGCTTGTCTTAAAAGGGATGCAAAACATCTGCTCAGTTGTGGATACCGACACTCCGAGCTTTTCAAGGGCGTTTTTGCTAAACAAATCAAACAATGAAGAAACAAAGTGGAAAAGCTGCCTGCATGTCTTGCCCTTACCTTTGTTGTCCTCGTCCTCGCGATTTAGATGCATGACTGTTCACTTTTTCACTTCAACGTTTTTTTTTTTGGGTGATTGGTTTCCTCTTCAAAAAATCCCAGATTCTTTGAATAGTTTCGTGGCCGAGTATTGTGTTGCTTCTCCGCGAGCAATCGACTGTGCGCGCGCGTGTCTGAGCGTCTTCAGCCAGTGTTTCGCTCGAGCAGGTAGTCAGTCAGTGGTGTTGCTCTCTCTCCTCCTTCCCTCCTCCTCTTCCAGCTCCCTCCCTCCTTCTCTCCCTCGCTCTCTCTCCCTCTCTCTCTGGTTTCCTCGTCTTACTCTCCTCAGCCCTTACAGTCGATACATGGGGTTGTGACAGGCGGCAAGGAGAGGTGTTTTGGTGGTGAGGAGGAAGAAGATGAACGATGGGCAAGTAACCGTCTCATGTGTGATCGTCGGCAGCTGGAATCATCAGCTCGTGTCCCCGCCAGATGATTGCACGAGCCATTCATTTCATTGGTTTGCCTTCATAACAGCGCGTGCCTCTCTCGCCCCTACGCATCCAACTGGTCCCACTGTTCAATTGATCAGTCTGGTCGCCTGTCCTGCTGATTGTCCTCATCATAGGACCACAGCCTTCGTTTTCAGCATCCAGCCTATGGCCATTTCCTCATTCTAATGTGATTATCTGAAAGTCTGAGAGATTATATAAAACTCTGCCTTGACATTTACTGACATTTTGTCACAGTTTAGCCCAGAGGTCTCACACTTGCTTGTTCAAGACTCCCTCAATGAGTTCATAAAATGTGAATTCTAAATATGAGATGGAGGACTTTGTGGAAATATTTTCCCTGTTATTGTCAAGGGGAAAGTTGTATACTACTATCTGAGGGATGTTATTGTTTTGCCTTCAACTCACATGCACAAACAGCTCACCGCAAAGTTAAAAATGGCAAATTGTAACATTCTTTGCTCTCAGGAAATATTTTAATGGAGAAAAGCCAACAAATAAACAACAAATAATTAAGAAATAAAAATTAGATTTTCCCTGCCAACTTTTAACATGTTTACATTCCCCATTTTTCGCTTGGGGATAGATTTGAATGCAGGTAATTGTAAGAATTATGTAGCCCACGTATAACCATGGATACAGTTGTTATTATGATCATCTGTACAAAAAAAGAGAGAAACTTTTGAAAGGCATAAAGTACAAACAAGTGGCCCAGGATAGCCACATCTGTGGCTATTTTTGTTGTCTTCCTATCTTAGATGGCTTAACCTTGAGTGTTGTGTTCCTGTGGCCAATGACACCTCCATGAGATGGGAGATAATATGCTGGCGCTCCGAGCAACTGGCTCTGTGCCTCAGCCTGTATCGTCGGACGCATTTGGCCTAAAGATATCACTTTCTCCCGCAGTCCAGTTATCAGTTGGTCTGACTGTCTGATTTCCTCTTCCCCCCTCATTCCGCTTCCACCTCCACTTCTCTCCTGTTCCTTTCTGTATATATGGAGCCTTCCCAGTTGTCTTACCTTACATCTATCATTTTATGTTTGGCACTTATGCAGATGCACAAATTTCCTTTTTCTCTACAAACCTTGATGGGTGATCTGTCTTATACACAAAGGAATGCCCTCCAGGTCTTTTCCATGAAAAATTATCTGCATAGCCGATGCCAGCTCTCTCTCTCTCTCTGTCTTCCTCTCTCTGTCTCTCCTGCACGCGTGCTCTCAGTATACCATGTCTGAGTTGAATATTCATCAGTCCGCCTCGTTGTTGCCTCTGAGCTCAAGTCAACAAGCAGGCCTTTCATCTCCCACTGTTTTCCTGGGTGATCAAGCTTGAGAGCATGAGTGATTCTAGAGCCTTGATCTAGCCACCTACCTACTCAAACCTCTAACATCATCACCAGCAGAACCGTATCCCTTTCTTAAACCTGCTCAATACATCAGAGCAGTCTGCCACATGTTGATGGATATCTCCATAACAACAAATGAGTAGAGTGCCACTCAAAGCTGACCATCCTCCACACCCTCCAGCCCATATCTACCTTTGGTTGGAAAAAAAGAAAGAAAAACGCTAAAAAAGGTAAGGGAAAGAAAACACAGAAATCTGTTAATAAATGATTATGTAGGTTGAATAGATGGTGACGCAATGAAGCTCTGCATGCACGCTTGTTTACCCCCTAAAGACAGAAAACAAACATGAAGCAACATGTGTATACAAAAACAAGCTCAAGCAGTCCAAACAGCATATCCACAAACACAAGCCTACACCCACTTATATGTATCTAGGTTCAAAGTAACCAGCCAGCAGTTCAGCCCTTTGGCATGACATGAAACACTTGCTTCATACGCCAAACAATACATGAAATGAGCGACAGTCTGAACAGCTTATGCACACATACTGTAAGCCCTCCTGGACAACAGCACACAAAGAATATCTCAGGGCAACATACTGTGTTTGTAGGCTTCCTATTCCTGCCTGTGTGTCCTTCAATGCAATGGCCTTCATTGCTTAGCAGACTCTCAAGAAATGTGGAAGCTAAGGCTCTCTTCGAAGGAACCAAAACCAAAACAGACTAAGAAAAAAAAGGCACCTTTTGCCTTAGTAAGAACCAGTTGAAATCAATTCAAATGGCCACAGGGAATAAGGAGCTCTAAAAACAGCGAACTGGCAGGGATGCTTGGGCAAATAAGATGGATGGAGAGATGTAATGAGATGTGAGGAAAAGAGATGAGACTGGTCGTGACGAAAATTGATCGAAATGGCGCTGAGGACTATTTTCTGCCCTGGTCCTGGAGCCCCCGTGCCTGTAGTGTCTGCTCTGTGCCTGGCATTTGTAATAGGATCTAGAGCTTGGGTTCTCTCACCCCTCAAGATACAATCACTTTTTTTTTCTGCTTCTCTTTTCTGCAATCAATGGATTTATTCTCATGGCCTGATTTGCTTGAGTGGCTGGTGGCATGTCTGGTTGCCTGAAGTCTCCCTGAATCTGTGCTGTTTCTGACACTCTCTCTTGAACACACACACACGCACACACTCACACTCTCTCTCTTTTAGTCTCTCTCCTGTTAGTTGTTAGCTAAATACACACACCAAGTCGACAGATATTGACAGAATCGGTCTCTGAATAGATTGCCACCCTGGGACCATTTCCAGCATTTGTTTTACAAATGGATTTATTCAACAGTTTTTTCCTAAGAACAAGAAAATCACACTTATTGGATTTACATGTCTGAACAGGCAGCTGCATGCACGGAGAAGAAGGAGACATTGAAATTTACAGCTAAAGTGGTTCTCTTTGTGCCAAAAACTCCAGCTGAAAAGTTTCATGTGATCCATAAATGAATTATAAAAAATAGAGATATAACAGCTCTGGTGTTGCATTTAATGAACGGACAGCTCACAAAATATTTCCTGAGACAGCAAGAGCTCGACATAAGGCTATGGAAACAGTGACACATTGCTGCCCTCTGCTGATGAAATGGCAGAACTGCAGAAAACAGACCAGGCTTGATGATGCCATTCTGTGGTCTAACTAATATAAAAACTTGCTTAACTGACATACATTTTCCATTTTTTCTAAAAAAAAAAAAACAAAAACAAAAAAACAAACAAAAAGAAAACAACAACAACAACAACAAAACATATCATTTATTGCACATACTGAAACATATTAACCGGTTTAAAGTAATAAATGACCATGAAAACACACACTGCCTTTAAGGTAAATTTTTCCAAATGACCCATAAGTTGTTTTCTCACACAGTGAAATTAGGCCTACTCATTTTCCAACAATGGACTAATTCAATTGACCTTCTTCAATATGCAGTATTAAATCCTCAAATTTCCAAATGTGATGCAAAATGTTCTGTTGGAGGATTCACTTGCCATATGGAATGTGAATGCGAACATTAGAGAGAGGACAGTCAAATGTTAATGTGCTTTAGGTTTTCAAAGGGCTCGCTTCCTGTTTGAAACATTCACCAGACAAGATGAGTTTGGCAAGTCGCTGACTCTAGAGCCTTGTTGCCCTGGTTACCGCTGTCCAAAGGGCCACACACAGCCCCCTGGGAGTGGTTACTGACGGAAACCATGATCGCACAACGCCAACTGCACTTGAAGCAAAGAGAAATAGACCCAGGCAAGGACTCACTACGCAAGCATGTTTTGTCATTGATGAAGGATCAAAGACAGATAAGCTGCAGAATATATTGTGTGCACTTATTTGAAGTTCGGAACAAACTATGGCATCTTGAAAACTCTCTTCATAGTGACCAACACATTTCTCCACAAATTATCTACATATAGATTATATATCTAAAGGTATTATCTCATCCCTAACATGTACCTGGCATAGAATGTGAACTGTTTTATTAGGCTACATGTTTAACCAACAAGAGACGTGACTAAATCCTGTATCTGGTGATTATTACTGATAAAGCAACACATTGATAAGCTAAATATTAATTTGACCTGCTACATATTTCGCAGGCAATATAAAAAGCTATTAAGGGTGCATTACCAGAACAGCAACCTTGACACACAGCAAAAAGCACAAACACAGCATTAATCCACAGGAGGATTTCATTTGTCACGCCAGGTACAAATTACATCAACTCAGTTATCTAGATTCCCTAATCTGGACTCTTTCCATGCTGAGCAAGAATATTCCACGTTCGTAGTAAGGACGAAAATAATTGGTCTTTGTAAATAAATTACAGATGCAGATCACTACCAAATGAATATGAGCAAAATTATTTTCCATATTTGTCGCAATGGAAGGTCCCTTTAAGGTGTGCCTTGGCATTACACAACTACATCCCTTTACACCCATTATTTTAATGCTAATATCACTGTGGCATTAATGCAAACCTAGTCTAAACCTGCCACAATATAATCTTCTCAGAAAATCAATTACTTTTGCCATTATGTTTCATCATACCTTCAGGGCACAGTAGCTGACTTCTAAGTGATAATTAATGACACATTTTAGAAAGAAAAAAAGAGAAGAAATAAGACTCATTTAACACACACACACACACACACACACACACACACACACACACACACACACACACACACACACACACAAACACACACACACACACAGCTGTGAAAACCAGGTCAGCAATGGAAAAAGTCTGATCTGTTTAAAAGGAACTGTTACCTAACAATTCATTAATCAAATTCTACCTGTAAATATTTCATCCAAGGTTTAATTCATTGCAAAGAAAATCATTAGATATCAAGGGTGAAAATGGATGCCATTTTTGACATTGAGCAACATGTTGTGCTTTACCGGTATTCAATTAAAGTGTACCTTGCAAGTCCAGATTTTCTCTGTGTGAACAAAACTCTAAGTATATGTCAATGTTTCCACTTGCAAGTCCATTTAACGAAGCCAAGGAACGCCAACAGCATTCTGTACGGTTATAAAAGCATGAACCTCACATCTCCAAATGATATACTGAGAATCAATGTCTTGAAATACAAATCTGTTCCCTCAGCCAGGGGATGCGGAGCCTGTGAGAATGAGTTTATTGGTCTGTCGTCAGTAGGAGGCTGGGAGGCCTTGACCCAGGAAGCACACCACCTAAGCTATGCAAAAGAGGAGTGCTAACCAAGAAACAGCAGTATGCACTTTTCAGGAAGGCGGCAGGATGAAGGAATGGATAAGGTGTAAAAACAAATGGAGACTTTTATTTTCGCACTTTTCAGACACGATTTACACTAGATGCACGTGCACACACACACTCACAATGTATGCCAACAAATACATTTCAATTACAATATTAATGTATTCGACTTAATACCTATTGCCCACATATCTACAGTACCATATTATACCTAAATGCCATCTGTCACTTAGTGCGTAGGTGTCTTCATGATACCCTCGAGATAAAGTCTGTAATCAAGTTTTAATCACTGGAACACATATGCATAATTCCAACATCACCAGTATTCTAATTACATTGGACTTAATGATGTAATAACCCAGTAATAATGCATCCATAGTCATATTAATTACATAAACATATAGTGACATTCCAGCAAACACATGGCCATGTATCATGGGCTAAATTAATAACACTGACTAGAAGTAACTGTATGCAAAACATAACAAAATACAAGCATGTCCTATAATATTATCATACAGACTGGTACAATAATAGACATACGTGGCACAAATAACCTACCTTTACTGTATAGAGCAGTGATCCCCAAATATTTTTCCTCAAGGGCCAAATTTTATCAAGCATATTTAGCCAAGGGCCAACCCCGCAAACATTAAAAACCATACGTTGAAAGGATGCTAGTTACAACATCACAAAGTATTCCTCTAAACATCATATATAGTATGAGTGCCTGTATAGACCTATGAGGTCTGTAAGCATGTTTATGGAGAAAACTGGTAAGTCAGATGGTGCTGCGGGCCACTCATTTGGTTCCTGCGGGCCGGATCTTTTTGGAATAGTTAGATGTTTTTTCCTGCATTTTGGTAAATTTTAACAGGTTATTATATATAGGCTATATTTTTAAATTATCCCATTACTTTAGCACTTCATGTGAGATTTGAAGTTTGATGTTGCACTAAAAAGTAGTATTGCCGGGGCAATATTGGCAATACTGAGGGCTGTCCGTGATTTTTAGGGGGGGCTGAGCTAAATTTCAGGGGGGCTTGAGCCCCCCTAAAAATGGCCTAAAATCGCCACTGATTCATGGTCTGGAGGTTCTTTAACCTGACGCAATTATAGGGCGGGGGGGAGGGTATTCAGTTATGGTTTGACACGATTGGACAGCTCATCTAATCAGCTTCGCTTATTGGTCGGTTGTCTGTTAACCGATGTAAACCCTCCCCAGAAGACTGTCTCCAGACCATGAATACGGATGAACAGCCATATTATGGGCGGGCTATGTCAGGCTAGGTGGTGTCCCTATAAGGCAACTCTTGAGATGCAGTTTTGCTCCACATGTCCAGTCCAAGTCATTGTAACAGTCTTAGTGTAATGCCCTTGGAGAGGCATTGACTGCTGTTTTTTCCTCTATAGTTGTAGGGTGGATATTTTGTTGGGTCAAAAGATCTGGCAGATTTGTCTAAGGTCTGTTATGGAAGACGTCATGTCTGTACTGACCACACACCAAGTCTCTGAACCACAGAGGAGGACAGACTTTTATGTTGCCATTGTAGAGGAGAATCTTTGTTTTTAGACTGTATTGTTTAGTCCTCCAGACAGAGCATAGTTTGGAAAAGGCAACCGACCTTGCCCAGCCATGATATCTTTATGACAGCTGTCTATGCTGATAAAGCTGCCAGGGTAGGTGAAGTCCCCCACAAACTCGAAGAGTGCAACATTCACCTGGATGGATGTTGTGGGGTGGAGTTTATGCGCATCACTTGGGTTTTAGAAGTGTTGATTTTAAAGGAGAGTTCTGATATGGACCAAAAGTATATTGCAAAATCATAACAAGTTTGAATGTTCACTGGGGAGCAGATTCTTTTGTGCATGCTGGAGGAGACTGCTTGCTACAGTAATTGTAGGCTATCAGGGCCATTAAGCTACAGCAGGTGTTTTAGGCCAAATCACTGATTTCAACATAAAAGGCTCCAAGTAGCCCCAAACTGTTGAGTATATAATGAGAGTTCCAGTGTTGGGCAGTAGCTAGCTACAAGTAGTGAGGCTATTAGTTTAACTACATTTCTGAGTAGCTTGGCTGTAGTGTAGCTATTTTCTGAATCTGATAGCTTTTCAGTAGCGTAGCTGCTTTTTTGGCCATGTAATGTGGTAGCTTTCCCATAAGCTACATTTTCAGGGCATCAGTTTACTTACAGCAAATCCTTCATCTAGGCCATGCACGGAAGATCAGTACTCTGATGCATTTATTGCCTGGCATGGCCATAATTCCAAAAAGTGTCCATGATGAAAATGTCTTCTATCATGTGTCAATTTGAAAAATGTTTAATTTAGCAAATGTTTTACCCATACAAAAGTAGGCTACAATAGTTAGTTACTATTGCATGTCTGTTTGAGAAACCTGATAGTTTGATCACTAATACAATTGGTTGGATCATAGAATTTATAATAGGCCTGAGAATACACAAAAGAAAGAGGACTGTGCAAACAATGTTACTCAGGTGTTCATTTGTACCAGGTGAAGTAAGTCCAAAAAAGGAAGAGCAGAAGTAAGTCCAAAAAAGAAAGAGCAGAGGCACTCTGAGATTTGAGAAAAAGATTTTAAAAAGCCTAAAATATAACATGGCAATTCTGTTTAAAAACACATGGGCCTATGCATTGCGTCCATATTGGCCTTAATCAGGGCATGCCTTCATCAGGACTTATTTAAAGGCCTTTTTTGTGTATTAAAAAGTAGCTTCACAATAGTTAAGCTACTTCTGACATTTCTTTCATAGCTTAGCTTGCTACATTTTGTCTTCTGGTAGCTTTGGTGTAGTGAAGCTTCATATGATGTGGAGTAACTGGTAGCTTAGCTTGCTACATTTACTTGTAGCTTGCCCAACACTGGAGAGTTCAGACATCTAAAAATGAGGCATTGAAAACTTAGTAAGTGAAGTACACAGTTAATTTATAAAATACACTGCTTAAACAGAGCGTAGGCCTACCTTGACTTTTCCAGAAAACTCAAGGTCCACTGTGTTTAAACAGTCTATTTCATAAACTATTTGTATAAGTTGTAAATGCCTCGATTTAAACATTAAAATCCCCATTACACTTAAAAATGTAGTGTGGGGCTACCTTGAGCTTTCTAATCAAAACAGCTATTTGGTCCCCCAATAACAAGCGGTCATCTTCAGCACGCACAAACTTTTAAAGAATCTGCTCCCCAGCAAACTTGTCATGATGTTGCAATACTTTTGGTCCATATCACACCAGATAATAATATAATAATAATAATAATAATAATAATAATAATCTTTATTTATATAGCACTTTTCAAAAGCATGTTACAAAGTGCTGTACAATATCACAATACATAGAAGGTATAAGACAAAAAAGAGAAATAAACTTAAAGACTAAAAAGAACTGAATACTAAACCTAACACAAAAATAAAACTTATCAAACAAATAAACCTTAACCTATCACTAAAACTATAAAAGGGAAAATAAACTTAGCACTAAAATAGGACTTAACACTAAAAATAAAACTTATCAAAAATTAAGGCTTAAAACAAAACTACAAAAAGGAAATCAAACTTAGCACTTAACACTAAAATAAAGCTTAGTCTACCATTTAAGCAAGAAAGGCTTTCCTATAAAAGTGAGTTTTAAGGAGGGCCTTGAATGAGGATAGGGACTTTGCTAATCTAATGTCATCAGGCAAGTCATTCCATAACCTAGGTGCCCTGACACTGAAAGCCTTATCTCCTTTAGTTTTTAGGTTGACCTTAGGAATCTCCAAAAAAACACAACCAGAAGATCTTAGAGTGCGTGGAGGTGTATAAGGTACCAGCAGATCAGCTATGTATTTGGGAGACAGGCCATGAAGAGCTTTAAAAGTAATCAAGAGAATCTTATAGTCAATTCTAAAACATACTGGGAGCCAGTGCAATGAGGCTAAAACAGGAGTGATGTGGTCACAACTCTTAGTCTTAGTTAGAAGCCTGGCAGCTGAATTCTGCACAATTTGAAGTCGCTTAATGCACTTTTGGTCAAGACAAGAAAAGAGACTATTGCAGTAATCAAGGCGAGAGGAGATCAAAGCATGTACAATTGTCTCCATGTCTTTAAGAGTTAAAATGGAACTAATCTTTGAAATATTTCTAATGTGATAAAAACAAGATTGAATGAGCTTTGTAATGTGACGCTCAAAGCTTAGATTACTGTCAAACCAAACACCAAGGTTTTTTGCAACAGGTTTTACACAGTCTAGAAATGGAAAAGGACCTAGAGAAGGATTTAATTGTTTTGTCATGTGTTTTGATCCAATTATAAGCACTTCAGTTTTGTCAGAGTTCAGCTGAAGGAAGTTATTAGACATCCAGTTTTTTATGTCATGAAGACATTCATTTACTGAGTTTAATGCAGTAGTGTCAGATATCTCCTATAAGTCTGTTAAGAGCTCGCAACTAAAACTAAGTAAATGGGGCATAACTTACTTTCAGTTTCATTCCATTATGAACCATTTTAACCAGCATTAGTGGCCAAATCAGTTTATTATTTGGTCTATATAAGATTTAAAATTTCTGGTTCTTTTTCTTAATGACAGCATTCAGGTAGGCCTACCTGGAACTAAAAGGCTATTGAGTGGTTCACACTGGATTTTTTATCTTTAACGTGGCTCTGGGGATTTTGTACATTCTAGTGATTCCTTTAAGGCCCATTCATACCTAACGTGTGTCCTTACGTCTGAATTTCTGTCCCTTCATACCTCTGTACGGTTTTTATGTTTGCTTGTGCTAAACTTGCACCCCACCCCCATTATTCTAAATGAATTTAATCTGTTTCATCCGTAATCATAAGCTCCCCATTTTCGTGCCAAAATACGGATGAAATCGATGGAGAGAACTTACGAAACACTCCACACGTACCCGTATCCGTCTTTTACGTGAGGTATGAATGGGGCTTTACTCTTCACAAGGTCTTTGGTGAGCTGTAGGGTGGTGAGAGCCACTGACTCTGCACTGCCTAAAGTAGCTTGCCCCTGTGACTGTGTGCAATCTCCTTCCTTTGGGCCTCTGGGGATAACATCCCAGCATCACCATCAGCATGTGATAAGACACCAATGGCGAAAAATATCAGCTCATCTCCTGCTTACCTATTCATCCAGCGTCCTGAAGTAGAATCTGTAGTCGCATCTCCATTGGGGTGGTAACAATGACCTGTAGCGTGCCGTTTACACTGATATCACACACTACACAGCAGCTGTAGGCATGGCTCTGTGTTTATCATCGCTGATAATGAGGACACTGGCACCAGGACTGGGCTGAGTCGGCAGGGAAGCCATCTGGCATTGCAATGTTGCTGAGAGCCACCGGGGGGCAATAGAGAAACACAGAGTCATAACTCACCTGGCAGGTACCTGCACCGCAGGGCGCCAGGCACCAGCATCTCGGGCAGGAGCATTGTAGCTGGTGGGAAAGTGGCGGGGAGAGGAAAGTATATTACATATAAACACGCGACAACATCATTGTGATTGTAATGCAGTAATGTGAATTCATAGGATGCATATTTAACAGTTTAACAGTGGAGTCAAATAAACACACACACACGCAGGTGCATGCACACACAAACTCCCAGACAGACTGAGAGATAGATGCCGAGTCAGGCTCACACACAAGCAGCTTTAAAAAGTTAATAATTCACTAGTTCGGCTCAACAGAACAGTCAATAATTCAACAGCCTGGCTTTAGTTGTCATGGAGACATACGAAGATGGTCCAAAGATAGTTCAAGAAGTAACAGTGTGGGTTTGTGAACAATCACAACTTTTCAAAATATTGGCCATGGATCTGATGAGACAAATAAGAACTCAATTCTTCGTGACTGTTGGTTCAAAGTTTACTGTAACTTCATATTACAAAATAATATGCGTATTTAGTGTATTTTCATATTCATCCATCACTAGAAAGACATAGGATGAAATCATTGGCAGTAAGCTTTACAACTTTTTCTGTGGCTCCATCAACATAATAACAGCAAAAAGAAAAAGTGCTCTGGACTTTCAAGTGTGTGTGTGTGTGTGTGTGTGTGTGTGTGTGTGTGTGTGTGTGTGTGCGTGTTTGTTTATTAAGTGTGTGAAGGAATAATGATAAATAGTACTCCATACTGTATACATTCTAATATACATGATACATACAGTACATACATCAGTTTATCCATGAGCTCTAATTGAGCCATCTCTTCACGTTCACCTGAGGTTAGGAACCAAACAAAAGCTGACTTTTACCCCAACATGATGGAGGCAAGGCAAGGCCCATTTAATTATTTTTATAGCGCATTTCATACAAAAAGTACAGTAGCTCAATTCGCTTCACAGGAGAATAAAACTTTCAATACTTTCAAGAACACGAGAGAAAAAAGGAAAATAGAAAAGAAAACAATAAAACTAGAAAAGCGCTAAGAGAGTGCAGACCTCCGCCAAGAAAATGTGGTCACTGATGGTGTTCTGGATCACCGATAGCCACCAAAATCGAATCAGTTCTTACTAGTCCCAATACAAACGTTGTCTGAAAATTTCATCCAACTCCATGCAGTACTTTTCAAGTTATCTTGTACACAAACAGACTGACAGACAGACAGACACACACACGCCAACGAAAACATAACCTCCTTGGCGGAGATAATAAGTAAATGATAAAATTAAGTGGAGGCAGGCTTAACATCTTCAGTATTTTGTTTCAAATTGTGATGCATCACACACCCTTCTCTCTGCAATTGTTGGTTTGATTGGTTTTCGGCCTATCCAATGACTGCTGAGGTATTTTGATCTCTGCCTGTTAGTCCCACATCATTGAATCTGGAGATGACATAAAATTGGATAGACTGCTATGCATGGGAGACCAGTTCCC
Source organism: Sardinella longiceps (assembly GCA_027497455.2). NCBI lineage: Eukaryota > Metazoa > Chordata > Actinopteri > Clupeiformes > Clupeidae > Sardinella > Sardinella longiceps. The sequence goes on from JAODXP020000011.1 coordinate 13,399,757, forward strand.
ACAATGAGAATAGTTCTCTATTTGTTATAGTTCTCTATTTGTTGTTATTTGTTAGTAGTTAGATATATTAAGTACTGTTTAAGGGGTGATGCAATGATATTAAAATAAAACTATAAACAAGAAAGAATTCATCATCAAAAGCTGTTTTTGAAATAGTAGTCAGTGTTTTGGAGGTAAATTTGATCTCCTCTCAGGGTGAACCTGAGGGTATATCTAAAGGAATTTAGAGAAAAACATTGGCATCATTATCAGGGCTATCACAGTTGTTTCCAGTTTATACTTTAATTTGATCCGGTAATCTCATCTCTCTGTGCTATTACGGTCTTTTATTGCCTCCGTAAGGGAGGGAATCTGAGGTGTATTGGGTATTAGGGCCTTTTTATGCTTCATGAGGCCTGTAAAATGAACCACCTCTTAGAGAGAGGGAAATAATACACCCTCACTCCAACTCTTGCTTTTCCACCACACTGTACTGCTTTCTTTAGTATTCATGTGTATTCAATATTGGATTGAGACTGGAATGCATTAATGCCAATAAGACATGTTTTGTTTGTTTATTTGTTTGTTTGTTTGTTTGTATTGCGTAGCCTACATCTGAACATTGAGACATTGCACTGAGTTCAAAAGTGTAAAATCTCGATGGACAAAGAGCACCATATTGCTGAAAACAATTCAATAATACTGTGTGTGTGTGTGTGTGTTTGTGTGTGATCATGTTATTCAGAGAAAACACAACAATTAAAACATGCAGCATCAAACACACAACATCATGAATCTTAAACACACTGTGGTACAGTAACCATGGCAACCAACTCTACCCAGGTCCCAAAAGTGGTGCAACATCGTTAACATGATAACCAATTCTTGACAAGATGTTATGATAATTTGTAGGCTATCCTGCTTTTTTGATGAGTGCATGTGCAACATACAGCATGCACACTCAGTAAATGCATCAGTGGCCTAAACTGGATTTATATTTTAAAACAAAACAGATGGTTTGTTTTTAGGACTAGGCCTAATCATCATCCAGTGAACTGAGCTACAATTAATCATCCTTAACTGCAACTACAAATGGTAACAAACAAACAAAATGCAAGGAAGAGGATAAGAAATTCCTTTCTTAATCAGTGGACATGTCCCTGCTTACCACTGTCTTTATCCTGTCTTCCAGTCTTTTATTTCAGCTTAACCTTAACTCTCTTTCCTCTCCTCTGCCACTTCTCTCCTCTTGTAAGTCATAAGAGAACAGTAGCCTATTGGGCCATTCTATGATATGCGGCTTAACTATGTTGATACTTCGCCATTTAACGGACATAACAATAGGCCTAAATACCCCCAAAAAATGCACCAAAAATATAAAACAATGTTTAAAAAAAATAAAATAAAAAAAAAGTTGAGCATAACATGAAAGTCGTCTCTCACCAACATTACGCGTGCGCAAAAAAATATGTAATGGACAACTCTCTCCACCAATGGAATTACATCACGACCCGCCTACTTGAAGTTCTTCCGTTTTCACGTCCCTTTCTACTTCCTTTCCGCCCGTGCAAGCTCTGCCGTGAACACGCGATACCACGCTGTCTTAAAAGTGAGTCTTTGATTACATTTTATTTTGTGGATAATTATTATTGGGTACAACTAAGCTTTGTTACTAAGGAATTATTTCAATATGCTGTCATTTATGGCAGAATAAAGAGGATTGTGTGTAGCAAAATGGTTGTTTATTTGTCCAATGGTAGCAGCAGTATGCTAACTCATACTTTAGCCTACATTGCCATGTGTGGCCGACTCGTCACTAGCGCTAGTTTTATTTGCTGATTTATTGGTACTGAATTAACCGGGAAATTATTTAATCTTGTGAACGGTCCTTACCTTTTTTTTAAGTCAAGCCATGAGGTTGGTAATTGTGTTTTAGGTATGTTACAGTTCAGTATGTTACAAGAACTGAACGTAACGTAAAGCTAATAGTTTGAAGTGCCAATAAGAACTATAACCCGAATTAAATATATATTTCATTCTTTTGTTTAAGATGCGTTACGTAGCTGCTTACCTGCTCGCTGCCCTCGGTGGCAAGGATAGCCCAAACGCCGGCGACATCAAGAAAATCCTTGAAAGCGTTGGCATCGAGGCCGATGACACACGTTTGGACAAGGTACACCGTCTTGTTAATGTCTTGACACATCAGACTTGAAAGAACCAAGGCAGTGGATGCTCAAGTGGTGCAGAATGCTGTTCATGTTTGTGGTTAACATTTACACCAAGTAACCTCACGTGCTAATTTTGATAACTTCTTAGAGGTTGGTCTTATCCCAGTGAATTCCCTTTAGTATGGTAAATGTACTGATCAAGACATTTGTTTTAATCACAGGTCGTCACAGAACTCAATGGCAAGAGTGTGGAGGAGGTGATTGCCCAGGGTAAGTTGAACTCATGCCAACAAGCAATATGAAGTCCGAATCTAGACGGGAGTTTTAAGCATCCCTCATGCTGTAGGTTGTGTTGTGAATGAGTATATTTTGTGTCTCAACAGGCTACGGCAAATTGGCCAGCGTGCCCTCTGGAGGAGCTGTTGCTGCTGCCGCCTCTGGTGGATCCGGCGGTGCTGCTGCCCCTGCTGCAGGTTAGTTACCACAACTAAATAGGAAGATGTCAGGTTATTTTATTGGAATAGGAAGATGCCTGATTAAGCTTGAAGAATGGGAGTCTTAAGGCCCTTCTGTTGCAGTGTTTATCTCTGGCTTTACCACCCATTTTTGCCTGTTAACCAACAGCCTCTTTTCTGAGGTTGTGTTTGGATAATGGCTTGAAACCAGCAACCTAAATTGTAGGAAGGTGTAATGTGTTACAATATGTTGTGAAGTCCATATTGTAAGATTGCATTGGTAGTTGGACTCTTTTCAGATTTAACTTGATATCTGATTTCATATCAAGTCAAATCACATTTAGTCAGTGAATGAGATTCCTTAATTTCAGGGGATTGGTCTCTTCCATTGGGAATTTTCAGAGCTGTAGTCTTTATTTTGTTAGGTAGAAAAGGCTTTTAAAGAGTCAGTCACTGTGACTTCAAATTAACTTATTTCCCATCTCCCCTTGGGATAAACGATTGAGGTTCTTTCTACAGTACATCCAGTAGTTGTCTGTCAGCCTGTAGCGATTTTATCTTCAGGCTATATCATTGACTCGTTCCATCTCTACATAAGCATCATGTGTTAGTGTCCATAGAATTCCAGGCGATATTCAAAGTTGGACCCTTAGTTATACAGTGTGTTAAGACTGACAGAAAATGAAATGTGGGAATCCTAAATTGATATGACGTGAGACTATACTGTTCCACTATAAATCAAGGAACAGTGGCTTGATCTAACTTGATGCTGGAATGAGAATAGTTCAGTCACGGTTGCATATTCCTTGAAGGCAACGTAAGCATAATGTAGTGCATGTTCTGGGATCTTTTACGTACATTCATGTATTCAGAGCGTTTTACTACTCCTGTGGCTGTTTTTGACCAATCACTCTCTCTCTCTCTGCCCACAGCTGCTGAGGAGAAGAAGGAAGAGAAGAAGGAGGAGTCTGAGGAATCCGAGGACGACATGGGATTCGGACTTTTCGATTAAACCGCCTTCTCTGGACTAAAATAAAATATTTGTACAAAACATCCATGTCTTTGATCAATTTCTGAAAACTAATGCATTGCTACAGTGTTCTGTTTAATACACTTGGTGTCATTATTCCACAATGTATACCTCCTAAAAATAAAGCGAAATGAAAATGCCAAGGTTGAAAATCAGTCAATTTAATTCAATTGGCAGATGACTGATTACAATGCCCTTGTAAGTGAGTATCAGTAGTTCTCTGGGAGGCCTTCAGGTCTGTAATGGTTTGGATCGTTTCCTTCGCGACCCCAGCGATTTGCCTCCTGATCTGCTTCAGTGTCTTCATGACCACGGCCACTAACACTTCCTTGCCATGATTCCCGAGCATCACTAGTGGAAGGATAATGTTTTAATTTGGTAAAACTGACTCATTTAAAAAAGATGTTTGCACTGAGAGTGAAGTAGCTGTAGGTGAATTTTTCATCATTTATGTATTATCAGTAATGTCTATTTTACAATGTTCTTGTTGATGTGATTTTGTCCTCTAGAATAATTTTAGTTTTTATTACTTAGATGTTTTCTATAATAACATTGCTGTAAATACTTAATCTTTAGCCAAAGAGCTCAAATCACCCACCTGATCACTTCAGCTGCCCATTTCCCTCCAGGGCCTCTTTGAGCAGCATCATAGTTTCCTCGGGCATGGAAGTACTTGTCTGAATCTTTCCAGTTAGCTTTCCTCATATCACGATAGGCAGATCCCATGTCCCAAGCACCTACAATTATTATTTTTATGTGATGAGAGAAGGGTATTTAGGCACTGGGCCACATAGCTTACATTGAGTGCACCATGGCCATATCCTTATGGGCATACTATTGCCTGAAAAATACAATTTACAATATTTTACCTTGGGCAGCCTCCACAGGGAATTTATACCATTGAGCTTGAATAGCAGCTACAAAAGCCAGCAGCAGTGAAGCCACAAGTAATCTCATCTCTACAGCTCAATGTATGAGTAAACCTGCAGAGAAACACAATGCACTGCTGAAATAAATAACCATAAAATTGTTCCATTTGAATCTGTTATAGACTTACAGGTTTTTATTATAATGTGTAATTGTATAATGTAAACTTGTAAAGATGTGGTTGTAAATGATACTTACCTGCAAGTTTCTTCTGCACAGGACAGTTTAAATTCACTGGTCCTCTTAGGTTTCTCTCATCCCTCAACTGTGAAGCACCTGTTTATAAATAAGAGTGGTTGGATTGTGAAAGGCTTGGAATTTTCCAAAATCGTCCAAGTTGATAAATATTAGCCTTTACTCTCATGCAGGTGAGTTCAAGCTGCAAAACTCCAGTATTACATCACCAGTATCAGGCATGGACTGGCCCCATAAGGCATACAGGGCAATGCCCGGTGGGCCGACAGTCATTTTTGGGCCGGGGCTGTCATTTAGTCATAAATTTCATAAAGGATATTGGGCTAGTTTAATTAAATCTCTCAGTTTCATGCAATATGTCCAACTTACAGTGTTATTCTAGCTAGCCACAACGTTATTATTATTGAATAAAATCATGGTTGGCCGTCATGGCCAAAAATGCCCTAGCCATTTTTTGGTCCCAGTCCGGCCCTGACCAGTATAGATATGATATGTTATGAAAGTGCTAATTTAATATGTTGCATTCAATTTTACATTTTCAAGGGACCTTTCAAAATTATCTATTTAAGCGCAATTGTCAGTTGGCCGCGCAATTGGCCTATCTATACTTTACTATTGTTAATTGACTGGGGTGATATTAAATCATGAATATGAAAAATGACATGTTTTTATGCTCTTAGTCTCGACTCTGAAAGGACTTGGTCTCGACTTGCTTCCTCAAAGACTCAGGCTTGACTGTAGGCCTATATGAAAACCAAAAGACTTGGTCTTGACTCAGCATAAGTGCTCTCGTCCCCCTCACTATGTACTGTATTAGAGAAGCCAGTTGCTATTGAACAAGTGCAAACAAATTGTCAATTATGGCATGAATCAATCCCTGCTGTTATAGATCACTGAGTGCATATTATTATTATTATCATTATCATTATTATTATCTCTTTTTTTCAGATCAGAAAAAGTAGCGGTCCCCCATTAGCAAACAAGGGGTACCGCTTTGATGAATATTATTCATTGTTTGCATTGATGAATATTATTCATGTGTGTGTGTGCACCTTGTAACATTTAAGGATACAAAATTCAGACATTTGACAGCTAATGATAATGCCAGTGTATGTATAATCACCAATCTCCTTACATCTCCTAAAACATTTAAATAACATAAATAAATTAGATGTACCGCATGGCGACAAAATATGACCGCCGCTCAGTTCTGCACATTCTCTGCCCTGTGTGTGTGTGTGTGTGTGTGTGTGTGCGTGTGTGAGACAGTAGGCCTATCATCCCAAACCAGTAACCCTTCGCTTAATAGCACCATCTACAGGTCAATGGTTGTACAGTCATTAAATGTGCATATAAATTTATTTATTTTATAGCCCCCCATTTATTTTATAGCCCCCCACAAAACTTGACATATTCCCACAAGATGTCAGGTTCATACACATTAAATTTGGTCTGTTCATAACATCTGATCTAAAGATAGGGGCAATTAAAGCAGTATAATATTGCATTTTCATTTTTTACCATGGGGGTGCAAATCACAAATGACTGGTTATAAGCTAAGTTGATGTGGGCTCTTGAGACTAACATTCCATAAACATTTCATCATCCTCAATGTCACAGGTCAGGTAGTTCAAAGCTGGAGTGGCCCCAGGGGACCAAACAATTTTTTTCCGTCAAAGTTTACTGGGGCTACATGCCCCCCAAGTTTCATGTGCCCCGGTGTTACGGTGTCCCGGGAATGGTTGACCAAAAATTCAGGAAGTAGATGACGGGAGAATCATCACGGCGGTCATAATGACGCTGAACTTCCCTTCCCCATCTTGCCACAAGGCTCAAAAATTACTGTCTGTCACTACGTTATTATATCAAACAGGATTTGAAAATGCTCAAAATGCTATCTGTTGTATTAAATCTTTCAGAAAATCCCTTCATTGCTGCCATTGGGACAGGAACAGTTTGATTGCTGCACCGTGATTGGACTTTGATTAGATGCAACCAGATGTCACTTCTTACAACAAAGGCAGCTTACAAGTAAGCAGAATTTTTAAGTTGTAAGAAAACCAAATGCATTGTCATTGTTTTAATATGTTTATGTACTGTAGCTGATGCCAAAGTCAATCTAACATGGCCAACATTGGCTTTTGATTTTTTGCTTCAGTATAGCTTTGCATCTATACCTGCTAAAAATGACAGGAAATGAAAAGGTCAAGGTTGAAAAGCAGAGTGTGTTTAATTCCAACACATGATTACAGTAACAGTCACCATGCCCATGTATTTTGGGTAATGAGTATCAGTATTTGTCTGGGAGGCCTGCAGGTCTGAAGTGGTTTGGATCCTTTCCCTCACGACCCCAGCGATTTGCGTGTTGATCTGCTTCAGTGTCTTCATGACCACGACCACTAACACTTCCTTGCCATGATTCCCGAGCATCACTAGTAGTGGAAGGAGAATATTGTAATTTGACAAAACTGGCACTCTGGCACTGTTTAATAGTCTAATGTTTAGGAACATATGTTAAAGGAAATGTTCAGTTTTAAGCAGCTTTTAGACCCTTTTCCGGGGTGTCTAAAATAAAATAGAAGGGCCGACACCAACATTCTCTGTCAAAATACTGCTTCTGAATGGCATGCCCTTATGTCATATGTTATGTCCGATTATGTCCAATCATTATGTCCAATTATGTCTTTATGTTCTTCTTCTTCTTCTTCTTTTTTTTTTTTTTTTTTAATTTGATCCACACTGAGTGGTCAGTGCTGTCCAGTGATGTTCCAAAACAAGTAACGTAGCAAAATACAGTTCCTGTCATGTTCTATGGGGTATTTTGGACATTCTGGAACTATTTTTTCGGTGTAATGATCAACCTGCTCAACTACAATGACAAATAAAACTGGATAGGAACTGTATTTTGCTACGATACTTGTTTTGGAACATCAATGGACACCATTAACTCCTCGATAAGTTGCACATGCTTTAAAATAAAGGTTTAAGGTTGTTTTAAGGACATTATCAGACATGCACATAGCAAGCCATTCTGAGGCAGACAGCGGGGGATTCTAAATGAGCCAAAGAGCTGAGACAGGACCAATGGTAAACATCTTGGTGTCGATGGTTCTATTTCATCCTTGAAAAAGGGGCTAAAAGTGCAAAAACCAAACGTTTTCTTTAAGTAGCTGTATAAATATAAATTGGTGTATTCATCATTATAATGTTATGACATGTCTTGTACAGTGTTCTTGTTGTCAAGTCAAGTCATGTTTATTCACAGCACATTTAACACAAAAAAGTTTGACCCAAACTTCTTTACAATTAAGTTCATAATAATAATAATAATAATAATAATAATAATAATAATAATAGAATATGGCAATGATACTTTATAGACAAAAGTCTAATAACACTTTGAGACAATAGATATTCAAAAATAAGATTAAATAAATAAAATTTGTTGTGATTTTGTGAATGGTTTTTTCTTCATGTATTACTTTCTACTTTTACTTGTTGTTATATGGTTACATTGCTTTATCCAAAATGAGCCCAAAAGACACCAAACCGATCATATCATATGTGAGAGGAATCACCAACCTGATCACTTCAGCTGCCCATTTCCCTCCAGGGCCTCTTTGAGCAGCATCATAGTTTCCCCGAGCATGGAAGTACTTGTCTGTACCTTCTGTTTTCCAGTTAGCATCAATCATATCACTATAGGCACGCCACATTTCCCAGGCACCTGCAATAATTGTTTTTGTGTGACGAGAGATGAGAATTTTCAAGTCACTGGATCACATAGCTTACATAGCCTACCATACTGTATGTGATCAAATGATCAAAATATATTTCACCTCTAATAGCCTCCTGCGGGAAGCTGAACAAACATTGAAGATATTCTTTCGGTGAGACTCTAGAATCTGGACATTCAGCTTGAATAGCAGCTATAGAAGCTAACAGCAGTGAAGCCATAAGCAGTCTCATCCCTGCAACTCAATGCTGGAGTATAGCCTACTTCAAGGAAACCCAATAAGTGCACACCTGAAAAAAAATAGCCACCACATTGCTCCATTTTAATCTGTTACTGGACATACAGTACAGGTTCATACAATGAGTGTAAGGATGTAGTTGTTAATGATACTTACCTGCAAATTCCTTCTGTACAGGGCAGCTTAAATTTACTGGTCCTCTTAGGTTTCTCTCATGCCATAATAGTGAAGTGACGGTTTATAAACAAGACTGGTTAGATTGGGAAAGATGTAGAAGTTTCTACAACAGTGGCCTTTGATAAATATTAGCCTATGGCAAATGCAAAAGTTGCGATAAAAAACCTGTCATCAGTATCAGTCATCACCAATCATCAGTATTGAGTGAGTAATCAGTAAGAGACCCTTCCCAATTATTTCTTTGGACACAATTCTCTGTAATGTAATCCGCACTGAAATCAAGGCACAGTCCAGGCTAGCCTACAATTGTACAAAAACAAAAAGCTGGAAATTCCCATGTGATTCAATCAGAATTGAGACTAAATGTGAAAATCAATAATTTGTCCACAGTACTGGTATTAGTCTTCAGGTGACCTTTGATTTTCCAGAACACACTGTGAAACAAACATAGCCAGCAGGCCAAACATGCTTTATAGACATTGCCAGATTCACATAATTCTTGTCTTTCCTCATATCTGAACCTCACCTCAATGCTCTGCAAGGTAAGCTTACTATCAAAATATGCATCCTTTAGGCTACACCTTAATGAAATAATAATATTTGTTGTTTTTCAGATGAGAAACAGAAACTGTTCCCCTTTATCACACATTTACGAATGTAACATTATAACATTTAAATGAACACTGTGGAGTTTTTGCCGTAAATCTAGAGAAGTAGCTACATAAAAGGAAACATTTTTTCTTTCTGTGTCTTTCTGACATGCTAATGATGCCTGGAAAAAAAAATAGCAATGTGCTGTAACTTTTGAGGTGGTCTTCTATCCCCCACGCAGAGCTACACAGTGCATAGCCTATATCCTGGATGGCTGGTTGGAATAAAATTTATCCACCCTTCAATTTGGAGATGGTACCAAAACAAATTCTTGTAGAGTTGTGGAGGTGCGCGCACATCCAAATATTACAGGTGCTGAAGCAAGTTGAATATCAGAATGAAGAAGAGACGCTCCGCACACTGTTGCTCCCAGATTTATTTCAACACAACGTTTCGACCAGTAGTGCGGATAGTGCGGAGCATCTCTTCACCAAAACAAATTCTCCCATAAAAAGGTTATCTCAAATAGTGCCTAGTGGCCCTTTAAGGATATGAACTCTTTCAGACATTTGCAAGCTCATGATCATTCCAGTGTATTTATACAACAAGCAACCTTCCTTCCATCTACTAAAACATTTCATAAACAAGTAGGCCTAACTCACACTGAACTTCCCTCTCCCACCTGAAAATATTGTGGATTCACTCACACAATGGACAGAATTGACAGTTCTCCTGTCTGATTCAGGCTTTTGATTTTTGCCTTAATTTTATGCTAGATGCCATTATTAAAGGAGAAATCCGGTGTGATGATGACCGAAAATATATTGAAGCATCATAAAAAGTTCAAACATTTGCCGTGGAGCAGGATTTTGATACGTTCATGCGGGCCAGAGAAGACTATTGCTAGTTGTAGTTTCTTGGTGCACTACGTTAAGTGTTAGTGGCCAAATCACTGTTTTAAACCACAGAAAGGCTCAAAGTAGCCCCAAATTTCTTTGATAATGTAATGACAGTTGCAACATTTAAAACGAGGCATTGAAATATTTCAGTGTTCCGACTACGCCACGCTGGGAAGTTAGTCCCAATTAACACCCAGGGAACAACTAAAGATACCATTGATACAATTGACACCTGAGCACATTGACACAGGTTCATATAGACAAGGCTGAGATGTGAATTACTGTCAGAAGGGCAGGTTTATTGAATGTATCATGGCAGGGGAGAAGGGGCATTGTAGTGGCTGCAAAGGACCTGTAGGGGGCACTCTAACACAGAGACACACACAATGCACAGCAAACATGACTTAGCAGTGATACACAGCAGTCCACAGCAACCATTCTTAGTTACACAGCACCAAGACAAGACAGGCATACCTTTAGACTTTGACTCCAGCTTCTACCACAGTATTATTTTTGTCAGAGTACTCTTACTCAGATGGCACTTTTGACCCAATCAGAATTAATACTGGATGTGAAATCAATAATTTGTTGGATTGGCAATAACACACTGAAACAAGGCTACTGCAGGCAAATTTGTTTTTAGACATTGCGCGATCACTGTTCTCGTTTTTCCACATATTCGAATGAGATGAGAAAAAGTAACTGTCGCCCTTTAGAATGTTTTATTTGCACTGATATACTGAATATCATGATCTTATCTAAAAGTGTGCATTGTAGCATTTAAGGATATGAATTCATTCACACATTTGACATAATCAGGGTTGCCGTATGTGGGGAGAAACGGGGTACTACCAGGGCCCCAAGTGGGGGGAGGAGCATCGCCAATGAGGAGCATCGCCAATGTTTATGCATAGGGCCCAGAATTTGATGCTACACCCCTGCTCATGATAATACCACTGTATTTATAAGGATCTCTTTCCATCTCCTAAACAATATTATTAACACATACACACTGTAAACGACACTGAACCTCTCTCCACCACCTTGCAATAAGGCATTAAAATATTCAATTGTTAATTCACTCACACAGTGAACAGCATAACAGTAGTCCTGCCTGCTTAAGGCTTTTAAATTCTGCTTCAGTATAGCTTTGCATCTATGCCTGCTAAATAATGAGGTGAAATGAAAAGGCAAAGGTTGAAGAACAGGGTGTATTTATTTCAAACACATTACAGTAACAGTCACCATGCCCATGTATTTTGGGTAATGATGAGTATCAGTATTTGTCTGGGAGGCCTGCAGGTCTGAAGTGGTTTGGATCCTTTCCCTCACGACCCCAGCGATTTGCGTGCTGATCTGCTTCAGTGTCTTCATGGCCACGGCCACTAACACTTCCTTGCCATGATTCCCGAGCATCACTAGTAGTGGAAGCAGAATAATTTAATCTTGCAAACCCAACAGTCTGTCATTGTTAGAATATATATAATGATGGGGATTGGATGTAGCTGTATTCATCATTTCAAGTTTTACATGTCTTGTGATATAATTTTTTTACTATTTTTTTTGTCTTACTTTTTAAATTTTTACTTTTATTTGTGTACATTGGTTACATTGATGTAAATACTTATAAGAGTCCAAAAGACACTAAACCAACCATGTCATATGTGAGAAGAATCACCCACCTGATCACTTCAGCTGCCCATTTCCCTCCGGCACCCCTTTGAGCAGCATCATAGTTTCCCCGAGCATGGAAGTACTTATCTGTACCTTCTGTTTTCCAGTTAGCCTCCCTCATATCACGATAGGCAGACCACATGTCCCAAGCACCTGTAATGATTGTTTACGAGTGATGAGAGAATTTTCAAAGCACTGGATCACATAGCTTACAGTAGCCTGCTGAGTGTACCATGACCTATTCTTATCTGGACATAGCCTGAAAAACATTGCACCTGTCTGAGAGGCCTGCAGGTCCATTATAACCATTTTCTTGAAAAAAAATGAAATAAAAATTGGCACACCATAACCGTATTCTTATGTTGGGATACTATAGACTGAAAAATATATTTTACCTTGGGCAGCCTCCATGGGGAATTTATACCATTGAGCTTGAATAGCAGCTACAAAAGCCAGCAGCAGTGAAGCCACAAGCAGTCTCATCTCTACAGCTCAATGTTGGAGTATACTGCAAGGAAATCCAATAAGTTGCAAAGCTGAAATGAATAGCTACCAAGTAGGCTACAGTATTGCTCCATTTTAATCTGTTACTGGATATACAAGTTCTTATAATGTGTGTAAAGATTGTAAATTATACTTACCTGCAATTTTCTTCTGTACAGGGCAGTTGAAATTCTCATCCCACAGTTGTAAAGCGCCTATTTATAAGCAAGACTGGTCGGATTGGGAAAGGTATGAAATTTCCTAAATCAAGAGTCCAGGCTGTACATTTGTACAATTACAAAAAATCTAAAAATTCCCATGTGGCTCAATCAAAATTGACACTAAATGGGAAATCAATAAATTGTCCACAGTGCTAGTGTCAGTCTTCAGATGACCTGGTCAGTAGCCTATCTTTTTTTCACAGTGTGTACTTGAAAATTCAAGTACACAGTGTGAAAAAAAAGATAGGCTACTGGCCAGACACACTTGTTAAGACATTGCCCGATTCACATCACAGTTCTCATCTTCTCTGATATCTGAAACTCATCACATACAGTTCTGCAAGGTAGGCCTACTATCAAACTAGCATCATTTACTCCCTTAATGAAATATGCATATGTTAATAGTTGTTGTTTTCAGATGAGAAAAGGTAGCTGTCCTCCTATAGCATTTACAAATGTTTTTGTTTGCACTGATGAATATTATGATCTTATCCAAAAGTGTGCACCTTAACATAAGGACATAACATCGTTCAGATATTTGACAGATCATAATAAATCCGGTGTATTTATGGAGTAAATATATATGAGTAAAATGGATACATGGATAGCTTTCTATTCTTTATTTATTTATCCTTAACACACAACACAATCATTTTCAAGAGCCTTATAACCAATGCCAGGAAGATGCCAGTAAGTGTTTTATGGCAATGCAGGCATCAATGCCATTCTGTCAAGCTTTTTATTACCTCCGCCAAGGAGGTTATGTCTTCGGTCTCATTGGTATGTCTGTCTGTTTGTTTGTCTGTTTGTCAGCAGGATAACTCGAAAAGTACTGCACGGATTTTGATGAAATTTTCGGATAATATGTATATTGGGACAAGCAAGAGCTGGTTAACTTTTGGTGGCGATCGGTGATCCAGAACATGATCTCGAATGTATATTGTGTCTGTGACCACATTGCTTTGGCGGAGGTCTGCGCTCTCTGAGCGCTTTTCTAGTTTTATTTGTGGTAGTTTCATACATGGCACATCCTGGATGACTGGTGGGAATAATACACTTCATCCAATCTTGATATGGCTTTATCATTCAAATTATTTTGGAGATACTACTACCAAATTGAATTTTCTGATTTAAATGGATTCCTCACAATGTGGTGAAAATTGTCCTCAATAGGCCTACTGTATGTCAATTTGAACTGGTTTACTAGGCTATTGTTTTTTTACCACTAGAGGGCGTATCAACATTGCCTATGGGTTTGGTCAGGGAAGCACTTCAGGCATGGCATCAGATTTCAGTTGTGCTAGAATAGAGACATTTAGCAATCAGATAGGTAGAGGAGAAATTTTCATTCTAATTCTCTTTCTCCTTAAATCCATCATGGTTTTGCTAATGGTCTCTAAGTCTATGTTATGTAGTGGCTGTCAAACTGGAAAAATGTCAAAATGTCTGCAGAGCATTTTTTTGTTTCATTTAAAGGCTGATTTGTTAGTAGTCGTACAAAAAAAGACTAGCCACAGTTTTCTAGGTTTCCAGCAAATTTCCCTTAAGATCAAAAGTGTATAAGAGTATAGATACAAATGTAAAGCACAGGTGCTCTAGCTGCCTATACAAGAGCTTAGAAACATATTTTTTTCTTACAATATTCAGGAGTCTAGAACAAAGGCTATCTGGTATAAAAGATAGATATTTTTTTTGTTTTAATTTCATTTTTTACTACTAATTCCATTGGCTGGTTCAAAACCTTATGTGGCCTTGAATCAGAATGCAGCCATAACTATGATCGGGTGTTAGGCATGTTGGATATCGCATACTAAAACATGAGCAAAAATGTCCACATTTACACTTGATGAACTTGTTAGCTATTACACTTGATGAACTTGTCAACTTGTTATCAGACCATGATGAGGAAAGCACTTCTAAGGTGAAGCAAAAAGATGTCCCTGCCTGACACTGTGTTTGCATGTCATTTAGACGGGAGACCTAAACATGTCCGGAACCATATAGATAACACCTCCAAGGTCATGGACATGGAATTACTAGACATCAGCACATATACACTGACTTATGACAATTCACTTTGTGTTAAATTGTCTTTGGTAACAGTTCTAAGAGCCTGCAGGCAGGTGCGATAATCTGCCTTCCTGGCATCATAATAATTCCATTAGTGCACACTCCAAAGTGTCCGAAGTCCAAAGTTATTGGCCAATCTCCTAAAAAGTAGCCGCCTGGCAACTTTTTAAACACTGTGGCTGGGCTGTATTCCTGTATTATGGAATGACCCCATTAACACCGGGTGACATTTTTTTCCTACTCTTATTTAATCAGTAAACACTTTTTAGTTGTTGATTGATGACATGGCTAATTTATTTATCTAAGTTGATAAAAGTGATTTTTATTTTTTACCTTTGCTTGTTTACTTTTATAGTTGCTTGATACAGTATTTGTTCATTTTTATGGATGTAAACCCAGGGCAAGAGCTTTATGCTCTCTGAATAAAGAATGGATGATGAATCATTTGTTGGCAAGACAGAAGCATTTATGTGGTTGTCCTGTTCCCTCTTCAGTCTTTAAAGAAAGGTCGTCATCAGACTTTTTCATTTCCCTATTCTCTTGAATCTCCTGATAGCCAAATGGTTTCAATAGATATGCCAAAATCTTCTAAATGGTTATGAATTGTTGTATTCTTATTTCAAACTGAGGAATTATATTATCTTCAGAACCACTTTTCTCTATGATGATGCTTGCACTGATGACTGATGCATCACTATTAAGTCAAACAGAAGTAAAACTTCCCTCATTATGAAAGCAGGCAGTTTATGCTTCTCATTTTAACAGGTTAGCCAGACAATATCATGTTGAATGGTGGGAACACACTTGACTCAACAGATGTATGATGAAAGAATGATGGTATTATTACTGCCCCACTATGTCCGAAGTTAAACTTTCAGAAAATTATGATCGATCCAAACTCAGTAGGCTACATGTATTATTGCTGTGAACATGTAGCCTATTATTTTATAGTTTAAAATTATGCTTTAATTAGGACTATAGCTTGAAGGCCCTATAGCTCTTCCACAGGCATTTTATAGGCCTGATAGTAAGGCACCGTACCTGATGGCGTAGGATGACTGAAAAAAGGAGTTTTGTCTAGCGACACATGGGATTTAAGTAAGACTAAACTACATTTTCTACATTTTTCTCTCGTTGTACCCTTATATAAGCTTTGAACTCATGAGGGTTGATAAATGACAAGTTCTAAGTTAAATGTGCATTCCATCACTGCCTCCTTGTAGCCTAGAACTCTAGACGTACCCCTAGCGGTAGCAAATTTGAATTTGCATATGATATAGTCTGACTTGTCAGGCTAGCCTCCTTGCTGAAGATATGGAATTTGGCCATAACCAAGTAGTCTTCTAAATGTTCTTAAAGTTCAGACTCAGTTTTTTTCTTTTCACTATCAGCCCTGATTTTTCAGGACCTGAAAATTATAGTCTTGTGAGGGAATTCTGACCTCAGCATTTAACCCTATTGTGAAATAGTGATATGTACACTGTGAGCAGACAGTGAGGTGAAGCACATACTAACCCAGAGCGGTGGGCTACATTTTACAGTGGCATCCTTGGAGCAATGAGGGTATAGAGCCTTGCTTCAGGGAGTGAAAAGGCAACTCTTTGGTTTCAAGTCTGACGCCTGAACCAGTAGACTAGGCCACGGCTGCCACATGTCCTTTCTGTTATAAAGAAATTCTAACTTTCTAACTGATTGCCTTCATATATTTTCTTCTCTTCCCTCTCATATGAAACCACTGACCTCCCTGACCTTGGACCAATGAGCACCCATCAACAAAACGCAACACAACAGAACACAGTAGACTTGAGCAAAGCACGACTCCAAAATTTACTTTTATCAAATCCTTTAAGGATTAGTGAAATCCTTTAAAAAAAGTTTACAGACCTCCTACTCATTAGCATTATTTGTGTGTGCATTTGTCTAGGTTTTTTTTTTTTTTTTAATGTGAGGTGTAGGTACGTTTCCATGGTGAGTATTGGTTCTGTTTGTGTGCAGTCTCAAAATATCCTCTAAAGCAACTACTTCCTTAGCATGGTTTCAAAAAGTACCCCTGGAAACCCTTATATTTTCCAGTTTTGAGAAGTGAACCATCATTTGAATTCACACTTCTCTTTTCCACTCTATTTCTTTCATTTTACTCGTAGCAAGAACAAAAGAATGACTGTGGATGACCTGCTAAACTGAATAGCCTTTCTGGAAAATAAGGAAGCTTGAATGAATGCAGATTATCATTTTGTCATGAGCCCATTCCCCTCACTTTCTGTTCCATCCAAAAAAGTTCCAGCTGCTGAAAACCGTTAACCACACATCAATATTTACAGTTAAGACTGATTTCCTGTTTCATACAGTACCAGGCAAAACACATTTTCAGAATCCAGAGGGTTCCATTTATTTGGTTTGATTATAACATCAGTAATAAAATACAACACTGGCCAAGGACAAGAAGCGTCAACCACTAAAGACAAGCAAAAAACATTGATAAGAGCTATGGCTTATGGCTTATGGGGAACTGTGGTATAGGAGCAGTATGGCAAAATTCGAACAAGCTGAGTGTTGTTGGTAAGGGCCAACTGACTGGTCTAAACCGCAGAAGGCCAAGCAGAGATAATTGCAGCGTGGTGGAAGTGTGGGGTGAGGTTTGGGGGGTTGGAAGTTGGGTTGGGTTGGATGTGGGGTGGGGGCATGGAGGTTGGGTTGGGTAGCGTGGAGTTTAGCTGCTCTCTTTGCCCAGCGTGTGCTTGTCGAACAGGTACTCGGCCATGCCATTAGTGGGGGCTCCCATGCGGCGCAGATTGGTCACCCAGTCAGAAAGCTCCTTGATGGACTTGACCTGCTCGTCCAGGTAGTGTGTCTCGATGAAATCGCACATCTGTGGAGGGAGAACAGATGATCACGAGTGAGCGAGGCGGAAGTTTTAAGATCTGACCTTCCCTTTAACAGAAATCTATGTGAAAGGTGTTCTTTTTGTGTGTGTGTGTGTGTGTGTGTGTGTGTGTCCTTACATGAGGGTCGTTGCGCTCGGAGGCGACCTTGTGAAGGTCCAACAGGGACTGGTTGACACTCTTCTCCAGCTGGAGGGCGCATTCAAGAGCCTCCACTCCACTGCCCCACTCGTCCCTCTCAGGCTTCTGTAGGTGACAACACACACACACACACTTGTTCAGTGACATACACGTCATGCAATTATGCTACGCTTACAGTAAAATTACAGTTTCTTCCCACTGAGTGTCCTCAATTTGGAAGGCTTCCAAGTTTCACTAAAGACAGTTGTCTGGCTGACAGTCTGGAAAGTCCTACTTTGTGAAATGTATTCTCAGCATATTATTTCCCATCCATTTGTTCTCAGTGGGATTCAAGTGAATGTACTTGTCAGCAACTCTCATTTTCTACATTCTGTCACATTAATAGTCTGTCTAAAAGATACACAGTATGATGTGCAAAAGTTTTTGGCAATGGCACCCCATTGTGTTTCAGCAGTGCCATAAAGACCATATAATATTTATCTCTCACTTTCTTGAATGGAATATAAGAAAATACAAGAATTTCTACCTCTGGATTGTCTTAGGCCAATCCCTAAATTTGTTTGTCCTAGCAGTGTGTTACAGTGACCGACAATCACAAAGGGAAAGCTGTTGTCAGAGTCACTGTTCCACACTCTAGCCTGCCATATGCTGTAGACAGATCAGAAGCTGAACAAAAAGGCTTGGCCAAAGGGTGATATCCAAATGACATGAGTCCCGATGAGACATATTGTACTATAGGTGTTCTGAAATACTATGTACAAATAACCAATACTACAATTCTTATTATTCCTGGAGGAAAAAAAAGAGAGATAAACATGTTTGGGATATACGGCACTGCTAAAACAAAAAAATGTGAGACGCCTTTGACTTTTGCTCAATACTTTATATAAAATGTCTCTATTCAGTTAAGGCTCAATGTCTTTGAGAGATATGCACTCCACCCTTCACTTCTTCGGTATCTACCAACACCGTTAGTGAACACCCTTTGTGGGTTCTATCTCTGCTTCACACACACTGACACACGCGCCCACACACACTTATTTGTGTCATTACAAACACGTGTATATTGGCATTACTCGTGGGTATCTGACGGTCTTTAACGTGTTAAGAACCATGACATTACCAACGTATTACACTGCAAGAGTGTTGTATGAGAGTGTTAGTGTGTCTATAAGTAAGTGGCACTGGTTAACTATAAACATGAATTGTGTTGACTTTAAAACAATGTACTGGTGTGAAAAAATTCCAAATAAATATAATTTTAAAAAAATAAAAAAAAGAACCATGACATTACCAACCTATTACACTGCAAGTGGTCATAAAAAAAGCCATCCAAAAAGGCACAAATACTGATAGAAACATACAAACTCTCATACCCTGATGTCCTGCAGGAAGATCCTGCCTCCTCTCTGGTTCTGTAATTTCATAAGTTTCTCAGCATGTTCGCGTTCCTCGTGAGACTGGCTGCGGAAAAACTTCGCAAAGTTATGCAAAGCCTGGTCATCCCTGTCAAAGTAGTATGCCTGGACAGGAAAAAAAAAAAGAGGACAAAGACAAATTTAGTGTGGAGATACAGCCGAGTGGGATTTAAGTAAATATTAGGGAGAGAGTTAGCTATATCAAAAAGACCCATAGTTAAATTGGTAGGGTTTATGTGTAATTAAACTTTGATAGCACTCACTATCTCCAAGTCAGTTAGGGTCAGAACATAGCTGTACTTTGACTCATTCTCAACTATTTAACCAAGGCTGTGAACCCACTGCTCCCAAGTTTAACTGAGGTAAATAGTCTTTCAGCCACTTCATGCCTAACTTCTACTTGCATTTATGACATAAGCTTTACCACTACATTTCGCAAGTTTTCTTCCCTTCACTGTGACATTTTCTCTTACCATTGAAAGGTAGACATAGGAGGCATACAGCTCCAGGTTGATCTGACGATTGATGGCTGCCTCGCAGTCCTGGTGGAAATTCTGTCTCACCTGAGATGTCATTTTTCTATCCAAAACAGAGAAAAAACATTAAAACATAAGCAGCTATAATAAAAGCTCAAAACAGTGCTGAAATGTACAGTATTTAAAACAACAAATGTTTCCCAAATATTACCACCCCAATTTAAGGTCAGGAAACTATCTTTGAGGACAAAGTTGTGGACTTTCTGATTGCGAAACGGTGAGTAGGCCATTTTGTGTTGCATGATTCATGTGATTAATGGTGAGTCATAAAATAACCCACATTACATGACAAAAACTGAAATTGAACTTCCTAAAAGTAGTCCAAATGTTCTCCAGTGGACGTTCATGGAAACTTTGTGGGAAATTGGGTAATGCCTCCTGGAGTGTGTGTAAGGGGCAATGACGAAACACCGTGAATTAACATAGTGTTCAATTATTCACGTAGGGCAGTACAAATTCTTGTAACATCGGGACTTTACTCTCACGTTACATAAAATCTAATCCAAAAGTAGATGTAATAACGAGCATATTTTTCTGCAAAACAAAAAAGGGAATGGGTGCCAACAACCACCAGAGAGTAAAGGACACTTGGAGAGCTGGGGAGCCTGTATCATGATTATTTTACGACTGGTGTTGACTAAATTTCTTATCTAACCTCATACAGAAGCTGAGCCCGTGATCATTTCACAACAACCCACAGAGTAACGTAAAGTTAAGACGGTTAACCATTGCAGTCCAGTTGTTGCTGACTTTTGGACTGCTTGGCAGCAACTCAAAATTTTCTTATGGTAGGCAAATAAATACGACACGGCGTTGCGCACATTCGTACAAAATCCACACTCGCTACTATTCACAAACGAAAAAATAAAAATGGAGTTCGACGTAATCACCACAATTACCATTTTTTCTCATTTCTGGTTAGATCATCGGGCAACAGAGGACTACAGACTGGGTGGCTAGAATCTAGACTGGGTGCCTAGTGCCCGTAATCGCAGCGGCCAATGCCACTGACATAAGTAAACAAACTGCTTCAGTAAGATAGCCAACATTAGCTTTTGAGACCAAGGAGGGCACGTTACAACTGGACCCATTAATGCATTTAGTCATCGTAACGTTATCGTTATGTTACGTTTTCACTGGTCTTGCAGAAAAGCAAATCGTGTTCAGATAGCTGAGTATTGAAAAAGTGAGCTACCAAAATCCCTCAACTTGGTTAAAACGGCGCAAACGAGGCCCTTGCTCTGGCTAGCACGATTACATTTTTAGCTAACGTTGGCTAACCCCCTCGTTTTTATGAACAACAGACTATGTGTATGTTGGTGGGGTAGTGAAATAAAACAAAATAATAATAAAGCACTTACCTTAGTTGATTATCTTGACGTTTAAAAGAAACGTTAAGGTCGCTAAAAGCTTAGAAGCAGTTGTGATTAGCTGTCGTTAGCTAGCTAATTTCTCCTGGTGTTCGAAAAATGGATGTTGAGAGATGTTTCTTTTTAAGCGACAGTCGATTAACGTTAGCTAATGTTGCAATGATTATTAAATCAAAATCAAAATGGTGATTAAATGAAGCGCAAGTTCAGACAGAAGCAGGGTTGCCGTTCAAGCACTGTTGAAGCAGGTAACCTTCACTCTGTCCGTGAGCGTGAGTTGATGTGACTTTCACGTTGTGGCGCAGTCAGAAGGAATGAACCGGTGACGTAAGTAGACCTCCTCCATCAGATTGGATAGCCAATGAAAAACACGGTGCACACCCTGAGCAAAGATCTAAACCATTTTACATTTTAACAGGTGCACCTCTGTGTCTTACGTTTCCTTTGACCCTTTGGAGAGCTACTTGGTGGAGACCAATGGTCTAAGCCATATGGCAGACAAAATACTTAAGACATCTGTCATTTCATCCAAAAGAGGCACGATACAATATCTTTAGTTGTCCTAACTCAAGTAGGCCTAGGCCTAAGCCAGTCCAGTGGATGAGGGCTTATATCATAGTGGAGATGATGTGCTCCTACAACATTTAAATATTCTAATAGATAGATAGATACTATATTAATCCCCATGGGGAAATTCCGTTCCTCACTATCCCAACAATGAAATACACAGTAATTTCATTCATTATGACAATGACAATGGCAACTGCAAGGCATACTTCATGACATTGGCAGTGGCAAGGCATACTTCATGACACAAACATGGCAATCAGTGACAATGACAAGGCATACTTCATGACAATGGCACTGACAAGGCATACTTCATGACAATGGCAATGAATGACAAACACTGTTTGGGGGGTATAGAGAGAGGCCGCTACATGGTGTAAAAGAATCACAAGAGGTGAGATGAGGAAAAAAACTACAATCCCAAAAGGAGCACAGTGTAGGAGCTGACAAAAACCTCAGCACACAAAAACATTGATAAGACAGTTGACAGGACATTATAGGGGTGGAGCAGGGAAGAAGGAAACAGTCCCAAACAAGTAGTAGTCAGTCTCCAAACAGCCTGTTCGCGCAAACTGTTTATAAAGCCTATATTAGCTCAGTGTTTCCCTATTTTTTATGCACCCACCCTCAAATCACCACTAATAGGCCTAATTCACAATATATTTTTTAACCTTGTGAAATGTGTAAGCTACGTAAATGGATGGTATTAAACCTCCATATTTCAATCCTTATTATGTTGCGTTACAATTTGGTTCCTGTGACTGCTTTAAAGATGTTGATAATGCTTTAAATTGGGCCTGTGAAGTACCAGGTAAGGAGTAGGCCTACATGACATAACAAAAAGTATCAAGGAATTATAGAGTACTTAATGCATATGCTGGAATAACAACAATTACATGAATGTAGTCTGATTTCTGCTTAGACTGCTGAGATTGAGTCCATCAGAAATCATGTAATATTTAGGCCTATATTAGAGGGGTTGTTCATTGATTTGGCTAAAACGCATGAGGGATATTTAAATTTGTTCAGGGGCCTCCATTGAAGGAAAGCGATGTTGGAAAGATTAAACAGATTACATTCATTTAGGTTATTCCAGCATATTTACACAGTGCTCCATAATTGAACACTTGATACTTTTTTTGTAGGCTATCTATTCTAAAGTACTTCACAGGCTGTGATTTAAAGCGCTACCAGGGGTTGCTATGATGTTGTCGTTGAAAAAATAAAATAGTCAATAAAAATATATCTCTTAAGATGCAGACCATGCCTGTTTAATCGCTGATGTCACATGCGCTGCTGTGTTGGTCTCATGATACACACTAGTGTTATGGTCTTGTGATAAAAGGTGAATTTATGCAATAGTGTCTGTTTGTGAGAGTTGCGCAATGAAATGACACATTGAGGAATGACACATACCTCCATTTAGCTAGTAGATGTTGCCAGAGCCATAGCAAGATGATCATCTAGTTTCTAACTTTCTATGGCTCTGGATGATGTGTGGTGAGTGTTCTGGTGTATACTGTAATGGCTGCTGTGCATCACCCAGGTGGCTGTTATGGTGGTGGTTAGTGAGGTCCCCCCTTCCTCTGTAAAGCATTTTGGATCAACTGTGTTGTGTTAAAATGCGCTATATAAATACATGACTTGACCTGGCCTGACTTGTATTTGTATTTAACATTTATTTATTATACTGGAAAATAATTTAAAAGTAACATGGCACTTACATTTTAAAATGGGCCTGACTCAGCATGTTCTGGTTTACAGCAGGTTCCTGTTCTGCAGCACACTAAACATAGAATACTTGACTTAACTGGATGTTGCTGTTTGCCTGCAATGACAAAACAATTTACCATGGAGTGTTTGAGTTGGGTCTTTTGGTAATGTGGTTGTAAGATCTTTCAATACTTTTTTTTCCGACAATGTGTAGTGTCTTGAGTGTCAAGATAAAAAAAGTACCCATCAGCAATGCACTTATGCTGACTGAACCTCTGCATCAGCTACTTTGAGTTCTTTAATGACACGTCCTCTAATCAACTATCATTACCACAGCTCACCCTGTTCAGTAAACATGTAAAGACAGCCTCTTCAAACCAAGATAAAGGTAGCAATGTAAGCTTTTTTTTTCCAAAACCGTAGACTAGTTTAAAGAGTCCTCTAAAATGTTTTAAGAGTACTAAAATTTAAAGAGTACTTATTAATGCACACCAAAATGACAGATCTAAATATAAGTTGTTCTTGTATTTTTAGTTTATAATTTATTTTATAATAAAGTTAGAGTGCTAAGCCCATTTTGTTTCATTGAGAAATAAAGTACTACAGAAATCCTTAAGTTGGTTGCATATGAGGTCTATTGTCCTGAAATCCTTCAGTTGGTTGCATGTGAGTCTATTGTCCTGAAATCCTTCAGTTGGTTGCATATGAGGTCTATTGTCCTGAAAAATGCAAGAGCTGATTTTCATCAGATAACCACAGGAGAAACCTGATCTCAAAACATGTTGCTCAGTGTTGTGTTCTTTTAGAGATGTTACACCTGAATGTGTAATATCAGAGACACTTATGGTAATATCTCAGAGCCTTAAGGCTATGCAAAAATTAAAGTGAGGTCTCCCCCTAGTGGTCAGGAAATGGTCACACCAACCACATTTACACCAATGCCTGATAACTAATGAGCTAAAATACTGTATATTGACTATTTTATATATTGAATATAAAACAAATTGACTATATATGTTAACTTTTTTGTGCTGTTTTTTTAATTGGATAATTTTGCAGAATTTCAGGATGTGTGATCAAGGGATTTTTACAAATAATCATTGAAAGTTCTTAATAGGATATTCTCATACAAACAATTAGACCTGTATGCTGTAGTGTAGACTCTAGAGTGCCAATTACCTTTTCAATGACCCTTAATGGCATGGGGAATAGCTGGTCTTTGGTATTTTTTTGCCCTCAACGGTGCGTTCCAGGCAGCGCTGCCTTCAAGGCACTACTCCACTCAGTTTAGGGTTAGGATGAGGTTTGAGGGGGTTAGGGTTAGGAATAGGGTAAGGGTAGTGCCTTTTAGGCTGTGCTGCCTGGAAGGTGCCATTGGGGGCAAAAAAACACCATTGAGCGGAATAGCTAACACATGACCACTGAGCTCACTGGGATGAAATGGGCATTAGTGAAGCCTAATATGAGTGTAGTGTCCCCCAATTGCTTTCTGATACGGTATGATATCCGTAATGCACCTTGATTTCCACTAGAGGGAATACATGCTTCCATTTCAACAGAGCCGCATAAACAGAGAGGATTCAAGATCTTTGGCATAGAGCAGGGGTGGCCAACCTGTGGCTCTTTGCCCGGAGTCATGCGGCTCTTACATTCATGTCCAAGTTTGTGTTTGTGTGTGTGTGTGTGTTTATGTGCGCGTTCACTTCCCTTACATTTAATACAGTGATTTTGTTTTACAATTCGTCTCACTGGCAGGTGTGTGTGTGTGTGTGTGTGTGTGTGTTGTTGTTGTTGTTTCATGTGCCTGCATGCCGATGTGGCTCTTTGCTGTGACATAGCCAGATATGTGGCTCTTGGTCTCCGACTGGTTGGACACCCCTGGCATAGAGGCTCTCCATTTCAAAAATGCTTCCAAATAGTCTGAAGGACAATGGCAGGATAACAACTGTGGATAACATCTGTATTTATTGTAAATGTAAGATTAGAGAAATGCAAAGAGAGGGGTGTGTAGGGGACACTCGGGGCCTAGTGGGAGATGAGAACTTTGTGGATCTGGAAAGATTCATGGCAAGTTTGATTAAACTTATCAACGTTTTTCTTCAGTTGTCAGTAGGCTAGTTGATTTCCGTGGTGGTTCTCTTTTCACATCACTTTTAGGCTTGGGAAGTCACTTCATGCCGAAACATTGTTTCCCCACAAGGGGGCGGTACGTTACTATAGCCTAAAGTTGAAGTTCTGTTTCACAAATTAATCAAATGCAATGCATGTAAATTCGTACGTTCAGATCGAAGTTGAAGTTAAAAGCAGAAACTTATCCTGAAGTTTTAGTTGTATGTCATCTCCTCTCTCTCTCTCTCTCTCTCTCTCTCTCTCTCTCTCTCTCTCTCTCTCTCTCTCTCTCTCTCACACACACACACACACACACACACACACACACGCGCGCGCGCCGCGGAACTATGTATCCTCCTCAAAGTGACTATGTGTTGATAGGAAGACCCACAAGACCCAGTCGACCTATCCATCGTTTTGACAGATCCATCACAAGACAACCAGATTTCATAGATGATGTTGCGGACGTGCGTGGGCTTCCTCCGCTCAACGTACTTTGCATAAACAGTCCGTTCTCAACCAATCAGCTTTCAGATCCAACCACATCTTTCCTTTTAGAAAAAAACTGTCTGTGTCCTCGCACCAAGTGGTGGTCACCCTAAAGCAAATACGCAAGTGTATGGATTGTGATTAGCAACTGTAACAAAACACCTTCGTAACATTCAGGGCTGTAGAGTACACCTCAGTTATTGTAGGTCTATTGTCCTCCCCGGCTTCTCTGTGGTGTTTTTGTACATTTCGAGGATGTCGGTGGCCGGATTGAAGAAGCAGTTTCATAAAGCGAGTCAGGTAAGGAGACGCCCCGTTTTCTTTCATGTTCTTTCACTCTGGTGACATTATATTGTAATCTTTTACCACTTTTCTCTAATTACCTGAAAATCTCAGCGGATTGTTTACCCCAACCCCAGCCATCTCACGGCTCCCCTCCCTCCCTCTTCCAAGTCTGATAACGCTGCCGTTGTGTTGCACTGCTCACTCCAGCGGTTGCCCAAGGAATGCAGCATGTGAAATTAGCCAACTGATTAGAATGGTGAAATATTTTACTTGAAAATAATAATATAGCTGGTTAAATTCAGTTGTTTTATTAGACTATATCTGCGAAGTTTCGTCTCTGCACAAGTCCCAACAGATTTCATCTATTACTTCCTCGCAGCAGTGAACTAGCTATCGAGAGAGCAGCTAACGTAAACGATAACTGATGTTAACGTTGCTGAACGTTATATCAACGAATTAGCCAGTCAGCTAGTTAGCTTTACGCTAACCCCCAAGGCTACATTGTAAAGTAGCCTAAGATTTGGCTAACCCAGAGAAACAATGGAATTACCAAGTGATGTTACAGAGTTGGGAACAAGTGCACAGTGATGATTAGATAACGGAATAACGTTGGTGCGAAATGCTCAAGTAGGGGGCAATTGTGTTATCCACACACCGTTACACTGACATTAGACTACATTTTAGAAACGATGATATGTTATGGAATGTTGACATAACACTTGCACGATGGCCAAAATTAGTTAATGCATGTCTTTGCGGAAATGTTAACCGAATGACATGAAACATCAACACTAAACAACAGCATTTTGCACAAGCAACATGTGTTGGTAATAGTTAACCATTATGTTGAAGATAAAATGTAAGCTAACTTATATTTTTAATGTAGGCTTCTTTGTAACTTGGATGGCATAGCCTATTATTTGAGACTTGAGGCCCCAGTCAAACCAGTCTGCACTCAGAAGTGCTGATCACCTTTCAGATGATATGCTAGTGAAGTCTGGTTTGATGTATAGTTGACAGGTTGTAGGCTCGAGAAGTCGAGAATGAGTTGACTGAGGTTTGAGTGTCGTCAGTCACTCATGTAGCCTAGGAAATAACATTATCCATGTAAACCTCTTGAAGATCTTGTAGTATGTTTGTCAGAAGAATGAGTTGTGTTGGGTTGTGCTGTCTAATCTGCTTAATGCTGTTTTGGTGTACAGTTTTGGAACTACTCAGTTCAAAAAGGCCTGTCTGAACAGGTCAGAGCAATTGGAATCCTGCCCAGCATATCAAGATAGCTATGTACCCTAGGCATTCCACAGCAATATATGAGAGGTTGACAGTAGAAACTGTACTACATGTCTAACCCTATAGAGCTTGATGAATGTCATGTGGTAATGACAATTAGCTAGCACTCTAAGATGTTTTTCTTTTTATCTTTCTACCAATAATTAGCATTTAAAGTTGAGAGATCAGGTGCAACAGCTAAGAACTCATAGTTGTGCCTTAAGAAATTACTCCATTCTTTAGGAACTGCTACTGCATCTTTTATGAGAACGTAGGCTAGGCCTAGAGACTCTGGTTTTTGGTCTGTACTCACACATTTCATTACCATGTATCAACTGAAGTATCGGTCAGCACAGCTGAAATTTTGCCAATTTGGCCCATTTAAGATATTTATTTCTATCAAAATTATTTTGCCATACTTTTCAGATGATTTTGTTTTTTTGTTGATTGACATACATACCTGAACAGATATTAATTACAATATGACCAAAGGGCCTCATACTGTGTAATCTGACTAGCCTACGTGATCTTAGTGTTTTTCTCCTAGAGAAGAATTTATCATACATTTATACTGTTCACAAAGAGCTGTTTGCTGTGAGGTCATTGAGCATAATTTCCATTGTTTTCTTGTGGCGGACAGGGAGTGACTCCTCGATGACCACAGCTGAATAAACACAGAGACGTGGTATCCAATAGTTATGTTGTGGTAGCTTCAGTCCTCACAACAGTCCTAATGCCACGTGCATTGGTCACACCTCCCATGATTGACTACTCCCGTCCCCTGCCACATCACCACAGCGTGCCATAAAATGTTGTGTCTCTTTGCAATTCCATAGTGGATGCATTGTTACCGTAATTTATTTGGCAATCAGTGGGTCAGTTTCATGTTAGTGTTTCATTCAGTTCTATTGACGGGGCAAAGTTCATAACTACCACAGTTTACCTCCTAGTAGTCAGTAAGAGCATAGAGGCTGTGAAAGAGGGTCCACATGTTTTTGGTGTCTGCTGTGTGGTTTCGATCTTTATCTTAAATTCTTCTTTATCTTTTACACGTAACATTTTGCACTCCTCATTCTGGCTTGGCACACAGAGAACTTTGTCAATAAAATTCTTCTCTTTGGCTCTGACCTAAAGGTGTAGGTGAGTGCGTACCACCAGTGATCACTCACATCTAGAATCTGTGATACCTGTAAGCTTATAATATAGTTGGATGTGGAGTTGAAAGTCATTTATTGTGATTGATGACAGCGAAACTATACATGTTCAGCAGGCTCTGTTTAAATAGCCTACTGAAGTGTGCATGTATTGACTTGGCTTGTGTTTGCTTTCTCAGGAAACTTGTTATGGTTTGTGCAACTGTTGCTTGTGTTTCCTGTCAGAGAGTTATGGATGATTTTGTTCCTTTCAGGAGAACACCCTCCGCAGGGCCCCTGTACTACTGAGGTGTGGTGCACCATGGGAATGCAGCCTTGAAAAGATCACATGATGATTCACTGCCCAGTGGCTGAATGTTACTGTAGAATCCACCTAAGAATAATAATAATAACAATACAGTAATTTCCCGCTTATAAGCCGCATTGTGTATAAGCCGCAGGACAGTGTTTTATGCAAGTTAAAAAAAACGAAACCATATTAACACCATATAACCCCCCCGTTTTAACCTCATAGCGGAAGAAATTTAGCTAAATCAATGTATAAGCCGCGCCTAATAGTCGTGAAATTACGGTAATAATAATAGTAATCACAGATCTAATTGTGTCAACAGAAAATTTAATGAATCCACTGAATGAATCTTTTCTAAAATTGTAACTTGCTGCTTAGAATTCTATTATCATGGATCCTGTAAGCCCAGTAGAAACTCCATCAGCAGCCTAGGTTGCAGCAGGGACTTTATGGCAATGGATGACTGACTAGGCTATGTAACTGAGCTATACAAGGTGGCTGGCTGTATAAAATATGGATGACATTGTGCTTCGGATGGTGTTCATAAGGAGCAGTCACGCAGCTCATACACACTTCAGCAGTCACATGCTTTCTACTTGAGATTTGTCACCATGGCAAAGCACCAGCTACTACCAGACGCATAACCCCTGTCAGTGGACAGTAATGATAGTATGTAACGGGGCTGTTCCTCCGAGCAGAGAACAGACAAAACACCAGACAGGGTGGCTGTTGTGACATGCCCCTGCCCCTGCCCCTGTCATTCCTTCCTCTAGCATTGGTAAATACTGTGAGAACTGCTGAATGTAGCCAGTCGTTCATGTCCTGTTGCTAACCCCTTTGCAGACCTACTGCAGGTTGCTTGTTGACAGCCTGTAGCCTAGGCTACCTTTGTGAGTGTGTGTGTGTGTGTGTGTGTGTGTGTGTGTGTGTGTGTGTGTGTGTGTGTTATGCTTTGTAGGTGCAGCAGTGTTTGAAAGGGGGTTGGGCTGATGGGGTTGTCGCCTACAAAGCTCCTTGATCTTGTGACTTGCCCCAGAGAAGGCTTCTCTTCTGCGCGTGTGTGTGTTTGTGTGTGCGCACAGTGTTGAGTCTATGGTGTTCAGCAACGCACCAACACCAACAGCTCCCCCTTTCCCATGGGGCATCAATACAGGACAAACTGTCCTGTCTCTCACACAGATGAGATACAGCTTCAGTGTGGAAGCAGAGGGCAGCTCTGCATGCCAGAGGCCACATTTACACAGCTCTTTCAGACAGGCGTCTGGCTCATTCCGTATTGATTGTGCCAAATTGATGCAAAGGACCCGGTCACCTCAGAAGAACCTCACTCTTAACGGAGACATCCGTGTTTATTACCCTTTTAACGGAGTGTTCTCACTCACTCCTCATAGACAGTAATGACTTCTCTCTTTCTCTTCACTCTCGCTCTCAACTCTGCACTCTGTTTTTGTTGTCGTTATTATTGTTATTTGTGAGAGAAATGCATGGAATGCAGCCAATGCACAGAGATGTTTTTAGAAGGGGAAACATAGATGCCTTTGGTCTCCTTCAAGGCAAGTTTAATGCCTCAAGGGGAATGTCTATGTCTATGCAATTATAACAAAGTTACTGGTGGGTTTTAAATACATCACCAGCCTGTTGCTGTCGACTAGGCTAATCTGAAAGGCGACTCCGTAGTGTTTTGAAACTAACCAGCACCATCTCCCTCCTGAGGCTGGACAAACTTTAACCCCAAGCCATTGATCAGCCGTGTTTATTTTGCCTTGTCGACGTCTGGAGAAAGTGTTGTGCCACTGCTAAGGACCCCAGTGTATTTCGAGCCTTGCAGAGGCATTCGTGAGGCTGAGCAGAAACCAGGGAGTGAACTGGAGGGTGGTGGGAAGGGATGGGGTGGAGGAGGAGGTGGAGGACGGTTGTTGCTCCATCACTGAGCCCAGTCCAGCCCAGCCCAGCTGGGGCTTGTCTCTGTGAAAACAGGCCAGTGCGGCTGACGGGAGCCACCGGTGGCAGGAAGCTAGCCTGCAGTAGCCATGCTGCGCAAGAGGGTCTCTCAGGAAGCTATGCAGAAATGTGTGCTCTGTTACCCTGAGCAGGGACTGGGTGGGATAATACACAAGCTCTTGTTATCAGCCACAGGCTCACAGACTCCAGTGCTCAGAGCTCAGTCCCTGACCCCGCAGCCTGTGCAGAAGCCAGGGAAGCTTCTGAGCGATAGACCCCTTAGGCCTACTTATCCGATTTTCCCCCCGCTAAATGTTCAGCTAAGACCAGGGGTCAAAATATTTTTTTTTGAAATATGAATATCTACCAGCCACATGCAAAAAAGCATGATTGTTGCCAAAAAAGTTGCCAGCCATTAAATAGTTAATCAGCCTTTGTGCTCTGAAATCTACCAGCCAAATTCAAAGCATTTGGCTTGTGGCTGGTGCTAATTTTGATCCCTGGCTGAGACCACAAACTCATTTGGTTGCTATGCTTGCTTCTCAGATCAAGTACTGTAGCCTATGTTTTCATTCCAGAGTCAAAGTCCTGGAATCCTCAAGACGTGACCTGTTGATATCTAGCCTTGGATTGTTTTGAAATCCTGCACCATTGCGTTGGAGAACCAAGAGATTGTGTTCACTCCTTGGCTCTTTCATTGCGACGTCCGGCCCAGATTTCCTCTTGGGCCTTCCTCTGTCTGCATGTCTTTCTCTGTGCGAACCGTACGTGTTTCCTCAAACCAAGCCAGTCTGTGTCAATGCATGGGGTACTATTGACATTTCCTGTGCTTGTTTCATGGGGTGAGGGTGGGGGTGGGAGTGGGTGGGTGCAGTGAAGTTGCCACAGAAGGAGAGAGGGAGATTGAAATCTGTACGTCAATGAGCTGTTCTCTTACATCCACCAGACACGCATAGTCTCTCTCTCTCTCTCTCACTCACTCACTCACTCACTCACTCACTCACACACACACACACACACACACACACACACACACACACACACACACACACACACACACACACAACAAAGGCATAGTTGACATGTGGTCACCGTCTGCACACAGACTGTACCGTAGGCTGTAAAAAGACTGTCAGTGTTATTTACCTAAGGCCCAACAGTGTACAGTAAACTTCTTTGTGGTTAATTATTGTATTGTTATGAAAGCAAGCTATGTCTAATGTTTAGGCAAGTGTAGGCTTCTGTCTGTCCTCTGGCCCAATATTTGAAGAGCTCATATTTTGTGGTCAACCACTGAGGTTCCTTTAAGTAACCAAACCTAAGCACCTAGTTGCCCAAAGGCCCAGTACTTTGCCACATGTTTTACACCATTTAAGGACTTTTGGGTTATTTGGACTTTTAGACTGCAATTTTATTCATCCAGTGTGGCAACAGATGATATTATGCAGTTAGATATAATATTAGCCAATATTATAATAGCTATCCTCTTGATCCATTTGGGGAATTTGTCTCTGCATTTTACCCATCCCATAAGATGCAGAATAGCAGACATTTTTATCCAAAGCAACTTACATTTGTCTATGACTTACTTCAGGACCAATCTCCAACTTTGGAGTTAAGTGCCTACTCAAGGGCATTCAAACCCACAATTTCCAACCTAGTCGCATGTGCTAGCCACCGCTACACCACCACAGCCCTGTGTGCTGTGTGCACCATGATGCACAATGACCACACTGCCTTAATGAGCCTCACTGCATGATCTACTGTTTAGGCCTAGGCTAGTTTCCTGCTCTACTTTACCTTATCATAAAACTGTGGTAAGGCTACCAGTTTTTTTTTTTTTTCAATTTTACCACAGAACTGTTGTTAGCAGGCAATTGTGTAGCCCTATTGTGTGTTCTCCTGGTGCGTGGAGCTCCTAGTACTCCACTGTTAGCCTCTAGTAGTGTTTCCTAGCTACTTTGCCCAATACTCCATCTCCATTGTTAGCCTCTAGTAGTGTTTCCTCCAGCTGCTTTGCCCAAGAGTATGAGCCGTATCCACTGACTCACTCACTCCCAGTGCCGGGAAGGGGTCAGTTAAGTAATAGCAGGGGAATTATTATGCCAGCCAGCCACCAAGGAGAAACAAGTGCATGCTGAATGGGAGATTATCTCCAGCACTGTACAATCAGTCAAAGGCCTTTTCGGTTCGGGGAATTACCACCTTTTCTGCTAAATTGATAGAAGTTGAGTAGGAATGGTTTGTCGTCGTAAGTGAACGCTGGCATTATTTAGTAAGATTCTGATAGGCAGTTAGGCCAATTTTTCCTGTAAGCTCCTACAGCAAATAGCGTTAGCGATGTTGGATAATTTAGGCCTATAGAATTGCCATTCTTCAATTTAGAGTAATTCAGTAGCTGAGAAGTTTTAGCATCATATGATATTGGTAGTGGAGGACTAGTATGTAGGCCAGCTTTGCACTACAATATTTTGGGGATTTTGTTTATGGTGCAAAAGAGCGTCGTGATCTGAGGTGTTGCAATTCTTTCTCCAATCCAATTCTCTTAAGCCAGCCAGAGCTGGGTAGTGTTGAAATGATCTGACACATTCAACAAATGGAATTGTGACTGAGAGAACTACAGTACACTACCACACACCTGCAAGCTCTACACTGCACCAACATCTGTGCTTGTTCTGAAATAGACGGAAAGGTACATGTTTCATGAGGGGGGGATGTGCGTCTTTTATTGCCTCTCTGTATTGTCTGACTTCTCTGGAGAGGAAAGGGTTGGTGTTTCTTTGCACTACGAAGTACCCCTTTCATAACCTGCCAGGCCCCTCCGACACATTGTTCACTGCATCCAGGAAGCTGTTTTGAAGAAAGAGCACAGAGTCTGATTGTCTTGGTCTTGGTAATTCTGCCCAGGGTCATCTGCATTGTCTGGGCGTCAAGTCACAGTTTCACAAGACATCTGAATTTATTCTTTACTATTTCCCATTACCTCATCATTGTGATTATCATCATTGTCATGTTTATCCGTTCTTCACCTTTTTCTTTTTCTTCTTCTTCTACGTGTTAGCATTTCTCCTCTTCTGTGTTAGCCAAGCGTTTTTGCCAAGATGAGGCGGCATAATAGCAGTCTTTGGCCCAGCTAGTAATAGCCTCTTGAGAAGGAAGATGGCAGGAGATGATCACAAGGCTTAGGCAAAAAGACCACAAGTGACCATGGAGGACGGTTTCACAGTTCCTGTGTGTCTGCTGACAGCTGTAAGCGAGATCCTGCCCTTTCCCGCCTTTTTCCCGTCCGGAATCAAGCGGTGGTCAGAGATTGCAGGGCAGTGCAGCTGTGCCACTCACAAGATGCCAGTCCTTGTTACTAGCCTGTGCCTGCCAAGGCCCCCCCCGCCCTCTCCCTCGTCACCAACAGACCATGATCTTATTTGAGGATGTCGGACTGTGCTAAGTTGTCAGAGGTTAATATATTCCATTTTCTATTGACTTGAAGCACTTTCTGTCAACATAAGAAAGACCCTCTCAGGCTGTTCTCTCAGTGTAGTGTTCTTAGACAGTCAACACAGAGTCCTGGCAGCGTCCTCCTTGTCCTTGCTACTAGGCCTACTCGAGGAATATCACCATATTAGGATCACTGTTTCTCTCTCGTGCGCGAGCTCTCCTCTCACTCTCACTTTCTTTCTCTGTCTCTATTGTGGGCTAAATTTATTCTGACCTAGTTGGTTGGCTTGGTGTTCAGTGAGAACCAGCAGTGGTGGGTGATTTAAAACTATAACAATGTGTCGTTAGTTTTGTGCAATAGCTTAGGGATAGGGATTCCTTAACTAAGATAAGGAAAAAAATAATTAAAGGCCTTTTTTTTAAGGACACTTTAAGGAAAAATCTTAGTTTAAGGTGTGCAACTGGGCCCTTTTAAATAGGTCATAAAAATGATCAATAGTTAGGCTATTGATATTGACCTTAATGAAACACTGTTATATATTGTACTATTATATATTGTGATACAGTTTTCAGCCATTTTGCCGAGCCCTATGAAACAGTGCCTGAAAACTGATAGCCGACTAGAGGGATAGAGAAGAGCTCCAGAATTGTGTGTGCCTCAGGCATTCTCTGAACTCCTGCATTTCTTGGGAGTCATGCATGCTTCTTGTATCCGCACAGATAATATGTCTCCATCTCTGTTTGCTATCTAGACTAGATTCTGTGTCAGGCTATCGGAATTCATTGAATTCCTGTGGTGAACAGACTATGGATTTGTTGGTTTTCGAATTCCCTCAGCTCTCCAATAATGGTGTCTTTTGCAATATTGATGATTTAGTGGAAGCATGTTAGCTAGAAGCCTTGGGTAAGAAGATTTTGTGCATCTCAGTCATGTAAGATGCTGAAGGATTCTCTTGTTCCAGGAACATGAACACATTTAGGACAGTTTGTCCTTGGCCAAACTGCTTATGTTTTTATTTATTTATTTTGAAGAAAGAGTTATTTTTGACGAAGTTAACATGAAAAATGTTAAATGTTTCTCAATGGGCATAGTTGCTGGTCCTACATTAGGCCATTATTCTCATCGTAATGTTATCTTTTCACTCAGATGTTTTGGCCTCATGGCTTTGTGTATTTCATTTCTGAGTGAATCTTCCATTTCCTGCTATAGGTTAGTCATTATTACCTCCGCCAAGGAGGTTATGTTTTCGCCGGCGTATGTGTGTGTGTCTGTGTGTGTGTGTGTGTGTGTGTGTGTGCGTGTGTGTGTGTGTGTGTGTGTGTGTGTGTGTCTGTGTGCAACATAACTCGAATAGTAGCCTACTGCACGGATTTGGATGAAATTTTCGGACAACGTGTGTATTGGGACAAGGAAGAACTGATTCGATGACCCAGAACACCATCTGGGTCATTCTCACGAAAACCAACATATCATATGGCACTTAAGTTTTGATGGTAATAAGTTTTAAAGATCCTACTGACAATACATTTTTTATTAATAGCTTAATACACACTTTCTTGCACACAAGTTATTTTTTCAATTTTTGATTATTATTTTATTATTTTTAAGCTTTTTCTTAGTAAATTCTCATTACCGCAACACGTCCAGGTCTATTTTTCAGCTCTTTAAGGGTATAAAAACACACTACAACTTATCTTTATCTCCCATTTGAAACTTAAGGCATATTCTTGCATGTTTTAGAGTTATACAAATGTGTATTTCTATAATGAAAACATTAGCACATTAATACTATAACAAAAACATCTCGTGTCCAGTCAACATGGTTCTCATTACCGCAACTATTTTTGCAATGCTATAAAATCTAATGGGAATGTTGAAATTCATGTTAAATTACTTGTCATGCATCACTGGGAAAAGAAGATCAAAGATGGGTACAGGTCAAGGCTGTGCATTTCTTGGTGGTCTAGGAAATCTATTGTTTCTCTCAAAATCTCATGTACACGACTTTCAGATTCTCATTACCCAAATTAGTTAAATGTCCATGATACAGAAATATTTTCTTGGTACAAACTTATATGATATTAAGGTGCTGGAATTCCCAATGTGTTAAAGTTCAGATTTTTCCAAAGTCATGAGATCAGCCCGACTTATGGCAATTTTTCTGTTAAATTTTCTCATTACCGCAATGCATTTTTTCTCATTACCGCAACAATTTTGGCATTTCGGTAATGAGAAAATAGTTTCGGTAATGAGACTAAGGTCCTTTTTATATGATTTTTTAAAAACATTTTGAAAGTATTAAAAGTTAACAGTGTACATAAACTCAATTTATGACAAATTAGTGTCTTTATAGCCTTTCACCGCCAACTGTGAACATATATTGCCTTAAAATCACTTCAATTGCGATAAAAAGTTAATAGTTAAGTAAAAATTAGCATCTTACCATCATGCTGGTGTTATTATGTTTTCTAGATAAAGAATTTAGGTCCTAGACTATAATCTGTGTTAACTTGCTTGGATTAACTGTTCATTTTTGCTGTTCTCATTTCCAAAATTAGATTCTCATTACCGCAACTTGTGTTACAATGTAATTTTTTAAATATGTAAATAAATCAGAATTTGTTTGTAATCATGTTAACATACTACATAGCAATTGTTTTTCAATCTCTAAAAACTTTAAGAAAATCCAAACACATTTCACAAAAATATCCTAAAAAAATAGTTGCAAATAATCAAGTGTGTTGCGGTAATGAGAAAAATGAAGAATTTTTAAAAAATTGATAACAATTTTTTAAAACCAACTCATTAAGTTTTTGTAGCTATGTACAGGAGTGTTGCAAATCTTAATTGAAAAACATCCTCCAAAAATTTTCCAACCTTATATTACATGTGAAATTTTGTTGCGGTAATGAGAAAATTTTACTGACTTCGTCTTTTAAAATGTGAATAAATATACCAAATAGCCAAATAAATGTCCTGAAATTACTATTTTCAGTAACTTTAGACATAGAACTTCAATTCTATAAGGACAATTTCTTCTGAAATAACTTTTGAAATTTTTCATGTTTGATCACAAAAAAGTTAGGATTTCGTGAGAATGACCCATCTGTGACCACATTGTCTTGGCGGAGGTCTGCGCTCTCTGAGCGCTTTTCTAGTTGCAATGTTCTGTCCTTGTGAGAGAAACAGGTTACACAGAATATGCGGCAGTGGGAACCTGATGGCCAAATCACTAATTCAGTCATACATGGTACACTCGAGGGCAAGTGTCATAGCCTAGTATTATTTTATTTTTTATTTTTTTTTCCGGAATATTCTGTCAGCGTGCAAAGAAATGTAATTACTCAGGAAATTGAGGGCACGGAGTAAGGTCAACATTTACATAGAATAACATCACAAACATGCCTTGCACTGAAAGCACACCGTGTCAAGTCTTGGAGATGGAGATCAAGGGTCACCTATTAAGCTCAGACTGTCTGACAACTGCGTAACACAACAGCTCAGTTGTGTCATTGAATTGTGCTTCTATGCAAGCGTCAAAGACATGTTTCATGTACAGTTTAGTGTAGGTCATTGTACTGCCCTTTGTGTGAGTGGGAGGAATGGGCCTAGCCTCTGCACTTTTCCGCGGCTACTTTATTTCCAGAAATGTCCGCCTGTGCTGCTCCCTCTACTTAAGCAACAGGCTAGCAGATGCTAGTTTGAAAGGTCCACAATATCTGCAGAGCTCAAAATGACTGAGCAACTACCCTACCAGCCACATGTTGGTAAATCTTGAAGATAGCGGTCAGATTTCAGACAAAAAAATTCCAATTTTTACTAGATTTACTATTTAATAGGCCTAGCAGGTAAATTTCACCACTTTATCTGTCGGTGGGTGGCATCTTCTCATTTCAAAAAGCACATTTTGACCCCTACCCATCACTGTGATTAGGCTGATGTGTTTTCTACATAGGCCTATCTTGTCTTAGGTCTGGCTTGTTCAGATTTCTTGGCTTGCTGTCACTGCAGTAGGCTATGTACTAGGGATGGGAATTTTGGGTAAAAACACTATTCGAAAATCGATGACAAGTATTCGAATATTATTCGAAAATCGACCCCCCGCCCAACGCATGCACACCCACGAAAATGAAGAGGCATCGAAACATTCAAAGTAGCCTATCTACTTTATCAAACACGTTGTTTAACGTAGGCTACATCAGCGCTTGCAAAAAGGTTTTTAGCCTTATGAGCATAGTAGGCCTACTTTTTAATTAGACTTTGACTTTCTGTACAACATATTACTATCTTAAATCAAAGTTCAGAAAATAAACGGCTTCCTTCTTTGCGCAACTGAAACGGCCTGAATGAACTGCCTGGACGGCTACAATATTTACCAGCAGCCTAAGGCCGCGATCACACCGGGGCGGATTTTTCAGCTGGAGGCGGATTTTTTCTGTTGTTTCTTAATGGCAGGGAGCGTATTCCGCGCTGATTTTCCGCTGAGCGCGGAACGCGGATTTTCCGCGGGTCCGCTGCAGGCGGACAGAATAGAAAAAAATTCAACTCAGTGCGGAAAATCCGCGGACATGTCACTCACGTATTGACCATTCTCGACGCAGAAAACGCAATGTATTCAAAACCTTCGTCATTAACAAACGTTTTTTATGACATATCTAGTGAGATTTATATCTTTACTTTCATAATCTTTGTTCATTCAGTCAATAAAAACTTTAGTTACTCAGTTTGCTTAGCGAAATGAGGGCTATGCTAAGCGGAGTGAACCTGTGGTTGTCTTAGCAACGGCAAACAAAATCCGCTCCTGAAAAAAATCAGCTCCTTGTTTTTTCAACTTTCGTCTGCACAACCTTGCGGATTACACGCGGAAATTCCGCCCCGGTGTGATCGCGGCCTAATAGGCTGGAATTATAATGACAACAATTTAAACAGCAAATTTTTTGTTTAAAAAAAATAACATGTCCACATGCTCAGGATGGAGGCGGTTGCGCAGTCTATTGACAATTAATCCAGCTGCGGAGAATAGGCTACTCGCTCCGATGGCACTGACGTCGCAGGCACACTCAAGTAAGCTCTCGCTAACTTTGCCAAACGGGGGTATTTCTGTTCCTTGGCCGCCTGTTATTGTATAGGACTGCTACTACCGCTGTAGGCTACAGGTAGGTTTATTGTTAGCGGCACCTTCAGGCTAAATTGCGCGTTGCATGAAACATTGGTTAGGAAACGTCTTTTTCAAAACGGTGTTTATTTTTATGATGATATGGCTAAAACAGTATTCGATTTAACTATTCGATATTCGAACGCACTGTCGATTTTCGAATATTCGAAAATCATGTCCCAACCCTACTATGTACTGCCATCCATCCACATCGCACATAGTTTCTAGAGATGGCCTTCAGCTGTCAAAATCAAATTGTGCCATAAATGATGTTAAGATAATGAATCTAAATGGGAATCATGAATGGTTAGCCTACATGGTCTTTCACTGTCTGATTGAAAATTCAGTGTCACAGTCATCATGTACAAGAATGTTCTTTCCTGTCCTGTCTGATTACTAATTGCACCTGCCGTTTAGTAGCCTATCTGGCAGAATAGATTATCACTTGGCAGCTATATTTAGTTATTATATTTATTATTTTTTTTTTTTGTCAACCAAGCCTCCTGCTGTTTTCCGTCCTCTGTAATTACCAGGTGGTTGAGGAAGTCAGAGAGTTTTCTTTTTGGTAGGGTTTCCTGTGTGATCAATGCAGAATCGCTGTGATCCCTCTCTCTTTAAGCCTAACCCTGCTCGTTCTTCTCAGAGCCGCAGAGGGACTAGCCTAATGATGCCCTGTATTTGAGGCACTGTGTGTCATTTTTTTGCGTGTCGTTTATTTTGGAGAGTTTTTTATTTTAATTCCTTCTCTTTTCTCTGGAAGGCATTATGTCACAACTTCCTGGCTGTAATGTGCTTCCTACAAAGGCTGCGTCTTCAATGAGCTTTTATGTCATTGCACTGTAAACTACGTCTGTGGCAATCTGAGGGCGGCGCAGAGGGCTTTGAGTTAACCCGGGGACCAGCCTCTGTCGTGACTGCAAGTAGAAGCAGGAAGGCAGGAGGCCATTTGTCTCTTTATGTTGTCTTCCTCTACTGCTCTTTAGCTCTGGGGCCTGAGTCACCCTCCACTGCAGTCACTGTTATGAGAATGATTGCTCTCATCTAAGGCAGAGAGAAGGTGTACTCTGTGTGTGTGTGTGTGTGTGTGTGTGTGTGTGTGTGTGTGTGTGTGTGTGTGTGTGTGTGTGTGTGTGTGTGTGTGTGTGTGTGTGTGTGTGTGCACGTGTGAGACACTCCTCTCCTGCAGTGGGTTTGTGTTACTCTATGAATTTTTAATCCCTGAGGTAGGGTATGCATCTGAGGTCAGTGCAATACAGAGGATTCTTACTACTCATATGAAATGCATGCAGGTTATTACCTCCGCCAGTTACCTCCGTCTGTCTGTCTGTGTACAAAATAACGATTAATAAAGATTATGCATGGGTTGGATGATTTTTTTTTACCAGAGGTGTGTCTTTGCCCAAGGAAGAACCCATTCAATTTTGGTGATGATCCAGAACACCCTCTGGAATTTATATTGCGTCAGTGATCATATCGCCTTGAGTGCTTTTCTTGTTAAGACTTTAATTAATTCATTTTAAGGATACATTTCACTCTTTGTGTTTGTGGTGTCTGCACTGCATGTCACCAACGTACTCATAGTAGCTTTACAACCAATGTTTGAAGCTTAGGACATTCTGCAAGTCATTTACCCCCAAGAAGAGAAGTTATGATCATTACAGTACAGTGAAAGCTAGACACATGCAAAAAAGAAAAGAGGTCAGTTTTTTTTATTATAACATGTAGCCTAATGTAGGAGTAGGCCAGGTCTAAATCCAACTTCCACAGTTGCATAGATGTAGCCTAACATTTTGATGTTTGCACAACTGACATAGGTCCCTTTACAACACAGTCTGTTTCCTGCTGTTTTCATGTGCTGGTAAAGCCTAGTTTGATCTCCGGGATGACACCATGCAAAAACATGAAACCTTCTTCTGTTCTCTCTCTACAGATGAAAATAACTTTTGGCTCCCTTTGTTTGTCTTAAAGCTTTGAAGTTTGCTCATTGTTCTGAATGTTTAGCCTACAGCTGATGAGTCCAGCACTGTGCGATTCCATGCCGTGCATGTTTAGCTGAGTTTGTAGAGACCCAGAGAGAGGGAAACACACACACACACACACACACACACACACACACACACACACACACACACACACACACACACACACACACACGTGAGCCGTGGCTCGACTCAGCCGTGCTTCATCATCACTGTGTGGGTTTTGCCCAGGAGTTTGGCCTATTTGTTTCAGTTATTCACAGTATTTTAATCAGCTTAGCTGAGCTCCACAGCCGCTGCAGTTATGTACACTCATTTGGATCTGTTTATGAGTAGGCATGAATTAACCATGAATGATTGTGTGTGTGTGTGTGTGTGTGTGTGTGTGAGCACAAACGGACTTTCTTTTTCTGTCAGAGTGTGTGAAAGGTGTGAATCATCAGTTTGGAGTGTGTTTTCTTGGCATTTGCTACGGGTGTGCCACTAACGGGTGGCTAGTGGTTAGTCCCTAATCACTCTGCAAGCCATGTGTAAGCTGCAATGCGTAGAAGTTGTAGTGTGGTTGCCTCCTTTAGATTTACAGATTCACCAGATGTGTCTCCTGTGCAAAACCAATGCAGCTGCCAGCCCCTAGTGGTAGCTAATTGATTTGCCCACCCAGCGAGTAGCCTATGTCTAGCCATGAGAATTGTGATATTCAACCCCTCATTGGGGGTTGACCTGGGTTAACACACGCGCACACGCACACACACACACACACACACACACACACACACACACACACACACACACACACACACACACACACACACACACACATTTTTTTTGTCTATCTGTTTGTCTGTATCTCTTCGACTGTCTAGCTCCTCAATCCACCTCATTACAAAAGTCTATCTGTCACTATGTCAAAACACACACACACACACACACACACACACACACACACACACACACACACACACACACACACACACACCGCTACTGAATTTCCAGGCATGAATCACCCTGTCAAGATGTTGATTCCTACCAGTAATGCTTTTGAAGGCTTAGGGCATATAGTAATTGACAGTTATGTCTGATGTGTCTTTGACATACTGTATCAACCCACCTGCCTGCAATACTGTTTGTATCTTTTTCCTGTTGAATCTTATTGTTTCCCCTTGTCTGCCCACCCCTCTCCCTCTGTCTGTCTGTCTGTCTGTCTGTCTGTCTGTCTGTCGGCAGCTTTTAAGTGAGAAGATAAGTGGTGCTGAGGGAACGAAGCTAGATGAGGACTTTATGGAGATGGAAAGGGTAAGCAGCCTTAATGCATGTATTTCATTCCCTGCATCAGTAACCTGAGACACCACCACCCCCACACACCACCACCCCTCCACCCCCACACCTCACCTCCTCTCTGTCTAAAGGCAGCCTTGTCATACACTGACCTCATTCTCAGCGGCCCATTATCACTGCAGAGGCAGGGGAAAGTGTGTCAGGGACATAAAAATAGACAAAGTGATTCATTCATTCATGATTTTCCTCACCTTAACTTTGCCTTTTGTCCTCGTTTTTTTTTATTTTATTTATTTATTTGTTGTTTTTTTTTTTTTTTTTGGATTTTCTCAGAAAATTGATGTCACGAACAAATCCGTGTTTGAGCTGTTGTCCAAAACCACAGAATACCTCCAACCAAACCCAGGTATGACATAGCAGGTACTCCCTATCAAATCAGGTCTCAGTTTGTAAAGACAATTAGAATATTTGGCTTTAGGTATTGAAATAAAATATAGAAAATGTTCCTCATATTCCCATACAAAGTAACCCGATCCACACTGCCTGTAGAACATGACGCTTTGTACAGTAGAATGGCAGTTTGAAATGGACCCAAAGTGACAGTGATGCATGATCGGGGCAGGCAGGGAATGGATACTGTAATGGGTTTGACTCTGTGCCGATTGCTCTGTCAGCTTCCAGGGCCAAGCTGGGCATGCTCAACACCGTGTCCAAAATCCGGGGGCAGGTGAAGACCACAGGCTACCCACAGACAGAAGGCGTGCTGGGAGACTGCATGCTGAGATACGGCCGTGAACTGGGAGAGGAGTCAGCTTTCGGTATGACTTGACTCCACTCAACACACACACACACACACACACACACACACACACACACACACACACACACACACACACACACACACACACAC
Organism: Sardinella longiceps; assembly: GCA_027497455.2. Lineage (NCBI taxonomy): Eukaryota > Metazoa > Chordata > Actinopteri > Clupeiformes > Clupeidae > Sardinella > Sardinella longiceps. The sequence continues at coordinate 13,443,518 of JAODXP020000011.1, forward strand.
ACATTCACACACACACACACACACACACACACACACACACACACACATTCATTCATTCACACACATGCACGCACACGTGCACACACACACACACACACATTCACACACACACACACACACACAGGTTAGCAGCATGTCACAGCGCTGCACATCACAGCAGGCACTGGGCACAGATAGCAGCTTCTGCTAGAGCAGTTTTGACCATGCATATTGCAGTATAGTATGTACAGTATACACACACGCACACATACACACACACACACACACACACACACACACACACACACACACACACACACACACACACACTATTACAACACACACTCACAATGCCTGAACCTAAATCATCTAACGTCAAGTCTTGAAACAGAAAACTAGAGCATTCACAATGGATGTTTTAATACTGTATCATAGTCATATTAACCGGAAAAAAAAAAAAAAAAAACATCTCATATTATAATGTATTAATCATATGATAATATAATGTATTACTGTAATGCGTCAGGTCAGGTGCTTGCAGATACACCCTTGTCTGAGCTCCCATTTGTCAGGGTGACCCCTCAGTGCTGTGCTGAGTTCAGCTTGGATATGGCTGTCTCAGCAGGGAGATAGGCAGTGAGAATTACTGTGGAGCTAAATGTTCCTCTCTCTCTCTCTCTCTCTCTCTCTCTCTCTCTCTCTCTCTCTCTCTCTCTCTCTCTCTCTCTCTCTCTCTCTCTCTCTCTCTCTCTCTCTCTCTCTCTCTCTCTCTCTCTCTCTCTCTCTCTCTCTCTCTCTCTCCTATCTACCTCCCCCTCTACCTCCCCCTATCTATCTCTCCCTCTCCTCCCCTGCAGGCTCTGCGTTGGTGGACATAGGTGAGGCGATGAAACAGATGGCCGAGGTGAAGGACTCCTTGGACATCAACGTGAAGCAGAATTTCATTGACCCTCTGCAAACGCTGCAGGACAAAGACCTCAAAGAGATCGGGGTGAGATGATGAACACAACATGATTTTTCACACAGTCACACAGACACTGTTTGTGTGTTTCCAGCAAACCTTTTGGGTTCAGGAAACATTCTTGTAACAGTTACCTTTAGTTTTCGGAAACACAGCTTTTGTCCATTGTCTTCTGTTTCTGTTGCCATTGAACCACTGCTCCAAATATCTTGTCCATTATCCTGGGAGAAAGTGTATCTGACCTCCATATCTACAGTCAGTGGACAATCTGTTATCCAAGAACAGTACATCCTGTTACAAGAACAGTAGTACTGTATTAATGTTTGACTTAGATAAGTTAATCAAACTCTGAATTAATACTTATGATGTCATAGACAACAATCATTCAGTGGTCTGGATAAAAGCCGATGCTTTCCATGGTTTTTGTGCAGTCAGGAAGATCACTGAATTATATTGCATATATACATGTACATTTCCTCTTATCCATGATAATATGCCTACTGTACTGTCATTGTAATATTGCTTTAGCTTCAGAACAGGCCTGTGTACCAGTTATTATGTAACACACAAACTAGCCTGATCTGGCCTTGCACAGAAACTTCACGTGGGATGATGTGATGTCACTTGTTTCCACTCCAGCTTGTTGCGAAGAGTATGTGAAAAGAACCTCCTAAAATGCAGAAATAGGACAACGGCCTTTGTCCTTCACTGTTTTCCTCTAAGCTAAGAAGACACATCATATGATCTCTTAGCAAGTCTCCAGCAGTTATACAGTACATGAACTGTAACACATATTCTTGTATTAGAACAGGCCACAGACTTAACGCCTGAAACCTTTTAAAGAAACAGTACTTCTGAATAGAGAACCTTTTGATATTTGACCAGACATGAAAGGAGAAGTTGAGTGTGAATCTATCCATAGCCCTGTTGGTCCAGGTTACCTTATGCTGTCTGTTGGAAAAAGGGCCAAAACATTTGATATTAAATAGATTAAACTAGAATAGCGCTCAGAGAGCGCAGACCTCCGCCAAGGCAATGTGGTCACAGATGGTGTTCTGGATCACCGATTGCCACCAAAATGGAATCAGTTCTTACTTATCCCAATACACATGTTGTCCGAAAATTTCATCCAAATCCATGAAGTGCTTTTCGAGTTATGTTGTAAACAGACAGACAGACAGACAGACACACACGCCATCGAAAACATAACCTCCTTGGCGGAGGTAATAATGAATCGAGAGCTAATGTTTACTGAACTGGACATGGGCGATGATGGCCTGGCTAGCGTGCTAGTAGCCAGGAAATACTGGGTTCGAATCCTGGCTGACACCCTTGTGCTCATGAGCAAGATGCTTAACTCTAAATTGCTCCAGGGTGACTGGCCTTGATGTATCGGTTACTCATAGAAGGCAAAATGTAAATCGCTTTGGATAAAAGTGTCTGCTAAATGCATAAATGTAAAAAATATGAATCGGCAGCTGAACTCGGCCAGTCTCCCCAGAGCAATTTATAGAGTTAAGTGCCTTGGTCAAGGCTAGAGTGGGGGAAATTGTAGGGATTTAAACCCACAGCCTCCAGACTACCTCTAACCTCAGTGGTGTTTCTCCGCAGCATCATCTGAAGAAGCTGGAGGGCCGGCGATTAGACTTTGACTACAAGAAGAAGAGGCAGGGCAAGATCCCTGACGAGGAGATCAGGCAAGCGGTGGAGAAGTTTGAGGAGTCCAAGGAGCTCGCCGAGAGGAGCATGTTTAACTTCCTGGAGAATGACGTGAGTATCGCAACCCCAGTCTGACTGGCTTCAAGTGTAATAATCAATGTATCAAAGACCTAGTCATGGAAGAGTTCCTGGCATTGATTTAAATCTGGTACTTCAGGTTACCAGTCTTCTCATTTTTATGCCATATCCACATAGTGTGTACCGGTAGCATGTTTTTTGATCGTTTTAATAGCAAAAAAGGCCCCCTCTGCATTTGAAAACTGCCACCACAGCAAGCTCACCAATGTCTACATGGTCACCACAGCCACCTATTAATATGTGTTGGGGTTGTGGGTACACTCAAAACAGTTTGAGAAACAAATCTGATTCGCCTGCAGTCTGAACTCTGACAGCCAAGAGCCATTGGTGATAAAGGCTTCATATACGCTTCACGCTTCTTGTGAGCCATCTGTCATTATCACTTCAGTTGTCTGAAGCCAAAATATGTGCAGCTGATTTGAGATGATCTAAGTCATTCTTATCATATGTTTACAAATTAAAAGCGGTAATGTACAGTGCCATCAGAAATGATTGCATCTTAAGTATAGTTTAGTCTACTGCTGAGCACCAAGACTGTCATCTTATTCATGTCCTGGTGATGACTCGACGAATACCTCGACGGCTGCAGTCGGGGGGCCTGTAGACTCGGGTGACTCACTAATCGGCCTGAGCGCAAACACTGAGGATGCTCTATGCTGGAAGATCGCCAACACAAACTGAGTCACGCATTTAAGAGCTGGAAGAATGACGCATGCCAAGGCAAAGCACCAGATCTAACAGATAGGAAAGGGAGTAGTGGGGGGGGTCGTGCTAGCAAACGCTATAATTACTCACACATTTAGTCACTGTGTACAAGTAGAAACACACAGTTTGCTTGGTGGCCCTCGTAGGACCGGTTAGCCTGATTCTTTCAGGCGGGCACAAACCCCATGATTCTTAAATGATGAAATGTTCATTACCGTACAATAATAGTTAATTTGAGGTCATTTTGAATTCATCTGGGAATCTGAGTTGTTTTGGGTGTTTGGATTACTGATTTGAAACCTTGTGGTTCTTTGTTATTGACACAATTCAGATTGAATCACATTACTTTGCTTAGTCCATTCTATGAACCCTAGGTATCAATTTATGATATTAAAAAGCCAAAAACTCAGTCATTAGGTTTGTTCTCATAGTCACCAGACTCAACTGTTGGTTTGGCTGGCTTAATTTCATCCTAATAGCAGTAAAAATCTTCAGGTACCATTGGGCCAGTTCAAAGTGTGTTAATGTTATCTGATTTGTTCTTACTTAATATCAATAGAATTACAGTTTTGCTGTTTACTTTGGTGAGAGGCATAAAAACAATAAGTTTCAAAATAAGTTATTTATTTATTTATTTAAAATTGATATACAGTATATGGGAAAAGAGCTCTTCGAAACTATTCGGAGCTTTTGGTTGATGTTTGCCTGTTATTGATGTGCACAGGTGGAGCAGGTGAGTCAGCTATCGGCTTTGGTTGAGGCAGCGCTGGAGTATCACCGCTTCTCTTTAGAAATCCTTGAAGAGCTCAATACTAAACTCCAAAGCAGGTACGTTTAGAATCTCTCTATCGACTGTCTGGTCAGTCATGTGCTCACACTATGCCCAAGTCAATAAATACTTAAATAAATTGATCGCATTGCTGCTTAGGCTAGTTAATATGTGCTAATCTGAGTTGGACTCTTTCTTGAATCCCGACAGCATAAGCACAGCAAGCAGTCGACCTAAGAAAGAGTTCAAGCCAAAGTCCATCATGAGTAGCCTGGAGGCCCTCAACAGCACACAGCAGCAGCAGCACAATGGTTTATCATACAGCTCATCAGTAAAGTCAACAGGTACTGCAGGGCCTTACCCAGCCCACCCTGTCTCTGGTATTTCACCAGTCGTGTGCAATGTTGATTGCTACCATTGTTTCATACCCTTGCTTGTTTTGTGGAATGTGTTTTGCACTGAATTCATGTGTGTGTGTGTGTGTGTGTGTGTGTTAACTTTAATTACATCATTCATTAGTACTGTTCTATAGTGAGGTTGGTCTTTATTTTTATGTGTAATCAATCCATTGTCCTCTACAGATTACCAGCCCAACCACAGTTTAAATGGCAAAAGTAGGTGTCATAATGTTTCCACATTTTTATTACTTGAAAGAAATTATATTTAAACACCCTACATAGGATGTAATTTAAACATGAAGTACAACACAGTCACAAATGTTTAAATTTATAGCTTATGTGTTTTTGTGTGTGGATAGGCTACTGGATGATTACACAACAAAAGGTGGCTTAATCATAACAATGCTGTTGCTCTCTTAGAACATTTTGTCTGTACTGCCATCTAGTGGTCTTAGTTACACATAACCATGAATATGACATGATCATGTAGACTCAGAAGGGTTAAGGCTGGATTTTTAGTCAACACATTGTACACACCCCCAGCTGTGCTGAAGAGATATGATATGTATTTAGCAAAATGTGTCGTCCAGTTTTGTACACGATGCAACAGCATTTCTCCAAGCAGATGATGGGGGCAAACAATGTGTGTGTGTCTGTCTGTCCTGAAAGTAGGCGTGTGAGTTTGCGCTCACAGCAGTGTCATGTGTTGACTGAGAATTCAGCCTTACTTTACAACACTTACTTACGCTTCTGGGCTTAGTGTCATTTTTTGTGCTTTTGTACCTGTGTTGTGTACCCATGTTTACCAGTGATGAAAGATAAGACAATAATCACACATCATGTGTCTGTGTCTGTCTCTATGTCTATATTCCACTCCATGCCTTTGTGTGTGTGTGTGTGTGTGTGTGTGTGTGTGTGTGTGTGTGTGTCTGTGTGTCTGTCTGTCTGTCTGTCTGTCTGTCTATCCAGCTCATTCCCATCCAGTCGAGCAGTTCACCCCCATGCCCCAGTCATGGTCAGAGAGTCCAAATGGCAGCCGTGAGTATCTATCCATCCATCCATCCATCCATCCATCCATCCATCCCCATCTGATGCCCATTGGCCACCTCACTGCCTCATGTGCTCACATGTGTGTTATTGGGAAAAGTCTGGGTGTAGTTCAGTCTGTCTAACTCTCATTTTGAAACTACTGCACCAGTCAAACAGATGCACCTTCAGGGTCCCTCCTTGGGCTTGTCTGCTACAGTATTGTGTGGTTTCTCACATAGTCTTGGCAGGCAAAACTGGTCATAACTGGTTTCTTCTAAGATGTTTTTTCTTTCTCTCATATATGGTATGGTTCGTTATAACAGAGCCTGGGGGAGTTCCAGAAAAGTTCTTTTTTTCTCTCTCTCTCAGAGCATTGGTAGTTGTCTAAATGTGAAATATTTGTGAGACATAGAAACACGTTGTGTTTCATTTGTTGTGTTCACTTGTTGGTGGCAATAGGAAATTGCATTGCCACCAACAAAGTTAGCAAATATAGTTTTGGGAAACACTCACCCCTAATCACTGTTGGAAAAAGTATAGGAAAAAGTCTCTCTGGCCCAGTGTGTTGGGTTTTTATTTCTGCTCATTTCTACACTTGACAAAGTATTTGTTTGCAGTACACTGTACAGTTAGGGGACTGTTCACAGCTGCCTTTAGTGTGCCATAGGTTCTGTTACTGTTGTGGTACTGGACTATTTCTTTTGGTTACTGACAACTGAGCTTGCAAATGAGCTGATTCCATTGATATGCGGAAACGTTTTTTGTTTTTTTACCAGATCTACTTCATAGGTGTCTGGTTATCAGGCAATGACACACATCCTGTTTGGCAATCATAAAACAGTACTTCATTTTTCAGGGCGAAACACTTTCACTACCTGAATTGAAGTCGCTGTAAGTCCCTTGAAATGAAAGCTTTAGCGCTCCACTGCAGAAGTCATAGGGTTGTGCAGGGAGGAGTGTGTTGGTTTTAGTTTTGTTGGTTGTGTGTGATGTAGTGTAGTGTGTTTTTGAGCCCAGTGTGTTTAAAGCCCTGTGTTTGACCCTCAGAGTCGGACGTGCCCTTGGACCAGCCGTGCTGCCGCTCGCTTTACGACTTTGAGCCGGAGAACGAAGGAGAGCTCGGCTTCAAGGAGGGCGACCTCATCATCCTCACCAACCAGATCGATGAGAACTGGTATGAGGGCATGATCAACGGCGAGTCGGGCTTCTTCCCCATCAACTATGTGGAGGTCCTAGTGCCCCTGCCCCAATGAGAGGATACCTGGTCCTGGCACCTGTGTGCTCAGCAGTGAACAACAGCCCTCAACACTGGAGATCACAGACCCCCACACACACACACACACACACACACACACACACACACACACACACACACACACACACACACTCAGTGTAGACACTGACTGATCTAGTTCCTGTTAGGCCCTGCTCAGCAAATGCCTTGCTAGACTTTTTAAAAGAAGTGTCCTGGTTTCTCCTCATGCCTATTTATTTTGTACATTTATTTTATTTTATTTTATTTTATTTAGTTTTATTTTATTTTATTTTGGTTTGGTTTTGTATCACAATTTTAAATCTACAGTATTTCTGTTTGTGGTATGCAGTAAAATAGGTGTATGCATTGGAATTCATTCTTGCTCTGAAGTTATTTGCTTTTTTCCCTTTCTTTCTTTCTTTCTTTCTTTCTTTCTTTCTTTTTATTTTACAAACGTGGTGCATTTTATTGGGTTGGTATGTTCTTAGGCTGTCTCTGTATATTTCTGCTCTAACGTGGGATTTACTTGTACCTGCCTGCCGTGGTCTTAAGTGTTTTGACAAAAAACACATTTTTAAACTGTGAGTTTTTCTGAGCTACAACTCAATGAATGTCCTCCTATCAAAGTCCTGTCTGTTTACATGGTATTACTTATTGTGATGCAAAATATATCAGAGTAAGTACCACAAGCTTAGTGTCAGGTAGGGCAGCAAAAAAAAAAAAGAAAAAGAAAAGACTGTATTACACTTACCGTTCCAAGTGCTTTTTTCAATGGTGTTTGTATTGCACTAAAGCTTTAGACCTACTGTACTCCCATGGACGTGCGCATTTTTGCTCTATTTCCACTCTACCTTTGCCCCTCCCCTTAAAGGGTTGTGCTTTTGCATGACTTAGGAGAAACCACTTTTATATCATCACAGCCATACACAGCCATCTATGATGAACCAATTTAGAATGTCATGGACTTCTGTTTCCTACCTTTGTACTATTAGGCCTGCCATTGTGCTGTCTGCCCAAGTGTCCTAGGCTGAAGGAAGCTACAAGAACAACAATAATATCTACTTTGTACTTTTGTCTTCAGTCTTGGAGTCCTGTGTTTACTCTTGTGAATGGAAGCAGTAGGAAACTCCATGGTTTTAGCGCTTGATCAATCAACCTTAACTGACAGTGCTGTCCGTGCTACTCCATGTACTTTGGAATGTATTGTGCAGTCACGCTTTCTTCATGCTACCATACATACGGTTAATGTTTCAGTTGCAAGCTAGGTTATGTTTCAGGGTGATGTCATATTATATAAAGAATGCCATGCAAACTATGTATGTCAGGATGTACAAAGGAAATGTTTGTACTTGTTTATATCAAGAAATGGATCATGTGTCTGTGTGTTCACACACCTTTTAATGTCTCACAAAGAGTTAAGTCAGTACTGTCAGTCACTGTCAGTTTTTGTTCTTTTTTGTTTGTTTGTTTGTTTGGTTTTGACTGTTGTTTTTGCTGGACAATTCACAGTTGAGTAACATTGAAAAGACAAGGGTGTGAATCCCTTTTTATGTCATTTTGATAACGAACAAAAGCTATTTTTGTGACCTTAATATCATGCCTTCAAGTCTTAATGCTGAAGAACTGAAAAAAAGAAGGGAGAGGACTTTTCCTCTGGGCAGAAAAAACAAAAACAACAACAACAACAACATTACGGAAGAGACCTAGATGTATGTTCCTCCTCCTTTTTCTTTGCTTTGAGCCATACCCTCTCTAACCACCCACTCCTCTCTATCCGAATACACCGCCGAATAGACGTTGGAAAAAGCGTTAGATCCCAATGAGCGAGCTGGAGTGTGTCCTCACAGAGGGCTTCTTTGTGGAAAACTCTGCATTGCTTGGTTGGTGCATGTGTGTTAGTGTACACCCAGAATCCCCCGTCACTGTTGGAAAGCTTACGGTTTGTCCACACTACTGATCCCTCGTCTTGTTTTTACACTGTAATTCCTTCTGCTTCTCCACGCCCCCCTCCCCTTCCCCACTCGACAAAAAGCACGCTTTTCCAAACCAATACAGAAAAACTTGCAATGGAAGCTGTGCATGAGATCCTGTGTCTTTTTCTTGTCTTTTGTTCTGTAGCATAATTTATACAAAGTGTTTTATAGGTGTTGTAAATGAATATATTATTACATATATTGCATAAATAAATGAAGATTAAAGACCATATTAAAGTTGTCAAGTTTGTGTTAAAGATCTTAGATATTTTCAGTCACTTCACACAAATAGTTACACTTCTACCTTTAAAAAAACTCAACTAAATAGCAGCAATTTCCACTTGTACAAAAACAAGAATGACCGTAAACTTTCCCTCTCACTTAAACACAGTATTCTTATGTTCCACAAAACCTTTAAAAAAAATGCATCCCAAAGAACTTGTTTAAGACTCACCCAGTGCTAAATAAAATAAAAAAAATAACATATCACTTAGAACCATTAAAGGACATTTTAAGGTTGGGTATTCATCCATCCATTCCGTGCCGCACACTCATATCCAGACTTCTGTGTTCCTTGGCTTTGAGACCCGTCCTTTGTGTGTCTTGTTCTTCAGGGACGGAGCTGTTCTCTGGTTCCCTGCTGTGTTCTGTGGGCTCTCCTCCCGCTCCTGCTCCTCCTTCAGGGGGGTACAGTTCCCCGCACAAGTCCAGTCGGGCCTGTGGTCCACCACCAGGTCCAGTGTGGGCAGTGAGGTGGTGCTGGTTACGTCCCTGAAGGTCATGGAGGCGATGGAGTGGCTGTCCTGGTTGATGGCTTCATAGTCTCTCCAGGAGGAGCCTTCCTTCAGCCTCACTGAGCGTGTGATCTTCTTCCAGCCCAGGTGGTTGAGCTCCAGGAAGTTGAGGAAGATGCAGAAGATGCCTACGCTGAACATGAAGATGAGGAAGATGGTCTTCTCTGTGGGCCGGGACACGTAGCAGTCCACCCTCTGGGAGCAAGGGGATGCCATGCACACAAAATGGGCCGGGACCTGGAATCCGAAGAGGAACCACTGGGCAAAGACGAATCCTATCTCCAGCACGGCTCTGAAGCAGACGTGAAAGATGTAGTACTTGGAGAGGACCCCCGACTTCACCCCAGAAGGGTCCCGGCAGACCTTGTTCTTCGGTAGGGAGGCGCAGACCCTCTTCAGGTTGCTCTGAGCGATGCCCTCCAGGACGTCTGCCAAGCTGTGGCCCAAGTGCCTGTGTGACTTGATGGAGCAACTGTCCGAATCGCAGCTCCGAGCGTACGCCTCGCGGCTCTCTTTGCTCGTGTCACCCATGGCCGTGCCAGTGCCAGCCTCTGGGTGCTTGGACAGGTTGTGCCAGGTGTAGATGATGAAGCAGAGCGATGGTGTGGAGACCGTGATGATCTGGAAGACCCAGAAGCGAGGCTGCGAGATGGGCGCAAAGGCGTCGTAGCACACGTTCAGGCATCCCGGCTGCAGTGTGTTGCACACAAACATTTCTTGCTCGTCCGCGTACACGTCCTCGGTGGCCACGGCCACGATGAGCAGGCGGAAGATGACCATGACGGTGAGCCAGATGCGGCCGATCATGGTGGAGTGCTGGTGGACGGCGTCCAGCAGCCGCTTGAGCAGCGTCCACTCCGTCATGTCTCTGCGAAAGACCCTCCTGAAATACACCACTTGAAATAGATCCACTTTAGCCCTGGCGCTGCTGTGGACAGGCGCTTTCATGTTACAGCTCTGGCCCTGGAGCTGTGGTGCCATCGCTGCACTGAGCCATCCCTTTCCCCTTCAGAGATAAGGCCGCCTGGGCCCGGCTGTGTGCACCGGGCCCCACTTGACTCCAGTCACATGACGGCCGGGCTCCCTTGTCTTCAGACTCCATTTAAAAACTATTCAAGAGACTGCACTCCTCCTGCCTTCCAGGACGCCTCTGATAGCACCACCTGATAACATTCTTTATAGATTACAGCGCCGGTGGGGGGGCTAGGGGCACGCGTTTAAAAATATGTTTCAGATAAAGACCCAACGCATTTAGGTAAGTTATAATGGGGCTGTGCAAACCATTGGCATTGGTGCGGTAAGTCATACCTCAATACATTTAATGTCCTAACTCTCGTATTTGTAGCAACCATAAAACTGTCATTGTAATCGTACACCTTGTAGGCCTACACCTGCACTGGCAAAGTAACAATGAATCACAGTGTATGTGTAGTGCTGTTTATTGGATTTTTGAGGGATTTTTTTTTTTTTTTTTACATTTGTTGTGAAATAATATTATTATACTGTACCTATTTTAGAGTTTGTGAGTATTTTCATGAGGGTAATTAATTCAAGTGATTCAAAATGTTACCGTTCATTGCGGTAAGACTTTCTCTGACATTAAAAACATAATGTATGGAATAGTAAAACTTCTGAATAATAATAAAAAAATAATGAATAATGATTTTTTTTTTTTTTTGCAGAAAATGAGTGATGGAGGATATTTTTTCCCCCAAATAACTAATTGTTCAATTAAAGAAATATAGTTCCAAACTTGTTGATGAAATCTTGATGAAAAAGACTTGCAGGTTAGTTTTGCTCTCTCCTCCTCCCCCTGACCATTGTGTGTCTTCAGTGTTATCTCTCCCTTTAAAAAGCCCTTTAAAAGCCTATAGGCATCCAATGACAACCACAGCTGATAAACTTTCTTATGGTATCTTGACCACCAGGGAACACTCTTGGACATCCTGTTTTTATCAGTGTTGCAATTACTAATCATCAAACTTTGCTTTACCCTGTTAGACACAGCATCAACATGAGCTTCTGACAGTCGCTTACCTCAGTGATACTAAAATAAACATCCATTTCTCAAGTTAGACGTCGGTCACCTAATATACCTAATGATCAGTCCTAGCACCTGCAACAGGCAGAGGGGTCCTGGACAGAGGCAACCCCAATGTTAAAATAGTCACCATGACTAAAGGCCTTTATCGATGGTCCCTCCCGACTGCCTCTTAGCCATAAAGCCCCAGGTATCAGATTAGGCTGGCGGGGTCTTGGCTCCTCAATGGGCCTGTCCAGTTTGACAGAGTGTTGAACAAAGCAGAGCAGGGCCATGTGTCTGTCTGTCTGGCAGGGATGCAGTGCTTCCAGGAAGGGTGCCCTCAGCAAAGGCTTTTCCCCACGCGCCCCCACCCGACCCCCAGTAGCCGTGTCAAGGGTGTCTGGTCACACTGTCACTTGACACAGGCAACACAAAACAAAAATCGCACGGCGCATAAGCACATATTAGCCACACTTTTGTGACCAAGGAAACACAGACACATGTGCTTTCTCTTTCCTTTTCTCTCTCTTTCTCCCATTCCCCTCTCTTTCTTTCTCTTCTGTCTCAATTCAAAAAAAGACAAATTCATCGGCATGAACGTTTCAATAACACACATACACACGACACAAACACACACGTAGCCTACACAACACATTCAGGGTTCAAAGTTTAATATTAAAAGACACATTAGAGGACATTTGCAACTGGCAAATAAATGCTAATTGACTGGCTTCTATTCAGCTCTAAGTGCATATAGTGCAGCAGTTCTAACCACTTCTACCCTTTATAGTGCTGTTTTATGTCCTAGCCTTTGCTTTATGCCATGTAGGGCAGGGCACTCTATCCTGGTCTTTGAGCTCTGGAGCTCTTTTCATGTCATTAATGAGTAGTATTCAGTGCTTCTTGCCTCAGCATATGGGCACATAAAGCACCGGTCATCTGGTCCCTGGAGGACCTCCAACAATACCCTTGTATTACCCCTTTAACATTATTGATCCCTAAGTTATTGATCTGCTGCTTTGGCGCCACAGAGGCAGGGTGACCTGCAGGGCATTTGCATTTTTTTTTTTAAAATACTTAGGGCCTATCATGAAACTTTATGGGAGGCGAACGGCGTTGAATTAATGTGAATTTCTTGACGTGGCGTGGCCGTCTAGTCATGCCTCTGATGAGATTATACCGGCCTCCTTTCCTCACGTCAACAATGGATCTGCGCGCACTGTGGGCACCCCAGAGTCGGACACGGGGAGGACCTCTACAGAGGCGAGGGCCCGATCCCCGCCTCGTCTGACCTCCAGAGAAAGAGGAAGTCCCTCTCCCTCTGCTGCTCCCCGGCCGTTTGTTTTTATTCCAATGGTAATCTGCAGGCGTCTGGGCTCTCAATACTGTCCCAGAAGTGTCAAAGGAATTATTCACCCTCTCGCACTGTTCATGAAGGAATTCACAATGATGTCCGTCTCCCCCTGGGCTTTGTGAGGGGCAGCTTGGGAGTGAATAGCAGATAGGATTAGAGTGGGACAGGGGAAAGAAAAGGAGAGAGAGAGAGAGAGAGAGAGAGAGAGAGAGAGAGAGAGAGAGAGAGAGAGAGGGAGGCTAGAGCCTGTTCAACGCACCCCAGCCTGGTGAGGCAAAGAGAGAGAAAGGCTCTCCCACAACCTCACTCATTCGGCTGCAGTGGCTCCAAGCTAGACTTTCATCTTAGCTTAGAGCAAATGCATATAGAGTGAACAAGCCATAAATATGAATGGTAAGGTCACTTTTATTGCTCCTATACTGCTAATCCCCAGCAGTATTTTCAGATTTCTCACGTTTCGTCTGTCTTAGCGACTTAGAAAATCATTTTAGCCCAATAGTTCCAAGAAATAAAGACAAAAAGAGTTCTTTGTGTTGGGCCCTCAGACTTCTGATTGAACTTTTTTCCATTATGAAGAATCCATTAACTCCACTGGTTCTTACATTCCCTGCCCAACAGCAGTGGTAAGCGCAGCCCTGCTTGAAAAACATCCAGCTGGATATAAATGTCCCTTCTAATTTCCAAGTTGTTGAAATGCCTCCAGGACTGCAGCACACTTACTTACACTTTATGTCTGCAGTGACTGAGTGTCTCACTGTAATAGGCTGCTCAGTGCTGGCAGGGAATAAGACTGCAGCTCTCTCTCAGTGGTAGCCAGAGGGAGCCACTGTGTTCCTCATGTAGAAGTACACAATCAGGGGTCAAATGCATATAGTAATGATAATAACATAAGGAGACAGTAGAGCACTTCTTTTGGTCCATTTGATGCAATCGACAGGTCCCTGTTACGGATGTGACAGCTTATTTTAACATTCTGACATTGTATGAAATCAAGTGGTTTTAAACTGTATATTCCATTGAAATACATTGAATTTTTTTAATTTTTTTTTCTGACTTGAAAAAATAGGTACTAATATAAAGTGCACCTAAAGTCACTTTCCACTTTCCACAGGATGAAGTTTGTTACATTTGCAGAAGCATAAAGGGGGTGGTAAGTTTTATTTATTTATTTTACATGAATTTAGATGCGTTTACCTATTTTTCAAGCCTCTATATCTGAATAAAGCAAATCTTCAAATTCTAGGTAATCATTGACATCATACAAATACCTGTCAATTTACATGGTGTTTTGGAGGTGAAGTGAAGTCCACTTTCCATGGAATTACCATTCCAATGTTTAAAGAGCTCCTTCAGTATCACACTTGCCTGTTTCTTTGGCTTTCTAAGTCACACTCTTTATCTTGCACTGTCAGTAAACAGAACTTGTGGCTTCTTGCAAAGGATAAACAAATATTTGAAGCTAGAGGCATCTAAAAGTCTGTGTACAGAGAATGATTGTAAATGTTACGTCAGAGCTCAAGGTAAGCAAGCTCGTGCAGCAAAACTGTTTTTAGAAAGAGATAAACAGCTTCTTAACCACTTCTCCAAAATTAGATACTGCCTTGACAATCTGGAGATCCTGTTTCTTTGTGATTTGTTATGTTACCCTCAATTACTTTGATGCTTTGGCAGCCAAAGTTTGTCTGTCCCAGGCAGCCCCAGCAAAATTACCATAATGTCAAGGAAATGAAAGGCTTGGCAGTGGCGACGTCTAACTGGATTAGGTGGCTATAGAGAGTAGGTGCCCTTAGTGTAACTTGCAGTGATGTGAAAAGGATTTCCATTCGTCTAGTCTGTGCTTACTCCCCCCACCTAATCCTCATCTATTCTCACCGCTAACCTTGAGCTGAATGCTAATCTGAGCAGTGGAGAGAAACAGTCTGCCCAGTTGCTCCCTGGAAGAGAGAGCTCTCCGTCAGAGGCAGAGAGAGAGAGAGAGAGAGAGAGAGAGAGAGAGAGAGAGAGAGAGAGAGAGAGAGAGAGAGAGAGAGGGAGGGAGGTATAGGGGAGAGAAAGAGAGAGACGACAGACGTACACAGGACTACCAACTTGTTATTTTATGGAATGCTTGAGACGTGAGGAACGTGGTGGCCACATGAAAAGTAAGTCACTCATTCTGAATACTATCTGTGGGGGTTTGTTTGTTTGTTTGTGGCTCAGGTCGGATGTTGGGATGATGAATATGTCTTGAACTCCATGTGCTCGTCTCTTTATGAAGTAAATGGGTAGGAACAGCAGTATTTGTACTGTCACTTAGATTCTTTACCCAACCAACAGTTATTGTTCCTTGCGCAGTGGACGTATATGGAATGCACACATGGTACATTGCACTGTGTCTTGGCAATAGAACTTCTAGAAGTTGTGGATGTTGCTGCGGCTGGTTAATATGGATGTGATTAACACAGTTAAATCCAAGCGATGAAGGCTTGCATAGAAAGGATAAGGAGGTGGGAGGCTGACAGTTTGGTTAATTGGCTTGCATCCCTTGCTGTTGTAAATGGGCTACATAGGCATGCTGCTGAAAGCAACCTGCTTTTCCACATCAAATGACCTTTATTTTGTGAGTAGGATTTGGCCATCTGAGTCAGAAAGAAGTTGGTTTGCCAAATAGCTCTTGGGCTGTCAGAGGGGGTAGTGTTGTGTTGACCTATCCAATTCACTCACATCCGGGCCGGGATCAGAACGCTGAGGTTACGAGCGGAGCGTGGACCCCTAGTCTGTCGGCCGTGGCAGCGTCTGTGCACATGTGAAACTGAGATCAAAGCCACACAGCCAGCTCCGCTACTTTGTCAGCCCACATGTCACTTAAGCCACCCACATCAGGCTCACACACACACACACACACACACACACACACACATGGATAAGGCTTATACGCACACACACACACACACACACACACACACACACACACACACACACACACACACACACACACACACACACACCTGCATAGTACACAAATGTGTTAAAGACAATTAGATTCTGCACAGTGAATATGCTGTTGACTGCACACTTTTACACACACAGACACATAGAGACACACTCACACACTCACTCTCACACACACTCAACAATTTATGCATGTGCATGCACATATGCATGTACTCACATACACACATATTTACACACACACACACACACACACACACACACACACACACACACACACACACACACACACACACACACACACACACACACAGTCATGCATACACTTTTGAAATGTGAATGAAATAGGAATAATGAGGACTTCTTGAGACCCTCTCTTTCAATCCACTTCAGACACAAGCCTCAGACAGTGTTTCTTTTTTTTTCTTTTCTGAATTCCACAGACAAATGGAGTGGAAATATAAATCAACTGTATAAACCCATGGCCTATCAGAAGAGAATTAAAGTGTTATCCTTAAACTAACCCTTTTCATCCCATCACATGGCAAAAACACCTCAGAGTCTTTGCCTTGTTTTTGTTAAGTAATAGAGGCAAACCAGACAGAGAGAGAGAGAGAGAGAGAGAGAGAGAGAGAGAGAGAGAGAGAGAGAGAGAGAGAGAGAGAGAGAGAGAGAGACTTGAGGATTCAGAGCAGACGTAGTTGAGGGGGGATTATGTCCACAAGCAGGGGAGCCCCTGGCTGCTGTTAACTCACTTTCATCTGCCTTTGACACCCCTCATTTAATTTCAAATAAATACGCCATCCTGATCCACACAGAAAGGAGAGAAGGAAGGAAATCACTAGAGGCTGTGGGATATGCTTCCATTGTTTGGGTGCAGACGAGGAGTAGCCTAGCCAGCAGACTGCTCAAGAGATTAAAATGATTCCATTTTATTTATTTATTTATTTTACTTTTTTTTCAATTTCTAGGCTGGTTGCTCTTGAACATCAAATAGCATCCAAATGAAGTGCGGTGCGAGACGGCTATGAACTGATGCTCAGAAAGAATCACTGGGGTTTCTCAAAGTGCATAGATAGACTGGAGGGGCATTGCATTTTTCAGAGCGAGAGAAACTGAAGAAGAATTGACATCAGCTAGCTAGGCTGTCTGTATGTCTGTGCATTCGTGGCTCAAAGCTCAAAGCTCTCTCTGTGTGTGTCTGGTTTACAGGCTGCACTCAGCTGAATGGATGGAGTAACTGGCCCCCACTGTAGCGCCATGGCCAGTGAGGAAGTGGAAGTGCCCAGTGTGCTATCGATGAGCACGGTCACTCTGCTCAAGGCCCAGGTGGAGCCTCCAGGGGATGAGACACCGGTGTCTGTAGAACAGGAGGCAGTGGACTGCAAAGGACCACAATGCACCAGCGTCACCCCCAGCCTCTCTAGCTCCAGCACTAACAGGTGGGTGATAGATAGCCTAGCTGTCTGTGGAGTGGTGGGCAAGATATTGGGAATAGTGCCTTATCAAGCCCTAAAAAAGAGATTTTTATCTCTCTGTATGACAAATTATGCACGATATAATGTACTACAGCAATCTTTAACTTATTAATGATAAAACTTATACCAAATGTGATGTGATATAAGTTTTGAAGTTGAGATTTGTCCAGGATAAGTATGGAAAAGAAACAGTTGAAGATTTATTTAACTTGCAATTACTAGCATGTGTGTGTTTGTTTATATAGGCATGTGGGAAGAGTTTGGTTCCAAAACGCTATAAGCCATTCTATGTCACTTTCAGAAATCATTTTATTACACTTTATTTTTTAGATGTATGAGTGTAACCACTTTTGGGATACTTTTACTTGATTTATTATCACAAAATAAAATCAACATAATTAAAGTTTGGTCAATAATTTCTGAAATACGCAATTAAAAAGCAGGACTTTTCAATATTTTCAAAAATGGATTTATAGCGTTTTGGAACCCCAGTCTTCGTTTGTTTATATGCGTGTGTGTATGTTCTCTGTGTTCTAGTCTGTGTGCGGACGAGCCTTTCTGTCGCATCTGCCATGAGGGCAGCGGCGTGGAGGAGCTGATGTCGCCGTGCGAGTGCTCCGGCTCGCTGGCCATGGTGCACCGGGCCTGTCTGGAGCGCTGGCTCACCGCCTCCAACACCAGCCGCTGTGAGCTCTGTCACTTCCAGTTTGCCTTGGAACGCCTGCCAAAGCCACTCACCGAGGTGAGAGAGAGAGAGAGAGAGAGAGAGAGAGAGAGAGAGAGAGAGAGAGAGAGAGAGAGAGAGAGAGAGAGAGAGAGAGAGAGAGAGAGAGAGAGAGAGAGAGAGAGAGAGAGAGAGAGAGTGTGTGTGTGTGTGAGAGAGAGAGAGAGAGAGAGAGAGAGAGAGAGAGAGAGAGAGAGAGAGAGAGAGAGAGAGAGAGAGAGAGAGAGAGAGAGAGAGAGAGAGAGAGAGAGAGAGAGAGAGAGAGAGATGGGCTCAGCTGCACTGGTCATTCACTCCCCAGCATTCAAAGCCCACAAAAGCCACAGAAAGCCTTCTATCACACACACACACACACACACACACACACACACACACACACACACACACACACACACACACACACACACACAGAAAGCCTTCTATCACACACACTCCTTCTCCCTTCTGTCCCTTTTCTGTGTCCCTCTTGTTTCCCTCTTCTCTCTTATCTCTGAAAAGGACACGGCCATCTTTTCACACGCTCATGTACTGCACAGTTTATTCATCTTTTTTTTGTGTAACAGTGAATGAAACTCCAAATGCTCACTGTTACCCATTCAAATGTTAGCTATCCTGTACGCTTGTGTACTGCTGGGAAGATAGTCCATTGTGACAGGCAGGCAGGCAGGCAGCACACACACACACACACACACACACACACACACACACACACACACACACACACACACACACACACACACACACACACACACACACACACACACACACACACACACACGCAGGCATGAAAGACACACACAGCTTCCCGAAGCCCTGCTTCACGTTGGAGCTTCAGCTGTCCTCTGACTGCTTTTAACTGCAAAGCCACTTAGTATGAAAATGAGATTAGATGGCGTTTCCCATCCACGGCAGAGGACAGGGACAGCATTACGCTATATTACTGGGCCTTATCACAGATGTGACTGGCACACAGTAAGCTGCTTCTTAAGAGCCGTGTTTAACATCGGGGCAAGGCAACGGGCACACACACACACTTCACACACCTAGCTAAGGTTCATTGATTCTGATACTGATAAGAATGACTATTCACAACTTACCAGGCAATGATGAATGAGGTTGAAATACTAAAATGGATTATAATGGGCTACAAAAGGTTGCAATATTACAATGATGCAATATTATTAAGATAAAGCTTGCCTTGTTCTTTATAAAATAGGAAAATGTGTGTATTTAAGTAATTAGTCTCGGACTATTGATATGGCAATTTCCAAGGTTAAGAAATTTCAATTCTGAATCAGTAGCCAGCCACGATGATGGAATAAGACTAAACACTCAGAAGAAATAAGATAAAACTCTTGCTGCACTTTCTGATCATTAAATGATTCATTAAATAAGGGATCTTATTGTACCTGCTATATTTAGTCAAAATCAGCCACGGTTGTGAGTTAGCATGGCGTGCACGAAATCAGTCAGTTGAAACTAGTGTTGATGCATGTAGAGCAGCTTTGATCTCCTGTGGCCCCTCACTAATGCTGGCTCTGGGTGTGTTTGTGTGTTTTGTGATTGGGTGTGTGTGTGTGTGTGTGTTTGTGATTGTGTGTGTATGTATGTGTTTGTCGTGTCTGTTTGTGATTGTGTGTGTTCTTGTTGTGTGTTTGTGATTGTGTGTGTTCTTGTGTTTGTTGTGTGTGTGTGTTGTGTGATTGTGTGTGTGTTTGTTGGTCAGTGGTTTGCCACCCCCTCCATGCAGCACCAGAGGAGAACGCTGTGTGGAGACGCCATCTGTTTCCTCTTCATCACGCCGCTGGCGAGCCTGTCTGGCTGGCTGTGTGTGCAGGGCGCCATGGACCTCTACTACAGCAACGGCATGGAGGCCATGGGACTCATCGCCCTCACCCTGGCCCTCTTCACCATTTACCTCTTCTGGACTGTGGTAAGTAAGGGCTGGGACTTCTCTGCCCAACACGGTACCAACCCAACCAATACTTTAGTTTCAGTTCAGGTTCAATGCTGTTGAAATGTATTTAAAAAAAACTGGAAGTCACAGAGAACTAATACTGTATTCAGGCATGGACTGGCCATAGGGCGTACAGGGCAATGCCCCGTGGGCCGATGGTCATTTTTGGGCCGGGGATGTCATTTACTCATAATTTTCATGAAGGAAATTAGTTTAAATAAATATCTCATATTTATGCAATATGTCTAACTTAAAGTGTTATTTCAGTTAGCCACAACATTATTATTATCGAATAAAATCATGGTGGGCCGCCATGGCCAAAAATGCCCGGGCCATTGTTTGGTCCCAGTCCAGCCCTGACTGTATTTATGAAAATTATGAGAAAAAAGAAATATACAGAGAGTGTGTAATGGACATTAATGGAGGTGTTACTGTAATGTGGTTTTTCTTTAAAATAGATGGGTAAGGGTTGGGAATTGACCTCGGATTGGACTTGAACTCAGGTCCCCAGATGTATGGCACAACGCACTAGCCCACTGTGTCACAGCACCCCTCGTAATTTGGTTATTACACTGCATTATTTTAATGTGAGATACTCGATGTCACTGCAGGTGTCTCTACGGTATCACATCCACCTCTTCAGGACGTGGAAGGAGACCAATCAGAACGTTCGTCTGCAGATCCCCATCCCTCCACGGACTCAGGCCAAACAGCAGTCTCTCTCCTTCTTCTTCCTCAGTAAAGACACCAGGAAGGAGACGGTGGTCTGACCATGGATGACTGCTAGACTGCTAGCAATGGACTCGTACTTTTCTATTGGGTGTTTTCAGCACCATTTTTTGAACTTCTTTGAAGCAAAGCTTACTATTTTTGTAAAGATTTTTTTTTTTTTCTACAACACTGAATGGATTGACTGGAGTAGGAGCATCCTGTGGATTCTGAACCTGAGGATAACAATCATTTTCTAAGGATAACAATCAGTTTCAAAGGATAACAATCAATTACAAGGATAACAATCAACGCTGGTGGTTTTGGTGTCAAACACATGTTATGCTCCCAGCGAAGAGGAATTCTTTTCTTTGGAGCATGACATTGAAATCATCACAATGACTTGGCAGCATGTGCCCTGGAATTCACACAGAAATCCTCCTCAGTTTTTTTTGTTGGGAAATACTTGAAACTGACCAAAAAGAACACAAACAAAACAAGCAAACTTTGAATATTCATTTATAACCGCCATCTTTATTGAAGTTATACAAATGTGCTCAATGTATTTGTGCAATAAAAGTCTTAAATAGCTAGGGCTGACAGGTCAAGGCAAGTTTCAGGTTCATCTCTTGTTGTAGTTGTTTAGCTACATTTTTGTCATTTTTCCAGATTATCCACCAGTATAAAACATCTTGGACATACTGAACATGTGTTCCTCAGAAGATTGGAAAGCAAAAAATATCTAATTGGGCAACACTTAAAAAAAATAAAGCACTTGAGAGACTGAATTAACATATTTGTTGTATGCATTACATAAATTTTAAATACACTTTTATTTTTAACAAGCATTGGCATCATACGTTATAATATTTAATTTATTAATTTCCAGCGGAAAGTTTGTTCACCAAAACAAAAGCAAAGATCCCTATAACAAGAGCATTCCCTCAACGTTCAGAAATCTTCCCCGTTAGCAGCAGCAACTTGTTACTTTGGTTGAAACCACAGCTAATGTGTGGCCACCTTTCTGCCTTATACGTGCAAACAAAGTAATCCCAAAGAGACAGAGAAAGTGCTAAGCCAGCAAAAAGCACCTGTTTGTCTCACAGTGCTACACAAGACGGACAGGCATGTAGCCTGGACACATTCAAATCCGAGAAATCTAGAACACTACTACACCAGTACCCTGGAGAAGCGCTAGCAGCCCCTTTCCACTAAGGCACAGTCACATTTCCTTCGTACCTAAAATTAAAAGGCATTTTAAGTTTAGTTAAAGGCATTTCTTCTAGCTTAGAGGTGGGTTTCTGTCCATGAAACAGTACAAAGGAGAAAAAGAGCAAAAAAAGTTCCCATTCTGTTTCTAAACCATAGTTGGAAATTGTAGCGTATAACTTTTAAGTATCTAATGACAAAGACACTAAAACATAACCACCAACCATAGAAAATGTATATGGTCTTTGCATCATATCCATAGAAACCAAATCCACATTTAGGTTAACCATTGCCAGCCTGGTGTCGTCCACTGGTTTTCGAGCACAAATCACATGACTGCACAGCTGGGGTCACTAGCTCCGGACAGTCCCTGCAAGACACACACATATTCACACAGTCAATTTGTACCCAGAAAAGGCCTGGTGGAGGTATTCGAAATTGAGCACATATAGAAAGACAGAAAGGCTTCCAAAGGCAGACACAAGCATACTCAAAACAACCACTCACATGGGCAGGGGTTAATCTACGGGATGAACAGCACACATGCAAAATCCCTCCAGACTGTTAGGAAGCCAACTCATGCAAGGACATACAGAGTATTGCTGCTTATACACACTTATGCACTGCAATATTTACGGTTACGCATCCGTTTAGTCCTTTATTTACAGACTGTTATAGGATTTAGCGGACACTTCTAGAGAAGCAGGGAACAAGCAGGTGCAAAGGCTGCTGTTATACCAGTGCTTCACCTACCCTCTGTCTGCTTCACAAGACCAGACAACATTTCTCCTTTTTCTTCCTTTTGGGCTTTGTGGAAGTAAAACAAGCACAGCATTAACAACAACTCAGAGACTCATTGGTCTCAGTGAGTCATGATGTGCTGTGCTGTGCCCTGTGTGTGTGTGTGTGTGTGTGTGTGTGTGTGTGTGTGTGTGTGTGTGTGTTTACCTGTCTCCTGAGGTGAATGTCACTGCCAGAAATGGGTTCCTCGTCAAACTCCTCGTCCGAGTCACCTCCCTCAACCCGCTGCCGCACACACGTAAGCCTGCGCTCTGCTGTGTCCTATTGGACATGCACGACACAACCCAACACAACGCAAACCCAAATGTTAGTCATTATTTCAGCTCACTTGCATAGTTTTGAATTGAGCCTGATGAAGCAACAGGCGAAACACGTTGCTCAATAAAAATCACTAAAAAGTATAACAGTGTGTGGTGGCTACCTCTTCTTATATATGAACTTTAAACCTGCAATCCACCAGCACCTTTTTCAAGTTGGCTGTGCAAAGGGATTTCTTTCCAAATATTACTCATTTGAATCCCATTGGAATAGGATAGGAAGCAGTGTGTGTGTCAGACTCATCACTGATCATTGCATTTCCTCTGAGAGTGCTGGGATGCTGTACCTCATTGTCAGTGTTGATCAGTAGAACTCTTATGTCATCAATCGGACCCCAGCTCCGGTGACCCATCAGAACCAGGTCACCAGATGGGGCTTGTCCCACCGCTTCTTCCGCCCACACCTGAGGAAGACACAATAATCCAAGTATAAAGGACTGGTTCATATTCATATACATTACAGGCGCTTCACAGAGCCAATGACTTTTCGTTTCCAAAAGACTAAATTGATACTAATATAATTAGCAGATGCTTTCAACCAAATCCGGAGCATAACATAGGTCATGGCCAAAATGGAATTAGCAAGTGATTAAAGGCAAGTGCCCACCCTCCTGAAAAGAAAATGTCTTCCCATCATAAGGATTCAGAAAAACTGCAAGAGTCCTGTCAACCAGGCTAACAAAAGTTTTTCTTTTATATCACTGGACACATTGGAAAGGGAAAAACATATACCTGGTGTTTACAGTTAAGACTGATAGGAGTAAAGATTGACATTTCAGAATAATTCAAATCAATTCAATTCAATTTATTTTGAAGAGCGCTCAAATACAATACATTGTCTCGCGGTGCTTTACAGACAGTACGGGGAGACAACAAGAGTAGCCCCATCGCTAGTCCTTTAAAATGGATTGAACCAAAGCCTTATTGACAGTGTATGGTGTACTTTTCTCAGCACAACTGCCTTAACAACATGCAAACTGACTTGTCAGAGTTAACCATCTGACATTAGCATTAGCTATTTGATAGTGTTGTCAATCTTACAGGTGCTATTTGCTCACATTGTAAAATACTCCCCACATTAGCAATGAGACAGAAGGAACAAAGATGTATACAAGCTCTTTAGGAACCATAGAGGGATTTTTCACCTAAAAAAAAACCTTATGGATAAGTTACTATAAGAAGACAAAGTGAAATTTGATGGATTAAACATTTGGACTTTGTCTTCTCCACT
>JAODXP020000011.1:13472910-13482910 GCA_027497455.2 Sardinella longiceps
ATTAGTTATCAAAATTTTATTTATTTGGCTCAGCCTTGCTGCCAAATATTGAAAGGTTAGCTCAGATAACTTGGGAGCCCGAGAATCAGACAGTCAGAACAGCTGCCTGAATACTTACAAACACACGCCTTGTCGTCGTCAATAAACAACTTCACCCTAATCGTGTGACACAGACATGGACGTTAAACGACAGGTACAAATATAAATTATAACTTAACTCAGTCTCGGAACGGAGTGCTCGAGGAATCTGGGATAGCGTTTGGTAGCTAGCTGATGGAAAACGACTTGTCTGAGGGTCCTGGACGGAATGATGTCATATCACAAGACCAGAAGCACGTTGAACAGTCACAGTGGAATTTAAAGGGAACAGGATGGTAAAATACCAGTGAATTTTGCCATTTCAACTGAGCAGATTGCGCTGCTCTGTAATAACAATGTCGAAGACGCAAATGATTTGTGTTGAATTGACAGAATAAATGAGATTCACCAGGAAGAAGAAAATAAAGATTAAACATGTTTAATTCAAGGCTATATGTGTGCAGAGGTATGGTTGATCCTTGTTAACTATGAGCACAGACCAGAATTGTAAATCTGATATACCGGTATTTGCATTGTAGTCCACACGCTATTTCCATGCAAAGTTGGGTGAAGTAGTTCAAGCTGTATTTGCATTTATTTAACAGCAGATGGCGCTACAGCCTGCTATAATACTTCTCTAGGCGTTATTCTCTGTAATTTGGGGAACCACAACCACAAGCCACCAGCCTTTGGCGAATAAAGTTTAATGACAGTCACCCTATGTATCAAGTTTTTAATTATCAAGCAGTTTTTAGAGTGTTTTGTTAATGAGGGAAAGATTGGTCAATATTTCTGATTAAATGTTCAGTTGTTTTGTCTTTCGACTCAGTAATTTAATGTTATCATGGTTGTGGGTCCTCTGTCTGCAGCCCATTTGTTTTGAATGCTGAGAATTTTCTTCGACATGGCATGCACATCCAATCATCATAATGGCAGTTGACGTAAGGCCTTTTCTTTTAATGGAGTTAAAAAAAAAGATGGGCAAACAGTGTATACATGAATTGTGGAATATTGAATGGGGTGAGGCTTTATAGTGGAACCTATAGCAGACCAGCCTACTGGAGACTCCGTCTCTGCTCGAGTTAATGAAAGTCAAGACCTCTGTTTTCAGTGCCAGCTTTTATTCTTCACCTCATAATAAAGCGGCAAGCTGTGCCTTCTTGCGGATAGAGGCTTTGATCTCGGACCTTAAAGAGCATGCTTAATGATAAGTGACAGGATCCACATGGCTTTATTCAGGATTTGTTCCAAGCAATATTTTGATAGTGGCACAACTTCAAATATGATGTTTAAAATTAATATCTGAGGGTTGTTATATGGCTTATAAAAAAAACAAACATGAGCTTGTCCCCATTAAGGCAGTGTGACAGAGCCAACCCATTCTTCTTCTTATAAACGATTAAATCCCCGAGATGAAATAAGAGCGTAGAATTTCAAAAGAGAGAACAGAAAATCTTGTTGGTCTAATTGGTCTTCCACCACAACCGCTCCCCTTGATGTTACTTTTCGTCAGTGCAGATCATGGGACGCCTAGCGGGATAGCAGTATGCAGCACACAAACTTCTGTCACTTCATTATTTTAATTCAGCCTGAAGACTCGCAACAGCGAGCGAGCGATAGAGAACTTCTCGAGTAGTCGATACCCAACGACGGGGGTTGTCAGACTATAACATAAACAGTCGGGTGTAATTGTGTAACAGACGAAGTGCTGGTTGATATTCGGACGTAGGAATTCATGTATTCACAATGTAATATATTTGCTGTGCTTTTAAAACAAGACATGTCAAATATTAAATAGAAATGTGGATTTCTTCATGAGTTTTCTGTGGAGATAAGGTAAGCGTCTAACATTGGTTCTGTTTCTAATTCGGAATGCGCATAGCTTTGAAGCGATATTAATGGCTACTCATAACCCTGTCCTTGTTAATGACTTGAATTTATTGACTTATGGCTGGGTTACCAGTTAATTTCAAGGTAGATGTTAACATGAACACGAATCGCAGAAGATCTACGTTTTCACATGGCATCATATCGCTGCGCAATAACCCGACCATAAATGCTTATAGCCATGCACACTTTTGAATTGTGTAAAAACAGGTGCCCAGTAATAGACTGCTGTCTTGTCAGTCAACATATTGTTTAATGTTGTGAATTTCAAATATCGCCAACGTCACTTATTAAAACCTGGCCGCACATTACAACGATTCTGATTGTGTTCTTCGAAGTTCATTTTGATGGGACTCGTTGATCTGCTTACCGCGTTACGCATGGTGATGTATGAGTACGGAATGCAGTTGGGGTTCACAGCGGTACCCTGTAGTGAGACAAAGCTGTTACCGAGTATGCCTGCATTTTCTGCATCGAGGGACAGCAGTGCATTCCTGTTGAGAGATTGTAGCATTTTACACTGCAAGTTACACGGAGCATGACACCTAGAAGGCTACATTAAGTAGGCTATGACAGCATTGTTATATTTGTATTAACACAGTTGGTGCTCTTCCCCTTTGTTGAACTGCCTCTGTGGAAAATGTCTGTTATGAGACTCATTGTTAACATTTGATCTCATGTGTTTTCCCCTCAGGTTAAGACTCCTGCAATGTTGATAGACCCTCCTGTCAGAAACAGAAAGGTTACCATGGGTCACATGAAGTTTCTGATATGGATATACCTGGCTGTCTCCATGGTCACTTGTTCGGTCCAGGTATGGTAAAAATGTATATTTCTATTTCACCTGGTTTTAACTGGAGGTTTATGGGTGGGTATAGCTGAGGGAAAAGGAGCTTGCACTATAGTAGATGTTCAGGAGTCTCTATTGTAAGAGCATGGAAAGAGCTGTCTTTTTTTGCCAAGATAGATAGAGAAATCATATTCAATCTGAGCACTTATACTTTAAATCGCTGTTTTCTACTGCAGGATGTGGTCTACTAACAGTAAAAAGGCCAAGCATGACTATAGTCTGTAAGTGCAGTAAATTTGCAGAAGAATGACAGTATTGCAGACAGAAGGCTCCTTTGCCTGGAGAGCTAAATATATCGTAGCACCTAATGGAAGAGCTGGCAGAACTATAAGGCTTGCTTAATCTCACACAATAGGCTGCAGAGTTCCACTTTGCAAATGGCAGGTTCGTAAGTCAAGGCTCTGAATGAAGTGCTCATTCTTTGGCGTGTTAGTGTGTAAGTGCGTGACCAGAATACACTGAAACCTGAGTCCACCTTTTAATTGTGAAGTTGGATTGTTTCCTCGGGGGCAGGCAGAGAGAGAGAGAGAGAGAGAGAGAGAGAGAGAGAGAGAGAGAGAGAGAGAGGGAGAGCTCTCTGATCTTTTTATGGACTGAATAGACAGATGATGGAGCCGAAGTTAACAGCAGGTACTGGTGGTGGCATGAATGTGGTCCAGAGTGCCGAGGATAATATTTCTGTGGGATACTCCTCCTGTCGCCGTTCAGTCATCTTTTCCACTGACACGGATTCTTGAGCATGTGGCAAATGTCACTCAGAAAAAATTGGACCCTGTGCCAATGCAGGGGTATATAGTCTTGCTGTTCTTTCCACACACACTGCCTACTAGCTAGGCCGATTGCTTGAGAAAATAGTGATTTCACCATACCTGACTGAATGGTCTGTTATACTGTTACTACATTGTGCTCTAACAAGGAAGAGACATTTTCTTTGAAAAAGTACTTTGCTCCCTGGCCTTGTATTTAAAAGGAGATTTCGCAAGTATGCTCCACAACTCTCCACAATAATCTGTAAAGATAATATTTGCTCTCGCCTCGCTAAACATTTTGTCTTGATTTATGTCCGATCTGTGAGTGGCCCACAGCGCTGTTAAATGGGCTGTGAGTTTTCAACAACCAAACGCAAGCACCAGTGTCTGTCAGGACAGGTGTTTCCAATATCACTTTCCCACCCTCGCCATTCATCTGGACTTACAATTTGCACTTCACTCTGCTCTTTAACCTCCTCTCTGACAAGCCGAGTCCTCACGACTTGCCCCCTTCTCCTCTCCTCGCCTCTCCTCTCCTCTCCGCACCTTCACCCCACACCTGCAGAACCTCTTTCAGCGGCCCCACCTGTGGCGGCGAGAGGTGGAGGCTTCTCTGGAGTGGAGACAAATCACTCCCGTGGAGAGGCTCTCCTTGCTTTCCTCAGGCAAGAGAGAGGGAGAGAGAGAGAGGGAGGGAGGGAGCCACTGCTGGTTCAAAGGCAAACACTCTTAACAGCGTTAAAGCACACATTTGTGGCATAGCTTTGGGAGCGAGCGCTGAAGCATTTTCACAATCCCCCTGGAATAGAAGCATATGTTTTTTTGCACAAGTTCTTTTTTATTTTCTTTCTTTCTTTCTTTTTTTTTCTTTGGTTGGAGACTTTAGATTGCTTCACGGCCCTCAAACTGTCCTATTGGGAGGCCCTGCTTCGATTCCACCTCCCGTGCAAGCAATAGTGAGGACCGCTGCTAAAACAACCCAAGTGACCCAGGAGAGGTTGTCAGGGCCGCTCATGTGCTTGAGAGATTTCTGCAGCAGGCGAACAGGGGACGGCCCTTATTTACACCGTCCCACCCTACCCCAGCCCAGTAGATTCCTTCAGCCTCCTCAAGACCTTTATCTTTAAACCTGTTGGACACAAATCTCCCGGGAGGAGATTTGCCAGCTCTACCCTTTTATGGACAAACTCAAAGGGAAATGTCATGGAAAATGAGGACATATTGCGAGGCAAAGTCATGTCAGATAAGGTCTGAGGTGGCAGGTCACGCTTGGCTTGTTGCATGGATTATGACAAGCAGATGTTGGATTAGCCTCACACTGCCTGATTTGCTTTTATTATTCGCTGTGTCTCAAGGGCTCGTCAAGCGGTTAATGCTGGGGGCTTGTTTTTAAAGTCGGGAGAAAGAAGCACAGACAGATTTCTTGTTGGAGATCATGGTGACTTTTTTTTTTTTTTTTGTGGTTAGCCCTCATCTTGTATTGTGGTTATTTAGCACAACCCCATGCCCCACTGGTGCAAAGATTTATTCAGTCATCTCTTCGTCTTCACAGTTTCCTTTGCTCTGAATAATGATAGGAGCTAAGAAACACAAAGTTGCTGTCTTTCTCTTTCTCTGGATGGAAGAGTTTTGAGTGTAATTAGGGGGCTTTCATGTGTGAGCAGCCCAGTGATCAACACCTTGTCTCAGTAGTGCGGGGAATCAGGTCATTCAATGCGTATTAACCAGGCCAAGAAAGCCTCCCTTCTCTTTTGTCATCACTGGCACAAACACCGCGCCTGCATGTCAGCAACCCTTGGGGTCAGGCTGAGTGTGTGTGTGTGTGTGTGTGTGTGTGTGTGTGTGTGTACACAGCCTACTAGGGCTGTAGCAATGTTCGGCATGGTGTGAAGATCTTCGTGGAGGTGTCTGGGAGCTGGATGAAAGCGTAGGCTTGGCTGTTGTTTGAGCAAGGGGGAGAAACGGTGGCACAGTCCCGGTGTGTTTGAACAGCTGTCACTTAAAATAGAGCAACGGGCAAGGGGAAGCGCCTCGCTCCAGGCATGTCCTCTGGGCAGGGCTGACAGGAAAGGGGGGGGGGGTATGAGGTAGCGATGTGCTGGCTTCTCCACACAGCTCTGGATGATGGGGCCCGCCGCACTGTTAAACCTGATTTAGCCTATTAGCATTACTAAACACCAAGGACATGCAAACAGAGATGCATTATCCGCAAGTGTTCTCTGTAGGCTAGGTGAAGGCCAGAGGAATCTAGTGTGTTGTGCCTAATTAATGATGAGCTAATCAGGTGGTGATATGTGATGATAATGCCAGCAGCTGCATGATACCTACTCAGTCCCTCTCAATATCCCAGCCACAGGACAGGACATGAAAGGAGGGCCACTGATTGTGATTATTTGTGGTCCACGGAAACCTCACAAAGGCCCGAAACTTGACTCCTCCGAGATGGACATTATCTTGGGTTTATATCAGGGTGGCTATATGCTGCGGAACTCCCTCTCGGAGTCGGAGGGCCCACCGTATGGCGGGGCTTTGATTTCATCATGCGAAATGCACTCGCATGGGAGCGTGAGCCAGAATGTGGCTTAGTTTCTGTTCCCCCTCCAACCCCACCACCAGCCCCCCTCCCCAAAAGTTGATTTTCGTTAGCGATAGCAGCTCCTCTCAAAGCACATTCTGAATCCTGGTCACTGCCTTGAGTTTAGCAAGTAGGCTAAGTGCAGTCTACCAAGTGGTAATTTTAACCAGGAGAAGACCGATGCCGATGAAATAATGGGCACATGTGTGAACGGGCTTTGTGTTATTTGCCTTGTCATTATTTATCCACACTTTGACATGTGTTTATTATTCAGTTGTGGATTCATTAGAGGTGGAATGTCATTAGCTGGGCGATTTAGATCCTTAGAAACTTCATTTCGACTTTCACAGCTCTGGCAAGAACAAAAGAGGTTTCATGTGTGCCTTTATTAAATTTCTTCCTGCTTTTTCCTTTAGCGATTAACTTGTTAAGCTGCAATCTTTTTGCAGAGATCCGTGCAGTGCTCTGCATTTTCACCCGCCTGTTGGCCCTCATAGGGGCACATTTTACTTCATTGTACTGTTTTTTTCCTCCATTTTTTTTTATTTTACTCATCTTTCTTTCCACATTTTCTTAAATACAGTATGCTCTCTTTGTTCTATGTTGACTTGCTCCTACAAACACAGCTGCTTGTAATCGCAATTTTACAGATAAAGCCGTGAATCATTTCTAAGGTATCAATATGTTTCTTCTAGAAACAAAGGCTCTAGAGGCCAAGAAAATAACATAGATGTACGTACATACGTCTTCACCGAAGCACACATGGCTCACATCAAGCTCTAGGGCCTAGGCTGTAGCATTACACACACACGCACACACACACACACACACACACACACACACACACACACACACACACACACACACACACACACATACACACACACACACACAGAGAGAGAGTATATGCAACAAATATTCAGGCCAGAGACTGCGGAGATGCTCGAAGTCTGCAGGGCTGTGTGAGTTTCACTCTCATGCTTTGTCTGCTTCAAATCAAACAGAGCTGACAAGCATGTATTAGTCACTGGTAGCACTGGGATGACACTGGCGCACAAACATGACTGTACTCGAGTCATCCACACCGACTCTACTGTACTGTAACTGTATGGACTCACTCATGGCCGTGAGTGAACCTGAAGAGAAGCTCATTTGTCTGTGCAGCCTCATCTGTTTGCTCAGTGTGATTTCATTACGCCGGTGTGATCTTGACCGAATACGAGGCGGCCGGATGAGATAGGCTGATAATCTCAAGGCATCTCTGCCTACCTTATCCACCACGGCAGCGGGGTCTTTATCAT
Organism: Sardinella longiceps; assembly: GCA_027497455.2. NCBI lineage: Eukaryota > Metazoa > Chordata > Actinopteri > Clupeiformes > Clupeidae > Sardinella > Sardinella longiceps. The sequence goes on from JAODXP020000011.1 coordinate 13,480,351, forward strand.
GGAATCTAGGAGATGAGTGAGCTGTTGTTTTGTGTGTGTACAGTGTGTGTGTGTTTGTTTGGTTGGGGGGGGGGGGTGCAGGCAATCATTGTTTAGTGAGAAAATATCAGCCGTGGTTGACTGCTTGGTAACCTAATTTGGAGGGGTATTGCTTTGGCTTTATATGGGGGTGAGGGCGCAGTGCTGCACCTCGTGCCCTTAAAGGTTCACTCCTTCTGGCTGGGTGCCAAAGTCAGCGAGCTGCTTCAGCCAGAGGTTAAAAGATCACTTATCTACTTTTCTTCACAAACGTTTACCTTCTATCCCCTTGCTTGCTCTATTTTGCCCAGTAGTATCTCTCGCTCAATCTCCCTCTTGCTCCCTCTTTTCCTCACTCTACAGTATTTCTCTCTATCTGTCAGTATCCCCATCCATCTTTCTCTCTCTCTCTCTCTCTCTTCCTCTCTCTCGCTCCCTCTTTTCCTCCCTACATAGTATGTCTCTCTATCGAACAGTATCTTCCTCTTATCTTCCTTCCTCACTCTATAATCTCTCTCTCTCTCTCTCTCTCTCTCTCTCTCCATCTCTCTCTCTCTTCCTCCATCTTTGCCCAGGGCCCATGGTGAGGCTGTGATTCTGGTCAGAGGTTGAGTGAAAGGCTCTTTCATAGACACGTACAGTGTGGCCATTCACTCTGCGTGGCTGTAAACAGAGAAGCTGCCTCTTCGGCACGCCGCGCTCTGCCAATCAGCTGGAGCCAATCATTTCTCAGCCTCCCTGCCCGCTCGCTCCCTCGCTCGCTCTGATTTCCACCATATCAAAAAGGGCCCCAGAGCGGGCAGCCATATGCATTTTTTAAAGGCGCTCTGTTCAACACAAGCTGATTGGAGCTTCGGACTGTATATGTAGGAAGGAAGTATGGAGCAGAGCCGGTTTAAGCCTTCAGCCCTCAAGCCTAGGCCAGATTAGAGTTTGCACCCTCTTTCCTAGAAAAAAATGTATTGTGATTCTGCTGCCCCCCTGATATTTGGTGCCCTAGGCCATCGCCTAGTTTGTCTAGGCCTAGAACCGGCCCTGGTATAGAGTATAGGCTTATCTACTATTTTGGTCACATAGGGGAAATGTTGCATCTGCCTTTACCCCAATCATAAACACTTGAGGCAAGCATATAGGATTCCATGTTTTTTTTTCTTTTAAAGATAAGGAATTAATGTTTACTTTAAAATTGTTAGAAGACTTGAAATGATAGAAGCTGTTGTGTTGTTTTCTCTTTTTTATCTTATTTTACACAGGGATTTACAGATCTGTTTTTCTTATCCTGCAGTAGTTTTATATCCCTGTTTTTGTTATTTTGTTATGAGATGGCTGCCTCTGTGCAGGAGTTTTCCCCCTCCTTCTCTTCCAACCCGCGCACTGCATGCAAATGCATTTGGATGTGAGATGCTTCTGCTGCTGCTGCTGTTGCTTCTGTTGCCGCTGCCTGCCACTGTTCGCACAGCGGGGCGCAGTTGTGATTTGCAGTCCGTGGTCTGGGGTCGTAACTCGCAGCCGCTTTACAGGCTCGTGGAGGCAGAAAGAAGCAGCTCGCTAGCTGTCTAGAAACCCCCCCCCACCCCCCCCCTCTCCTTCCTCAAGCCCCTACCCCCCCCCCATCCCTCCTCCACATCAAACCTGGCAGTCTGTGGGGGAGCGAGACCCGACCCCTCCGATAGCCATCAGATATGATTTCCGTCTGCTTGAGGCCCCCGTGGCGTCAGAGTGCGGGATGGTGAGACCCAGGCAGGCTAAGAAGAGGAGGAAGAGGAGGAGGAGGAGGAGGAAGGGGGAGGAGAAGGGCTGCAGTCACCACTGCGCCTGTCCCATGCCTGCTGCTGATGGCTTGACCTTGATGGACATTGTCCAATCAGGCACAGGAGTTCATCCTCCAGGACATGCTGGGGAAAAAAAACAAAAAAAAAATACTGTTCATCACAAACATTTGGAGCCAAAAAAAGTCTTATTAGTCAGAGCATTCTGCACTGAGCACTGTGGCCGTTGTCATGATTAATTTATGATTTTTTTTTCTTTCTTCTTTTTTTTGCTGTTATTTAATGGGTTTTCTTCAAATAAGCAAATGTTTATTTCTGAGGTAAGCCTGTGGGATTAATTAAATTTTTAGGGCGAGGCTTCTCACCGCCCTAGCTGTGAGCTGGTAGCCTGATGTCTCTGGCACTTTATTATCAGTGGTGAGTCACAGGCGACATGCAGCATCTGGGAGATTTCTTCAGGAGGAATCAGAAAGGGCTCAGTGCGGTTTTCACATCCTCCTGCCTGCCTGCCTGCCTGCCTGAGCAGCACCCACCTCTCATTTCTCTCTCACACAGCACAGCACAGGAGGGAGAGAAGGAGAGATGAGAGCACTTCCCTGTGGGCAGCTGTGATTTCACTTCCTCTGGAGAATATTACTGTCCACACACAGAGCTTCCAAGAAGGAAGCACGCTCTCTCTCTCTCTCTCTCTCTCTCTCTCTCTCTCTCTCTCTCTCTCTCTCTCTCTCTCTCTCTCTCTCTCTCTCTCTCTCTCTCGGTTTCTCGTGCTCTCT
>JAODXP020000011.1:13487910-13497910 GCA_027497455.2 Sardinella longiceps
GAGAGTGTGTGTGTGTGTGTGTGTGTGTGTGTGTGTGTGTGTGTGTGTGTGTGTGAGTTAGAGTGAGAGTGAGAGGGAGAGAGTTAGGGACGGGCTTCTTTTTTGTGTCTGTATGTGCGTCAATGCCAGAATTTTCTCTTTTTTCGGTGCTCATTACAAATGTCTGATTGTATTGAGTGCAGCGGAGGAAGTTCACTCCCTTGAGCTGGTCCGTCTCTATTTCCCTGCCTCAGTACTTCCATTAATTATTAATAGCCGCGAGCCGCGTGGCCCCTGTGAATCACCTTCTGAGTAACCGTCCGCACAGCTAACTCATTGTTTGAGGATTAGTGTTGTTTGGGGAGTGTTGCATTTTGACATAACTCAATTCCGCTTCTACGAGGATGAATTTTATTCTGGGAAACCGAGCATTGTCAAACTCTTTTTTTTGTTTTGTTTTACTCTTGTGTTTTCTGTTAACAGTTTCTCCTCAGCGGAGGCCTAGTTGGTAGAAGAATCACTCTGTGATAAACTGTCAGCTGTCCTCAGTAGATTTATTCAGATTATCAAAAAAGCCCAGCCTTTTCCCCTGTGCACCATGCATACTGTGTGCACTGCAATAATCACAAAGCTGGTAAAAGAACTTTTACTGGCCTTTTTTGATGACACAGTCCGGGGTCCAGAATTTTGGCTTTACTAATGAATATTGGAGCGATTAGTGCTATGATTTATGGGCTGTTGCACAGGACTGACTTTATGCTCTTGGACAGGGACTGCAGGCAGCTGAGAATTGCACTCAGCACATCTGCACTGTGCGTGCAAAAGCCAGATATACTGTGGGTCCGGTGCAGTGTGCTGCTGTTGCTGCTGCCGCCACCACCACAGCAGTGTGTGTGTGTGTGTGTGTGTGTGTGTGTGTGTGTGTGTGTGTGTGTGTGTGTGTGTGTGTGTGTTGGGTAGAACCACAACAGAGGCTTGTTGTGATTTAATGCAAATAAGGGTTGGAGTCTGGACACATGGACTGTGTCATATCTGAAGGCGCGAAACTCCTTGCTTATACAATCTCCATCCACATGCACGCACACACACACACACACACGCACACGCACGCATGCACGCACGCACGCACGCACGCACGCACGCACGCACGCACGCACGCACGCACGCACGCACGCACGCACAAACTCACACACACATATACATGTAAGTACACACACACACACACACACGTCAATGCACATGTGAGTGCACATTCATGCATGCACTTTTGGTTCTCCTATCATCAGTTCGATCAACACAGATTCAAACCTTATGCTCCTATAGGCTCCATGGCTAGTCATGTCCAGGGAGATGATCATCACATATTCCTTGATCTGCTGTTTGTTTTTTCCCTGAGTGTTTTTATTTTTTATTTTAGGAACCCATTCAAGCATAAACAGGTCAGATGTCTGTGATGAGGTCATTTCATAACAATTTTTTTTTCTTCTTTGCTGTTATTTCCTGCTGCTGCAGCCGGGAGCGAGCCAGTCGCAAGCCGCCTACTTTCTTCCTGAGTTTGCGCTCTCGCCCCAAGGGAGCTTCCTGGAGGACACGACAGGGGAACAGCTTCTGACCTACCGCTCTGATGATCAGGTGAGAAAAGCTCTCTCTGCATCCACCACCCCTGGCCTTTCCCAAAAGCAGATAGACAGACAGACAGACAGACAGACAGACAGACAGACAGACAGACAGGTCTATTATCCTGTAGGAAATTCGGCTTTTCCTGCATCCACCACCCCTTTCCCAAAAGCAGATAGATAGACAGATAGACAGACAGACAGACAGGTCTATTATCCTGTAGGAAATTCGGGTATCCTGCATCCACCACCATGACCTTCTCAGCCTGTCAGTTGAGCATGTCAGGGACAGGAGTGTGCTACTGAACATACTAGTCATCGTCCGGGGTCCTCATTTCTGCTACTGATGTCAGTGATTCCAAACAACTGAGCCAGCTTTTCCCACCACCCACCCACACACACACACACACACACACACACACACACACACACACACACACACACACACACACACACATATATACATTTAAATACACACACAGCTACTCTCAGCAGCCAGTCTTGTCGTCCAGCATCTCTCGTCCTTGTGCAGCCTCCCCAGGACACAGCGGCATGGAAGAGGACACTGGCCATGACTGCTAGAACATAAGGAGGCTGCAGCAAAGGGAGAGAACAGTGACTCCACCTGGACTCCAACCTGGGTCTCTAGGGTGCTAAACGTGCTGGACTCCTACCCGGGTCTCTAGGGTGCTAAACGTGCTGGACTTGTACCCGGGTCTCTAGGGTGCTAAAGGTGCTGGACTTGTACCCGGGTCTCTAGGGTGCTAAACGTGGAGCTTGACTGCAATGACAAAGAGTCAGGCTTGTTGGTATGGCAGTCAGAGTGCATACTCAACCGTAGAGATAGTATAGACAGTACTCCATCACAGAGAAGTTTGCTGCAGATGTTGAAGGACCCCAGCCAGCCTCCTGATGAAACAAAGAGCCGTTTCTGTCCCTTCCTGTAGAGTGGGTCATTAGTAGCTGACCAGCCCAATTTCTTGTCAAGATGTAGCCCAAGGTATTTGTACTGTACGTACTGACCGTCTCAACATTCACCCTATCAATGTAGACAGCATAGGCTGCATAAGGGGTGTCTGACCCCCTCAAGTTTACTGCCATTTCTTTGGTTTTGGAGGTGTTCAACTGCAGACAAAATGTTTGTTTTACACCATTCCACAAAGTCTTCCACAAGGCTTCTGTACTGACACCCCCACCCCTAAACACACACACACACACACACACACACACACACACACACACACACACACACACACACAGATATATTTCCAGACGATAGGTGCCTAGCAGATTGGCACAGTGGGCAGGAATTCCGTGCAAACAAGCAGAGCCTGACCACCCCTGAGCTAGCAGAGTTAGCCGCAGCTTTTCTACGTGCTCTTGCCCATGCGGCCCTGTGAGAGCCTTTTGTTTTCAAGCGAGGGGAAAGTGACAGCCTTGCTGACAGCTCCGCAGCGAGATCAGATGGGCACGTCGGGAGAGAAATCACACCGCGCTCTTCTCTCTCCCTACCCCTGTCCGCTGATTCACCGCCTCGAAAAACGGGTCCCAGAGTGTTAGGTATCAAAGGCAACCCGCGGATGACTGCCTGTGCTGTGGAAAATTGAGTTCATGGCTTATTGATCCGCACATGGCCAGTTTTTATTTGCATGGTGGTAATAGAAGTTTGGTGACCTCAGTGATGTGTTCTTTCGGTAGCTCTGCCAGCGCTTGGTTCAGGCCAGGCGTGCACTCTGACAGCGTGTAAAACCGTGGACAATAGTGTCATTGTGTGCAAGAGAGGAGAGAGAGAGAGAGAGGGGAAGATGTGGACTCTACACTGCTTCTTCCTCTACAGTCAATTCTCTCTCTCTTTCTCTTTCTCTCTCTCTCTCTCTCTCTCTCTCTCTCTCTCTCTCTCTCTCTCTCTTTAAGGCCAAACTAGGCCTCTGATTTATATAGCGCTCACTATGAGAACATTGGACTGTGTGTGTGTGTGTGTGTGTGTGTGTGTGTGTGTGTGTATGAAGAGGAGTGGCGTTGATACAGGAGAGACAGGGACTCCAGAGAGCTAGCTGGAGTTTGAGCCAGTGGGCAGATGTGGTCCCTTTGCTCTCTCTCTCTCTCTCTCTCTGTCACACTCTCTGTTTCTGTCTCTCTCTCTCTGGTACTGTCTTTCTCTCTCCCTCTCTCTCTCTCTCTCTCTCTCTCCATTACTCCTGCTCTCTCCTCCCTTTTTCACTCACTAATAACACACTCTCTCTCTCTCTCTCTCACACACACACACACACACACACACACACACATACACACACTTACACAGATGAGTGTGTGAGTGGGTGTACGTAACTATTGCTTAGAGTAGATTTTGGCGCTTGAGCGTTTCAATGGGTTTCACCCATTAAATGAAACACAGATGATCTTTCAGAAGCCTGAAACAATGCGGCCTGAGCGAAGCGGCTGCGCTGTCCCCGTTGATTTGTGACGAGGTGTGAGGCCAAGCCTTAATTTCATTTCATAGGCTGGTTTGAGTAATCTCCCCAGCGTGGAAATGTACCTCACAAGAGTTTGTTTGGCTTATTTGTCTTGCACAACCTTTCATTGCTTGTAGAAATGCTATAGTTAGAAAGGCTAGTCCACACCACAGACACAATAAGTTAAGTGTTCAGTGACAGGTTAGAGCAATCTCCTCAGTGCAGAACTATACCTCACATTATTTGGTTTATTTAGCTTCCATACAACATTAAATGTCAGTAGCCAACTTGTTGAACCTGAAATGGTATAGTTGGACTAATGGGCTAACTTTGGGCTAGTTAGCTAACTCTGCTTAACTCTCCAACGGCACCAGATGGGCCTCAGTTCATGCATATGACTTTGACTAAATTTGTCTGCGAATTTCAAGTATGCAGCAAAGGGTCTGAGAAGAATACTAAACTGGAGAAAGTGATATAAAGAGATATAAATGGATTTGGAGGGTCTGTGTGAGTTTTACTAGCACAAAGGAATGGAGATTTCCTTACAAAATCCCCAATTTTCGTGGCATAACCTCATGCCAGCGATGGAACCTTGTGAAATGTGAAACAAGTGTCTCTCTCTTTTTCTCTCCACTGCGGCGCCACTGGCCTCTGCTCTCTCCTCACAGATCGGCGCTGGAGACGACGATCTATCAACGCCTTTAGCGGTGCTTCTTTAATCATTTAATCATTTATTTACCAGTGATTAATTTCCGTTCACCCATCAGATACTCCAGTGAACAACTGATAGTTAAGAGTGGGTTGGCTTCATCAGCAAAATATCGAGCAGCGTCTGGGCAATTTTCAGCCGCCTCTGTCAGTACCTTGGCTCTGAACCTTAGCTGCTTGGAGGCGAGGAGGGTGCCGGAGGTGGGTTGGTGGTGGGGGGGGTGTTTCATTGAAATCCTGCCCCGTGGCCGCCTCATGCCCAGTGAATCTGATGTAAATTATAGTGGAATGGGTAAAGAGACTTCTCTTATTAAAAAAAAGGAAAAAAAAAAGAATAAAAAAGAAGTGTGGACGGTTTTCCATAGAGCGCTGTGCCCTATCACTGTCAGCCTAGCCTTGTCCCAACAGGATCCTTTCAGCACAATGGCCTCCTCCACTCCACTCCGCTCCTTTTCAGAAAGCCGCATATCCTGCTCTCACTGAATGTGTTATTATTCAAGTCGCCGAGATAAGGACAGACAAGATAAAACGGCCCATATTTCTGTTTAAGCCATGACTGCAGACAGCACACTCCACGCCAGAGAGCGGATCTCTCTCTAGCTTACTCGGTGGAGGATGAACTTAGGTGAACTCAGTGGCTCTTTTTTTTCTTCTTCTTCTTCTACAGTTTTTCTTTCTTTTTTTTTTTGAAGGGTTGCGATGAAATATCACTTGAGAGGACTAGCTTTGACAGGAATGAGTGCAATCCCTTTCCAGCCCCGGAGATGACACAGGGGCTGTTTCCTCAGTGGCACGCAGGCAGGCAGGCAGGCAGGCAGGCGACAGACAGACAGGAGATGAACACATTGCATTCTGCATGACTCGACTCACTAGGCCACTCCGAAGGGACAGCATGAATTTCCCCCTTCAGCATCCAATTCTCTTCAGTCTCGCCACTACCAGCATGATCACAAACACTGCTCGAGAGATCCTCTCATTGATGCTACTGCATCATATGAGCTGTGAAAGGTTCTCAGGTAATGGGGAGCGGGGAGTAGGGAGTGGGGGGGTGGGGGGGCAGATGAAATGTTCAGCAATAAAATGGATTGCCCAATAAATGAATTGAATTGACTTATTGAACTTCATGTCATCAAAGCGGCCAAGTGGATTTCATTTCCTAGTCATTTTTCACTGCGGGCCTTTAGTTTGGGGAATACTACAAAGTATAATTTACCTGTTCTGGAAAAGGGTTGACACACCCTGGCTTGCAGATTTGTTCATGAGAAAAACATAGTTCTTGCCTCTGTTACTGATGCAACAAGACAATAGCCCCCCCCCCCGCTACTTCAGCTCACTGACATATTAGTTGTGCAGAATGATTGTGTAGAGTACTTTTCCATTCCCAAGAATAGAGGTGCAAGACATATAATTCATAATATTATCTTTCGCACCTCATATTACTGAATTAAGACAGATGGTATTAACCTCAAGTATGTTTTGAGTCAGATGTCAGATGTATTTATTTCCTCAGACAAACACAGGACAGGATGTGGACAGTCAAGACCAAGGAGCTGGAGAGCTGCCCCATAGGTAGATCACTGGGAGATTTAATAGGAACATCTTGACTTACATGGAATTTAGGTCGATCTGTCCCGGTAAGCCCCTTCTAATAGCTGGTTCCAGGTACACTGCCGGTCAAAAGCTCTTTTTTATGGAGTTCCTCTGCTGCACTGACTCCACTGAAGCCAGTGCTGGGAGCCATTTGCTCAGGTACATTTTTGTTTCCCTGGAAAACTGTTTTTTCTTGCTGGGGCCTGTGTGTTATTCTAACCCTGGGCCACTTTTTCTGGCTGTGACGTTGCCGCAGAGAAGCCTGTGACAAGTCCCATTCATGCCATTAAAGTGGCTGAAGGCGCTGTGGTTGCGTGCCGGAGGAGGAACTCCACTTACTCCACAACACCCCCACCCCACCCCATCCCACCCTCTCTCTCTCTCTCTCTCTCTCTCTCTCTCTCTCTCTCTCTCTCTCTCTCTCAGTCTCTCTCTCTCTCTCTCTCTCTCTCTCTCTCTCTCATTCTTTCTCTCTCTCTCTCTCTCTCTCAGTCTCTTTCTCTTTCTCTCTCTCTCTTTCTCTCTCAGTCTCTTTCTTTCTCTCTCTTTCTCTCAGTCTCTCTCTCTCTCTCTTTCAATCTCTCTTTCTCTCAGTCTCTCTCAGTCTCTTACTCTCTCTCTCTCTCTCTACCTCAGTCTCTTACTCTCTTTCTCAGTCTCTCTCTCTCTCTCAGTCTCCCTTTCTCTCCCTCCTCTCTCGCTCCGAGAGGCCGTGAAATCTGCTGGCGCTGGGACAAGCGGAGCCTTTGGGTGATTTACTGTAGGAATCTGCCAGTGGCACGGCAGTCATGTAAACAGACGTATGACTTCCTGGTGTTTGGACAGCGGGACGTACTGTATGTATGTATGTATGTACACACTGAGAGGTTCCCAGCATCCTTCACCAGGGGCCTCTGATAATTCACCGCTCTTACCATGTGGCTATCAAATGCCCTCCCAGGACAGTGCTGAAATAGGCGTGTGTGTGTGTGTGTGTGTGTGTGTGTGTGTGCGTGTGTGTGTGTGTGTTGTCCTGTACTTTTTCTGCCGAGGCAGCTGTTCTGGCTTTGCAGCCATCCGGCGTCAGTGCTACAGTGTGCTGTTGAGCAGGGTTTAAGGGACAAAAGGGGAAATGGCGAGAGAGCAAATGCATTTGAAAGTTCAGCGGGATGTCTGTGCACCGTGTGAAACACAAGTCGAGTTTTTTAAGCCACATCGCATCTGTTACGGGGACACTAGCAAATGCCTCTCCAGGGCTCCCGTGACGACGCACTTTTCTTTTAACCTGCTGTCGGCGAAAGGCATCCATCGTCAGAGGAAAGTGAAAAGCAATTCCATCCCAGGAATCTCTGCAAGGTGGAGCCCTTCTCTCTCTCTCTCTCTCTCTCTCTCTCTCTCTCTCTCTCTCTCTCTCTCTCTCTCTCTCTCTCTCTCTCTCTCTCCCGAGTGCCACGCCAGTCAACAGCAATTCCTTCGTGCAAAGGCCCGCCGAAACATTAGACCTCACCCGTGCCCAGGAGCAGACGATGGCATCCCAGCACTGCTTTTTGAGGTTAGCCACAGATGAGGGCCCCTTACTCTCCCCCCAACCCCCCACCCTTTCACCCACCCACTACCCATCAGTGCAGCTTCAGCCGCAGGCCCAGCCCCAGCCCCAGGCCCCAGCCCTGCCTTAGCCCTCTCTCTCTCAGACACCAGGCTAGCCGTGATAGATAAAACACATGTTTTTCCTCTGGCAGGCAGTGCTCTCTGGCCAGGCCCTGGGAGTGGTGGCTGGTGGCTGGTGGTGGTGGTCGTGGTGGTGGTGGTGGCAGGGACAACCCCAAATGAGCTCGAGCGTAAACCAGCCGCCCGCCAGTAAACAGCCCTCACCCATCTAATAGGTTTTCATGTGGTCTGGGGTACCTGCACGGGCAGTAGCCAGAGAGAGAGAGAGAGAGAGAAAGAGAGAGAGGAAGAGGAGCCAGCCGAGGCGAGCCGAGCTTTGGCACTGGAGAACAGAGCACAGCAGTGTTTCCACTAAATGAGCCCAGCGCCCCCCAAAATGGCTCTGCACAAAGACTGACACTGCACAGGCAGACTGCCGTTTAATGGATGGGGCCAGGCCTGAAATAATTAATTTTTTGGGGAAAAGGGAAACTGTGGTCAGTGGCTAATGGCTAATGGCTTTTTGGGTGCTTATTTTTTAGGTGGCATGTTCCTAAACTTAATTCACCACAGACACAGCACACCACACCACAGCGGTTTTGTGGCGCGTCTGCTCGAGCTATTTATAAAGAAAAACAAAAGGGGAAACGGCTGCACGGATCCTTGTTTGCGCAATCGACAGACGTCTCATAATCATAATTATGTACAGTGAGTCAGCACAAGACAGACAGAGCGGAGTGGAGTGGAGACGCACGGAATGAAAACATCTCCCTCATCTCATGGGTGGTCCATATCCTGTCTAATCACACAACTGAAATTCTAGATTGTTCTCTGGAAGAAAAACAATAGACATTTCATGTCTGTCAGTTTTTTTTTCCTCCTTTCCTCAGAATTTGTGCCTCAGCGATGCTTAATAATTTACTCCTCATACCCATCCCTCCCATACTGAAGTTTAAAGGCAGGCTTAGTGCATGAATAATGACTATTTTGTAAGGCAAGAAAATGGGTTATAAAGCTACAGGTATGTCAGGGAGAGAAGAAACTCTTATCCTGCTGGTTTTGTGGTCTTTTAAACCTCTCAGCACTCCTGTAATTGTGTCAACTCAGTGTTGTCCATGGCCTTCAAGTGTGTAAGTAAGTACCTTATGTGTTCACTTAGGGCCTTCTCTTGTCCCTGCTATTTTCTCCCGCTGGGCTACGAGCAGTTGCTCCCACCACTTGACTTTGAAAGCCACATTGGCCAGAGGAACCGAGAGAGGAACTAACAGTTAATGACCCAACTCTTAGCAACGACTCTGAGGTTTGAAGTGGTCGCTGGGGCTCGGGAGGATACGATCTCTGTCCATTCAGAGAGAGAGAGAGAGAGAGAAGAAAGGGTTTGGACTCGTTTCTCTTTTCCATATTGGGAAACTCTTGTGTCTCTCAGTTAGATTTCCGACTTTTCGAAAGGGTCTTTTTTTCTTCTTCTTCTTCTTCTTCTTCTTGTGTTTTTTTTTTTTTTTTTTTTTTTGTTTGTTATGTCAGCCAGGCAGTCACCCTGAAAATCCCTTGATGGCATGCTCACATTGCTCAGCACAGCTCAGAAGATTGGGGAGCCCAGCGGCCCGGCGCTAGGAAATGGGTTCTGAATTTCACCCGGACCCTGTCCTGTTTATTTGCCTTCTTCTGCCAGGCCCTAATGCAGCGCTGAGTGGTGTGGAGCCCTGGCCCCAACTCTCATTCTCATTCTCTCTCCGTCCCCTCAGACGATCGATGGGAGAATGGACCCAAACAGTTGGACAAAAACTTCATTAAGGGGTGGAAAAGTGGAAAATAACCTAACCTTTGTGTGTGTGTGTGTGTGTGTGTGTGTGTGTGCACATTTATCTAAATGTGTGTATGTATGTGTGTGTGTGTGTGTGTGTGTGTGTGTGCACATTTATCTAAATGTGTGTATGTGTGTGTGTGTGTGTGTGTGTGTGTGCTTTTGTGGAGAACATCTCTTTATCTTCTCTAATTAAAACCTTGCAATTTTTCTTTTCTGGAGAT
>JAODXP020000011.1:13502910-13522910 GCA_027497455.2 Sardinella longiceps
ACACACACTGTACACACACACACAAAGCTGCTCCCCCAAGCTCTTCCCAGGCACCCGGCCTCTAAAGCCTCTAAAATTGGCGATATTGTTTTAATCCTGCCTATGATTCATCCAAGTTTTATGTCTTAGGAGAAGAAGCAGGACATATCTCTCTGTACTGTATCATAAAATGTGGCGGCAGGCTGCGGAGTATAATGATAGGCCTCTAAAGAAGGGGGCTGCAGAGTGGGCCGGCCTTTTGAAACGCTGCCATCCTCTGTCTCACCTGCCGTTAATCATGGCCTCTGATGTTTTTACAGTGCAGAGGAGAGAGAGAGAGAGAGAGAGAGAGAGAGAGAGAGAGAAGCCTGCGAGAAGTCAACCAACTAATCACAGCTTGTTGTTTCCCTGTAGACTCATTAGCAGAACAACTGCTGCAACTGCAAATTTGCACACTCTATAAAAATACCCCAAGAACGAGAGCATGCCTGCTGGAGAGGTGTGGTGGAATTCTCACGTAGTACTGCCGCGGTCAAGTCGACAGGGGTGAGAATCTCGGTGTCCCCAGAGCCGTATTTCTCTGACATGGGGGAGAGAGAGGATGGAAAACATTCAAGTTCGCACCAAACTGGAAATCACGATCAGTTGGCCATTGAAGCTTCAAATTCCTATGGAAGCTTTTTACCTGGAGAGTCGTTTGCACATTGTAACAAGTGCAGGATAGATTTACATGCTGTCTATATAATTTGTTGTGGGGAAGCTGCTTTGTGAATTTCCCCAAATGATGAAATGCCTTTTTTTACATGTCCACTGGATGCTCTTTGAACGCGTATTAAAAGGTTTTGTAGATCTCTTTTTTTGGCAGATGACATCCGTGCTTTTGGAGAGTATGGCTGAAGAACAGAACAAGGAATCGGTCAAGGTCGAGGTTAGATCAGAGCTGTTTCACTGCATGCATGGCCCTGAGTTTGACTGAATATGGAGAAAGGAAGCTTTTGTCATTGTTAAAAATCTCAAAGTGAAGAATTTGTGGCTTTGAGGGATAGAAAAGCAGAGGTCTTCTCGGATCATAAATCAGCTTCAGACGTTCCAAAGCACAGAATGCCAGACATCTGATTTATCAAACAGTCCGACCTCTCTTTTCCTCGCCCTCTCTCTCTCTCTCTTCCTTTCTCTGTCTCTCTCTCTATCTGCCTCTTTTTCTGTTCCTCCTCGACCCAGTGGCACAATCGCTGTTCAAAGTGACAGGCCGCTTACACAGAAGAGTTGCAGCCAGATCAAATTAAAAGAGGCAAGACGACACAAAATGTGTCTTTTTTTCCCGCCCCCTTGCTGGGCGTGGACAAGGGCACTGAGAGGTTACCATGGTTATCCTGCCCCCAAGTGCCATGTTATCCCGTTTGGACAGGGACACAGTGCGTTCCCAGTCGCTGCACCAGTCACTAACTTTTATTACAGCGGCTCAAATGGATTACCATTGCCATGTAACAAAGGGAGCCTTGCATAGATTTTCCGCTGTGTTACCCCCTCCAGGGAAATGCCAGCGGCGGTCATTGTTAGACAGTGGACATTTCAGAGGGGGCAGTGTGTACACCTGCTTTGTCTCCATCAGGCCTGTTCCCTTCTTTTTGTTACCTCCATGGACTGCAATGAGGGAGAGAAAAGACAGAAAACTCCCTTGCTTGGAATTGTGATAATTTGTTAAAGCTTCTCAAAAGAGAATAAGAGCAAGAGAGAGAGAGAGAGAGAGAGAGGGAAAAAGAGAGAGAAAGAGAGAGAAAGAGTAGAAAATAAACAACGTCCTTTGATTCTCCTCCTATCAAGCCAAATCAGACGCCTATAATTTCTCTCAATCCTCTTGATTTGAGTTTGGCAAATGGTCGCTGCTTTTTCCTACCCCTGCTGAATTGGTCCTCTGGAGAGCCCCAGGAGTGGCTGCCTCTCATTGATCAAAGCCATAAATAACCCATGTTATGAGCAAGGGGAGCGTTTAGGTCTGCTCCTAAAACCAGGGAAAAAATCATTAGGAGTCCAGAGACCAATTGGAATGTCCTACAGAGCAGTTTTGCTCTGGACTCTCTGCTTTTTTTGCTTTTCTCTCTGCCTTATCAAGGCAAAAATTTTAAGTGTGGAGTGTTGCCATCAGACATGAAATGTTTTGGCGTCAGACACAAAATAAAGGTGAGTGTTCTGAGATGCGCTGTTCCAAGTGCACATCATCACAGAGGTGCCTGTTGCGCAGAAGATGAATTTCAAAGGAACTTGTCCTAATTTTCAGAATACAGGTCAGAAACAGCTCAGACTCTGAGAGGATTTGCCCTCTCTCTCTCTTTCCAAGAAGTGAATATTAAAACGCAACAACAAACTTCAGCGGCTCAGCGTTTTCACGGAGATATCTAAAAACAGCAGCTGAACAGCAGGAGACTGGATATGCCAGTGGTCTGCCTTTTCTCTTTAAAATCTTTATATTCATTTATCCTGCATCATTTACATTGCAAATAGTATATTTCTATGTACTATAATCATTGCCAATTTAAGAGCGGCGTTGAATATTCATTAGGTATCCACTTATTTAATGCTGAGGATCAATCACTATTGAAATGACAGAAGTCATCAACTCTTTAGCGAGTCTGTCATGTGTCCTAATAACAAAGTGAGGAGTCAGGTAATTAATTGAGTGCATGCTTTGTGCAGCTGGAAGACCCCTCAGGGGTCAAGATGACACCTGTTCTGTTACCTCCTCTCCAACCTTCACTGAGCCGTGTAAGCAGCATTTTTGCATTTATAGATTTTTCTTCCCTTCAGCCAATTGTAATTCTTATTGTTTTATCTGTCCATGAATAACCCCCCGCTGACCTGCAGCTTTAGGGTTGCTAATGGAGTGTGGATTTAGTTAGCCGTGCATACCAGGCTTAAGGGCTCACCACTGGCTTGGCATAGATCAAGCTCATTAGTGCAGTAAGGACTGCCTACGTGGCAGTGAGGTGAGCAGTTGGAAATAGACTGGAAAG
Source organism: Sardinella longiceps (assembly GCA_027497455.2). Lineage (NCBI taxonomy): Eukaryota > Metazoa > Chordata > Actinopteri > Clupeiformes > Clupeidae > Sardinella > Sardinella longiceps. Next base: position 13,505,901 of record JAODXP020000011.1, read on the forward strand.
TGACAGGTCGTCATTGCCGTCTCACAGAATAGCAGCTCTCTGGCAGCACAGCAGAGGCAGGAGAAGCAGGGACCAAGACCGAAGCTTCTCCTTGAAGGGGAATGTCGACTATTTAGGTCGGCTCTTGTCAATCAGTGCACTTCTAATTTGATGTCTGTGATTGCGCCCGGATCTGTCTTTGAAGTACCACAAAAATGTCCTTTAATTGGATTGTATCTTGTGTTTGTGTCCTCTAGAAATATGGAACCCTTGAGAAGCCTGGCTCTCAGAACTTTGGAAAGCCCTAGAGTTTAGTGTGCTATAAAGACCCCCTGCTCTCAGCTTAGGGCCCGAAGCCCAAACTCCCTGTGGGACGCACTCTGAGCTCCCGCTCTCCCCTTATATGTTTTGGGAGTATAAATCTAACAGAGGTTTCGGGAAGACCGTTACCTGGGAAACGATCCTCGGCTCGAGGGGGAAGGTGGGTCGTGGTGGTGCGGGGGGAGGAGGGGGAAGAGAGGGCGGCCCGATGGATTCATGTCTTCTTCGGCCAACTGTATCATTTACACAAGAGCCAGCAAATACCGCCGAGGACATGTCCATAAAGTTTGTCTACAGAGCGTCCGAGGGGGAAGCCCACAGCCCCTCGGCCTGAGAGAATGTCACACGTTCAGATTCTCTGTTTTCGAATGGGAGAAGTTTTACTCATGTGTGGCTTGAGCTTAAAAGTCAGACGGAGCTTCTGGTTTTTCTCTCCCGAATGACCAAGCGCTTGCCAATCTCAAAGTCGTCTAACAACTGTAAACATTGTGTCTGCAAAGCCCCATCGGTACCTTTGACAAATCAAACATCGGTGGATGTGCCATGCAATCTGTGGTGGTAAACAGCAGCTGGTAGCGCGGCGGGAAGCCAAGGCAGCTCGACTCTGTGATTGTAGTCTTGAAGGAGCCGTTATCTCTGCGCTGAATGACTCTGATTATGGTCATTACGATAAGTGTGTTTTCCCCACGGTCAGCTGCCAAAGCGTCACACCACCAACACCCCGATTCATCTTCCCCAGCAATCGGCCGAATGTGCCGACGCGGTGTTTACATCTCGCAAGCCGAGAGAGAGAGAGACCCTGGCTCCGCTCCCAGCGTCATCTCTGTCTCCGTCTCAGTCAAACAACGGACTCCGTGCAGTCACAGCGCGCAGTTTTTTTTTTTTTGAGAGTGGAATTCCCCCTGCCTGCGCCCACCAGGAAGCAAGATTGCTGGCTGCCGGCGAATAGGTCACTTAGTCCCTGTGGGGAGGAGAGCGGATAAGAATAGCTGAATGTCACAAAGTGCTGTTTAGGGTAACTTAATTAGGGGACACTTTTAGATGAAAGCTACAGAGAGCCTCAGCTGGTGCCTTTCAGGTGCATTAGAAGGACCTCAGGGCCCCTGTCCTTGTCCCCCCCCCCACATCCCACCCCCCACGCCACTGTCCTCCAACGTGATGAGCTGACAAAGGGGCTCCTCACCTTACCTGTCCACGGAAATTAAAGGCCAAGGTGAATGATCCCTGTTATCAATCTTCCAGGAGCTCTGTGTGTGGACATTCTAAGCCCCACGGCTTCTATTCTGTTTTTGTTCCATAGGCAACCAAATAATGAATGTAAATGCTAAACATTGAAATTTCAAGTTGGCTGAAGGGCTATACTGTGATGATTGATTCTCCGTGCTGGCTTGATATATCCCCACCTCTGCAGAATAATCCATAAATCTACACGATTATGTATGGTTGGGTCATCATACACCCAGGAAGGAATAATGTCACTTTTTTGTGCTGAGATCTGGATCGGAAATATATACAGAGTGCTTTTTCTTTTCGATGAACAGTTGGTCAGACAAGGCTTTGTTATTTTTATTTATTGAGTGAGATGGATGTTTTGATTGTTGCTGAAGGCTTTGGGAACAAGTGCCTCACCACTGCTCCCTGTCTTTGTCTGTGGCACTCACCAGAGGATCTGGTCTTCTACCTGTGGTTTTGGGCCTCAGATGAGGACTGCATGTGTTGCTTGATGATGCACAGATGTCTGGTAACGGGGTGATGTACCAGGATCCTGGTGAGTGATGAGTTTGAGAGATTACCTGGAGCTACACTTAAACACCGCACTTCAAGGCGCTTTCTGCTCCATAGCACTGGGCTAACATGCAAGACCTCTGCTAACCTTACAGAATCGCTGAAAGACAAAGAGAAATGTTCCTCAATAGACAATTGCCGCCCCATTGTTTTTTTTTTTCCCTCTCTCCCTTGGCCTGCTGTTTGTCATCCATAATTGGCTTGTCATGCTGGGGAAGCATCCCTGATGGTAGCCACGGAGATCTGTGAAGATCTATTTCTCACGTTGAGCCCCTTCAATTCAGATGAGAGAGAAAAAGAGAGAGAGAGAGGGAGAGAGAGAGAGAGAGAGAGAGAGAGAGAGAGAGAGAGAGAGAGAGAGAGAGAGAGAGAGAGAGAGAGAGAGAGAGAGAGAGTGCTTTGACTGCAGTCTAATAGCGGTTTGACCCAGCTAACTTCGTGGGCCGCTTCTCTTCCCACATGAAACGCATGGAGCCCGTCCAGAACACTTCATTACTGACAGAGACCTGCGCTAGTTACCCTTGTGGGAGTTACACCTTGATTAGTTTCCCATCAGTGTCTCAGAGAAACAGGGCTCCGATAAAGCCAATTCACCGCCTGCATATGAGGTTGCCATGGTCACGCTTTGTTTTATTTACTGCCGCAGTGTGTGTGGAGCATAACTCGCGTAGAAACCGGCAGTGACATTGTAACCTGTGAATAGTTTAGCAGAAGTCACTGGGCAGTCATGGACTAAGAGGACAACTCGCTTGATCTTGGATGTCAATTATTTCAGTTGCAGCTGTTGTATTGGCTTGCTTTTCGAACAGAGTATTTCTTTCATGTTAAAGAACTGGGGTGTTCTGTGTTTGTTTTATGTGACATTTTGTACTGTTTAGTCTCACGTCTAGTAAATTCATGTCATTTTAGCAGAATTTGTTTTGATAGCGCACTAGTCTAAGTTCAGAGGTAGACATGTTCCAAAAATGATTCCCTTCACACTGCAGGATATATTGAATCAACATTGTCTTTGTAACAGAGGCAAGGCCTTGAAATGCTGAGAGAAGTGAACATGGTAAGATAGTGAAATGTGTGTGTGTGTTTTTTTTTTCAATTTACTCTGTTGACCCTGAGTAAAAAAGCTATTGTAATTGGTTTGTGAGAAAAAGAATAGCTTGCATTTGGCAGTGAATCTTTCATGGACTTGAACTCCAATGAAAACAGCCGTTTCTGGAGAAAGAGAGAAAAAAAGCATTCAAACATTTCTTTGGGACAAGGTTACCATCATCGCAATGGTCAAAGTTCCACCAACCTCATGTTACGTTAAACTAAAGCTTTTCTTTTTTAATTCTTTCACATTCAGTATTAAGGTTTGAAAAGGAGAAGCAGCGTGTCCTCACTAAGAACATAGTTGATCCCATGTATGATATACACTTATATAAGAGGAGCATTGGACATTGAAGCTGCATGATGGAAAAAACATCCACGTACACAGTGTGTGATCCTGCCAAATCTGCCTCGTTGAATTGCACTGTTGCTTGGATTGATCAAATAAGAGGGGTGACTACCAGCAGCCTTGCTGCCTTCAACTGACCAAGATATCACTTGCCATACCAGAAATCAAGCTATGACCTTTGTTTTGGACAGCCTAGCAAGACAGCAACTCTAAACACTCCACATAGTTTATTTGTTGTTAGGATACTGTTGCCAAGATACTGACATCTGACTTCATAATTCAATATCAATTTGGACATTGAAGGTAGCAAGAATGATACATCTGCGCTGCCTCAAAATTTGGCAAAACTGTTCTTTGGTATATGAAGGCAGAATTTTATAGAAATGTTACACTCAAACATGCCTCAGTGTCTTGTTGCCACCAACTTTAGAAGGCAAGATATTTTTCCACTTTGGATAGTGTAGTCATGTCTTGAACTAAGGGCATGGAATCGACTGAAATTACTTGGAATTAATTTCCAACTGTGGAGAAATGGCACAATTACTCAGACTAATGTATACTATGTATGCAGGCCGAAGTGATATTAATTTTCCTTCGTCGCAAAATTTGTGTTTGGCAGCTGATTGTACCTAGGGGCTTTAGTTAATTGCTGTTTAAACACATTAAATTCCCTCCATGTGCTGAATAGACAAGCTTTAATGTCCACCAAATGCATATTTGTCTCTGTGGATTTAATATGTTTTCCAGCAGGGTTACTTTTAGCAAGATGATATAAGATGCGGCACTGTTCGTGCATTTTAGACTCAAACTGTTCAGCACATTAACGGATCATCTCTGATGGCTTTCTGCTGTTTGGGAAGTTTTTTACCCATGAAGTTCAACCACAGTAATGTCATTTTTGGCCGACATGGCCCTCAAAGCCTACAGTTCAGCACCACTATCTCTTTAAGAGCTGAACAAGGATATTATTACCCGTCAGGTTTTGTGTATATTACTAAAGTGGGTCATTTACTTTGCTCTTTGCAGGGGCTTGATAGTGGAGATTTCAAATACTTATTTCCTTTTTTTAATGTGTTTTGACCTTGCATGTCCTTTCTGGCTTGCGTTCACATTTCTGGTCACGTGACCCATTATGTCAGCCAAGTCACTGTTGTATACAGCTGCTGTCATTGCTGCATGTCCGTTTTCCTTTCATCGGTAGAATATGTTCCCCTGAAGCCAAGCCATTTTTTCCCCTCTTCTAGTGTGCCTGCGAATTTGGTCACTCCTCCGCCTGCGGTTGTTGCTCAGCTTCCCTGCAGTTGCTCATGTGTGTCGTGTGAAGTGCGTGGAGGAGGAAGTTGGCTCTGGTCTGGTCCTCTCCCTCTGGCGCACCTTTCGGCTCCCCCATCTCCTGTCCTCTCGAGTGGGAAGAGGCTGGATCATGATAGGCCATTTTTTTCCACCCGCTCTCTCTCTCTCTCTCCGTTCTCTCAACGTGGGGGGGCCGTGATCACTCTGCCAGGCCAGATGTGCAGAGACGTCGTCTCCCTCCCCCCTCGATCTTGATAAATGGTGCTGGCACGACCGAGCCCAGCGCCTCCTTTGAAGGCAAGTGTTCGGGGAATCTATCAGGTTAAAGGCACTTAAAAACGCCCTTGCCCTGGCCAAGTGAAATTGGAATACCTATCCGCTCTCTCTCTCTCTCTCTTCGTTCCGCTTCTCTCTCTGCTCATCTCCAAAGCCTCACCCCCCTCCATCCTCGACCACCACCATGACCATCAACACCACTGGGCTGCCAGTCCCACTTCAGAACGGAATGCTCTTTAATTAGAATGAATGATCCCTTCCCCAGGAAGCTTATTTTTGTTGAGTTTTTTTTTCCTCCTCTCATTGCTTCCTCCTTTACCCCTTACCCCCCCCCCTCTCTCTCTCTCTCTCTCTCTCTCTCTCTCTCTCTCTCTCTCTCTCTCTCTCTCTCTCTCTCTCTTTCTCACTCGCTCACTGCTGTTCTCAATACTTCTCCCCTCTCTGCCCTCTTTTCCCAGCAAGAGTTAATGGGAGATGACTTCTACCCTCTTGTGGGCCCATCTCGACTGAAGTGGGAGTGTGAGTGTGTGTGTGTGTGTGTGTGTGTGTGTGTGTGTGTGTGTGAGTGTGTGTGGTTGGTTTACGAGCCTCGCACTGGCACGTCTGCGCCTCTTGTTTGCAGATCACCTTTGAGCTGGCGCTGACCTTTCCCTCTCTCCCCTAGAGTGCCTCCATGAGTTATCACCCCCTCCCCCCTCCCCCTCCCACTTCCCCGCCCCCCCCCTCCTCCGTCTCACATGGGCTGAGGCGTCGCTGGAGCCTCGGCAGCGGTTTTGTTTGGCCGGTTACTAGGCCGTCCCTCCTGTGTTGGTGGTACTGTTTGTCCCTTGCTGCGCAGCGAGTCTGCAAACAATCTGGCACAGGAGCTGTCACATCTGCACGCCTACTCCTCCTTTATTTGGCAAATGGGACCCCCCTATAAATCACTGTGCTGGTGGGAAGGAGAAGAGAAGACAGTGCAATCTGCAAAAGGCCCCGAACACTGAGAGCAGTGCTGTGAGAAAGGGCTCTCCTAAGGCTGAGACTGTTGGCTTAGCTTAGATGGGATTGTTGCACTACAATAGGTATTAGATATCATATTTATGGGTTTATAGAAGTCAGGAGATGTTGTATGATATGGGTCTTTCTAACGCAGTTAAAAAAGAGAAAAGTTTAAATGTGTTATTTCCAAGCTATCCGGAGCTGTAATTGCTATAGATTTTCTTTTGTGACTTTGCATCCATATTTCATCAAAGGTGCACCCTTTTCTAAAAGTGTGCTGAAATATGTTTTCACACTTTGGCTGGAAGAAATAATACAACATAGACTTTTCATAAAGTGAATTCTCTTTGTAGGGAGATACCACAGCCTGTCAGTTCATTGCATGTTTTATGTAAATGCAAGCATGTCTTCAAGGAAAGATTGTTGATAGCATAGATTTTGATCTGCCAAAATCTCTGTGTAATCAAGACAAATTATGAATTGTACAACTATTTAAATGAGCATAAATAGTTTTGTGTCAAGGCTAATTAAAAGAATGAGCTCAAGCTGTGAATCCCCATACTCTACTATTTTTTGGAGCCTCTGATTATGAGAAATCATGAAATGATGCAAACCCTCGTAAGCCTCAGAGGACTTCAAAATAAGGACTCACTCTGGAATACATGGGCAGATTCTGGAATGTTCCTGCCTGCCAGTGCTAAGGTCTCGACGACTCCCCCACCCCCCCTACCTCCACCCCTCCTCTTCCTCCCCCTCCCATTTGAAGGATTCAGTTACATTATACTTTGTTCCTGAGCATGAAGTCATGACATTAATGACTAGTCCGAGCTCCCTCTTCAAACCTGACGAGCTCTATCGCTTGTGATCTCAAAGGAACATATCAGCGGGGGAGGAGGGAATTAAAGGAGACCCCGCAGCTTCCCGGTCCACTTCTCCACGTGGTGCCCCAGCAGTCTGACAGTGTCTCGGTGACAGAGTTGCACACTATACCTCCCCACCCCTCCCATCCCCTCCCTTACCTCCCCCCGCACCCCACCCACCCACCATCCTCTCTCCTCCGCCTGTCTGTCGGAAAGGTGCTCCGCCAGGGTCTGCCATCTGGCCCCTTTGAGTGGGGATCCGATGTGCCAAAGGTAGCTTGAAGAGAGAGAGCTGAGCTCCCTCCCTGTCTCAGTGCCATCGTCCCTGGGGCTGACGGCACAGCAGAGCAGAGCGGATGGCAGAACCTGCCACAACTGCCTTAGAGGAAGAAGCCATAGAAATTTCCAGTTGTTTTTGACTCTCCTCACCTTCCCTTTCTGCTCTATCCTCCTCTTTTCCCTCTTCTTTTCCTCTTCCTCCTCCTCCTCTTCCTCCTTCTTCTTCTTCTTCTTCGTTTAGGTTGGCTGGAGATTTATTAGCTACCTTGCACACATCTGTGTAAGTGCATTATAGGCTGAGTGGCTGATCAAGTGGAGAGAGACGAGTGGAGAGGGGCTCAGCCTGCCGAGTTTGGCAGGGGAACAGTGCCTCCTCTATGCTGCGGCTTTCTTGCTCTCTCATGAGCTTGTCCTTTCATTCTCTCAGTTGACCAAGCCCGAGCAGTTCAAATGGCTAAACCTTCAATGAGTGCATTAGCCAGAGGTACCATGGGCCCTGTATTTTTTTGTAATGCTGCAGCATACAGTCGGCCAAGGTTAGGTCCGAACTGATGAGAAAAGAACATTAGTCTCAGAGATCAGTCGTCTGGTTGTCAGTGGCATTTCTCGTATGCTTTATTTGATTACCTCAGTGTGTGTCCATGTTGTGTAATACCTTATACGTCGACTAATCTGTCAGCATGAGCCACAATTTATTCCCGAATGTTTACAGTGTGCATCAATCAGACGCATTTAGACATTTCCAAGGGCTAGGCTAGCTCTGGATATATGAAGTACCCAGAACATGTTAGAGGTAGCTGTCGCTTCCCGAAGACAGATTTACCATTCCACACAGCATCTGCTGATGTTTTGAGATTGCAGTCAAGCTGAATTGCAGGACAAGGCCTGGCTCTGTTTGCTGAAGAGCTGTTTGTGACGCCCGGAGCACTTCCAGAGAACATTGCTGAAATAACTCAAGCGAACAGCAGCCCTCTACAAAAGGAATCATCCAGATGTCACTGACTGAAGCCTTATCAGTGAGCAAGAGAAAAGGAGGGGGGGGGGGTCTCGAATGTGACAGAGCTCGGTGATGGCTTGAGAAAATAAGCGTATTGGATCAGGGGCGTATCTGCACTCTTTAGTGTTTGTTATTTCACACGTTCCTTAAAGAATGTGTTTTGATTCCTGTGGCCCTTGGGAAATATCTGTTTGTATGACTAACTGGCAAATGATTAGCGCCCGCCTTATTGTCACCCGTAGCGTATATTATTCTAAAGAGTATTTATTGATGAAAACTCTCACAACGCAGATGGCTTTGTTTTTAGAAGCTTGTAAATATAGGATTTCTTTGAATGATGAATGGTTTGGTGTTTAAATCATGAGATGGAGCCAGCTCAATCAAAACTGAATATGAGAAGATCCAAGAGCAGCTGTGCATTCTCAGACCTTTAACCAGGATGTTGCCTGTTTTCTTCCGATGTTTTAGAAAGTTTTGTACTTTGGAATAAAAATGGCCAACTGGGTATTTTTGCCAGCTGCAGCACAAATCACGAAAGTGTAGAATTTCTGATTCTTGGCCAAGAGACTGCTGTATAATAGCAGTTTGAGAGAAAACATAGCTACCTCAAATACAATGCAATACAATATGATATAATATAATATAATATAATATAATATAATATAATATAATATAATATAAACATACACAGCTAAATATGTGGAATTTGAATTCAGTATTTGTAGATCAAAATAAAGGAGGGCTATGTTGTTGTTTTAGGATAAAGCTGTGCTACATGCATGGTTATTATAATAAACATAGGCCTGCAAAGTTCATAGGTGGAGGAATAAGCGCAGAAAATGAATCCGCTAATTACGTTCTGGCGTTCAGATGAGTCGCATGAATGTAGCCATCCTTGGACCGCAGTCTGTTCTAAATGAGTTGTGAGTTGTCTTTGGTTGTGCTAGCAACCAGTAATTTTCATCCCTAAAGCATGAGGACTCATTTGTTGGAAGCCAGTCAGTGATGTGTAATTGGCAGTGGTGTTTTAGTATTGTGGAGACAGCACTGTCTCCATGTTATCGTCAACAGTGGGTGTTATGATCTTTAATCCTATTGTTTGCTAGACTGTATTTATTATCATGAGAAGCAAAGCTACTGTTGACAGAAGGATTACATTGGCGCTTACCACAGGCCTCAAGCAACTGTGAACAAGAGTAAGCAACCGTTAATTGTTCATGCGAGTGTTTTGAATGCACTCAAGTTTTAATGACACTTTGGAGTCTTTGGAAAGCTTGTCCCGGATGCAGTCCTCAGCTGCAAGCCAAAATCCATGACCAACAAAGGAAACTAACGCCCACAAGGACCCCCCCCCCCCTCACACACACATACACACACACACACACACACACACACACACACACACACACACACACACACACACACACACACACACACACACACACACACACACACACACACACTCATTCACTCTCATACACACACACACACACACACACACACACACACACACACACACACACACACGACACACATACACACACACCGACACACACACACACACACACACACACACACACACACACACACACACACACACACACACACACACACACACACACACACACACACACACGCACGCACGCACGCACGCACGCACGCACGCACACACAGACACAAACTTTGGGCCAAACTGCACTCGGACTGTCAGCCAGTGACGGCGTACACCTTTTTTATTTTCACTCACACTTGAGTGGAGCTGGCGAGTTAGCCGTTGCTAAGGCAGCGCAACCAAACGAGCAGGACCAGATTGGGTCACTCGAGGCTCCGAAGTCTTTAAAAACAGAGGGGCGGTGTCTATAAAACGATTGTGGTCACCGAGGCCCTTGTTTTTTACGGGCGCCCTGAGTTTGTCCAGGGAGTGTGTGAACTCTCCGAAGTGCCAGTCTAATGTTAGTGTTGAAGGCCAGCTTAGAGGTGACCCTGTGCCGAGGGAGGCTGTCTTGCCCAATAAGGGCGGAGGACCACAACAGCGGGTGAGCCGGCACTCAAATGACCCGTGAAATCCCCAAATATTTTGAATTGTATTAATCGATGGGGTTCCGTGGGGGCCTGCCGTCTTAATTGGGAGGAAGACAGGCATGCAGAGCTTCAGAGGCGGCTGGGGAGACCCTCAGGGAGAGGAGAATTTGCAATCTCCCTCGAGCCACAGCTCTCCAGCACTGATTTTCTATTTGTGTTGAGAGTTGAATCAGTCATATCTCTCTCTCTCTCTCTCTATTTTTTTCCTCTCTCTCGCTTTTTTTCTCTATTTTTCTTTGTCTTATCCCCCCCTCTCCCTCTCTCTCTCTCTCTCTCTCTCTCTCTCTCTCTCTCGCCCTCTACTTCACTTCTCTGTCTTTCTCCCTCTCTGTCTCCCTCTCTCTGTTTCTCTTTTATCTCCCTCCACAGTAACCCCCTTGTTACCCTCCTTTAAGTTTGTTTTCTTCCCTCCCAAGGGAAGCCCTTTGGTCTCGAAAACTATCTAATCATTTAGGAAAGATTGCTTTTTTTCCCTCTTTTTTCCCTCCTTTTCTTCTTCTCCAGTTTGTTTATTTTGCTTGTTGTGAGCAAAGCTAAAAGCACTGGCAGCTCTCAGGCCGGTGCCAGTTGGAGTTGGAGTGGTGTGTGCTTGTGTTGCTCTTTCCTCAGGGTCTCCTCCGGTGCTATTGCTGCTGCTGCTGCTGCTGCTGCCGGCTGCCTGGCTGGCTGGCTGGCTGGCTGGCTTGTGCAAGAGTGGAGTTTTTGGCATGGCCATGCAGAAAATGCATAGGGTGAAAGGGTAATGTCTTTGGATTGCAGGGCAAACCCAGCGGGAGATAAAAAAGGAGCCTCCCGGTGCTGTGTTGGACTCGGCACCCGCACGGAGCCCAGCTTTGAGTGGCATGTGATAATTGGAAATATTATATCTGCTGTGCCGTCAACGGAAAACAAGCGTCGTGGCCAGTCGGACAACAGGGGTCTCGAAGCAGTTAAACGCAAAAAAAATGATTTCCTGGAAAAATATGCATAATTGGTGATGATATGTCTGCATTTTTTCCCTGAAATATTTTGTGACAGTCCACAGATACAAAAAAATGAAAGGGTTTGGACTGAGCGGCTCGTGTGTCATTCGGATACTCCCTAAATATTTGCGTCTTTATCAGTGTTTCAGTAAAATTGCATACTGTAGATGCTGAATGAAATTAAATTACACAAACGCAAAGACAATGCCAAACAAAACCAATACCAAACACAGCAATTTTGTCAATGGGTCAATTATTTCCAACCGAGAGGCTATTTTACTTGAAGCCTACATTTAGAAGGTCATATTTTATTTTATTTTATTTTATTTTATTATGTTTTTTCATTATTTTCTCTTTTATTCCTTGCATTTGTCAAAGCACTACATTCCAGGAGTGTGCCATTCGTCTGTCACAGGAACGGGGCATAACCCAGGGACTGTATTTAGAGATAAAAGCCTATTCAGATATTGGGTGTAATTGATTCTTTTATGCTGTGTTATTACCTAATACTACAGTGGACTCAGACAAAGACTGAAGTGTGGCTGAGCTGCATTGTTTAATTGAATTGCTTCTCTGCTCTGTGTGTGTTGGACCCCAGCCAAAGCTGTGATTTGCTCTCTAAGCGACCTGTTCTGCCTCACTTATGAAGGTGGGACTTCCCTGGAAATTACTGTAAATATCCCTACACGTTGTCAGCAGAGAGAAAAGTTATTGACCTGTTTTATCCAAGAGAGGCTCGCAATGGGGAGACCTGCTGTGTGACTGTGGATATGTCAAAATCTAGCCGTTTCCCTTGAGTAGGCAAAGCAGCAGCTATCATTCTCCAAGATGAGGGTACTGGTCAGTTCAACAGAGGGGGAGAGAAGGGGCGTTGGGCGGAGAGAGTAGGGGGAGAGAAGGGGCGTTGTGTGTAGCTCACTTCCCATCATTTGAAAACACACTGCTTTTTTTTAGCTTCTTTATTCTAGATTGAAATGTAACTAGTCAGAAGACATCCACCGCCTATATTAATTCAGTATGGATTAATTTTATTCCTTGGAGAAAGAAGTAGGGAGTATTCTCTGAAAATGTACACTAAAAACGTGCTCCAGTTTGACAAACACATATTGGAGAGCTGACGAGTGAGCTTCAGAATGGTAAACAGGCAAAATAAACACTCCCGTCTCTCGCTGCTCTGTGCCCCACTCATCTTCTCGCATGTCGATACATGAAAGACGAATTAGCAGCCAGCATTCTTCATGCGGCAATAAGAGTGTTTACATCCCCGGCAGTTTACATTACTTCTTCTTCTGCCTCCAAATTTGTTGCAGGATGAATTGGTGACCAGGGAATAAGGCTTGCAAAAGCCAGCAGCCCTCAAATCTCGCAAGGGCCAGCCCCTGAGGAAATGTTTGGACCTGGAGCTTAAATGATGGCCTGTGTGTGTTGACGCAAGCTTAGAGCAGTGGGAATAATCCAAATAACCCGATACATACGACAAACACAACTGATGTCACCGAGACAACTTTTGTGCTAGGCCAAAATAATAATAAAGAACAGACTGAGAGTCTGACTGGGAATTAATGACTGCCATTGTTTGAGTGCTGTTAACAGTGTGGGTCCAGCGTTGGAGAGGTAAGTAGGGCTGACCTGGATGTGTAGACAAGCCCTGCTCATACAAGTCCACACACGGAGCATGCGGTTGCATTTCTTTGCGTCAGTGCTTCCCTGACTTCACCAAACGGCCGATTAGACATGGGGTTTTTGCCGGTCTGGTTTTTACATATGAAAACAATATTATACACTTTCGTGGCATGCACCATGCAAAGTGCTCCACCATTGATTGCACATAGTCTCTTTTTTTCGTAGTTACAATGTAATTATGGATTTTCATATTGTTATAAAAATAACACTAATGGCATAGCTGTCTTGCTAGACTGGAACCCAGGACTTCTCGGTGCTCCATTTGCACAGCATCACTGGTTGATTAGTGGTCGAGGAGTCACCATAAATCCTAGCCTCAATAATGCACATGCTGATTATAAGCTGCCTGTTCCATTTGCCTGAGAGATTTTTTTTTTTTTTACTGCCCCTAACCACTCATTACTTCCCAACGCGTTAAAGACCCCGGTCTATCGGGGGAATTTTTAGTGGCCTTTTGTCACCTAAAAGTTTGACTTTGACATTCTCCACCTCCAGTCGGCGCAAAGGGAGGTAAACAAATGACCTTAGCAGCTGTTTGCGGGGTTCCGTCTCTGTGTTCTCAGCTCTGTGTCTCGCCCCTGCTCCACTCCAGCTCACTCTACTCTGCCTGCCTGCCTGCCAGTCTGGGTGGACCAGAATAGCCACTCATATATTGGGCACCGGGGCGATCAGAAATAACACAGGGGGAGCAACTGTTGAATGCTGAGTATATTTGTCCTGCGCTGCGCCCCAGGTTCTGCTCTCGGGGTCTCGGGGACTAGAGGCGCTCATGTGTATGCATTGCATCAGGGAGACAGCCAAATGTCAAGTGGGCCAGTCATTACTCAGCAATAAAAAGAAGAAGAAGAAGAAGAAGAAGAAGAAGAAGAAGAAGAAGAAGAAAAATAAGCATGTAACCTTTCTCCCCAGTCGCTCCCATGCAGCCAATAGGCCTGGGCACGATGTGATGCATTATGGATGTGTGGGCTGGAAGGGACTCAGCTGTGTACTGCCGGGCTGTTTATAGTTTTATGATGAAATAGCAGTGTGGGGAGACTTTATTTGCATCTGCCTCTGAAGTGGGCACACAGGGGCTTGGGAGGCTTATTTAGTGATACTGCCAAAGGCCAATGCACACTTGATAACCCCTGTGAAACCCCCCTGAGGCCATGCACAGTGTGTCTGTGAATAGCTGTGGTGCTGGCTGGTGTGTGTAGGTACACACACATATGAATTTGGAGAGAGCTTGTGTGTTGGATGCAGTGTGTTGTGTTGGGAAAAGCGGTGCAGATATGCTTGGCAGCGAGGATGATTAAATCCTGTCATTGGTGTTAGTCACAACCTTAGTCATTTGTGGCCCAGCTTGTGTAACATTTGTCACAGCACAGTGTACTAGTTGGTGGCACTTGGAATGCATAAATGGCAATAATAATGATGATATGAATATGAAAATGAATGGCGTCATTTGGAAGGTGCTCAGGGTGTCAGTTGGATTTGTCACAGCTAGCTGTGGTAGCCTGGATGATAACACTGTTTCATGATTGCCATTATCTACTTATTAGTTCCGTTTTTAATGATGTTTTTTTTATAATGCAATATATTAATATCACATACAGGTAGGTATGTAAATGAGAATCAAAATGATATAAATACAGTATGAAGAAACTGCCATAGGGATTTTTAAATCAAAATATATACAGTAAATACTGTATATTAAAACAGTGAAGTGGAATAGGGTTGAAAACCTGAGCAGCATCTTCTGCGCTCTGTTTGAAAAAGCTTGATTTTAAATTAGTGCTGAGATTCCGAACAACATTAGAGGACAATCTGTCCCTGAACTGTTATCCATCCAGCCTTGCTGATGATGAAATTCATCTTTTGGCAATCATTTACATCCGTGACTTTTTGTATACCACTCTGGGAATGCCGGTCCTATAGCCTGATGTGTGTAAATGAGAAGCATTTTAAAGAGGAGATGAAGTTGGCGCTCCCTCGCCAATATAAATATTGAAAAGGCAAGATGTTTTCCATTAGCGTCCAGGGCCAAGCCCAAATAAAATAGAGATAGTTTCAGAGTGTTTGAAAATTAGCTTCAGAGTTCCGATTAATCAAAGTGTTAATGTAAAATTTAACGATCAGTGATGAGGAAAATGTATATTTCAACTGAGTTATGGTATGCGTTTGTGTTGAAACAAATCAGCCTTGAAATCCACTCCTGTAGTGCCGAGGGAACACAAGTTCATGACCATAACTTATAAGATACTTTTTAGATAGTTAGATGCTACTATGCATACTGAGAAGTTATGAGATTTCGTTTTAATGCAAAGAAGAGTTTAGCTACTCACAAATGGTTAAGTTACGAAAATAGGAGGCTTGAGATGAATTTAGACCTCACACGTTTCAAGCCACAGCACTCGTCTGTCTAGCCCTTGTATTCATTTCCTCAAGTATGAAAAGATTGTTCTGTGCTGGTGTGAAAACTAATTAAGCCACTGAGGGACACAAAGAAAAACTTCATTTTTTCACCCCAGATCTCTTTGAAGCGGGCTCTGATGTTAATTCTGGATCTCATAGACTTCAGTTCAGTGGTATCCATAAACATAGCTCAAATGAGTTTTCTTAAGATGAACCTATGTTATACATACATCAAATGGGGTGTTTTCAACCTGACGCTGATTGTGGTGTGAAAACAAAAAAAAGGGAGAGAACACCAAAAGTTGGTTGTGAGATCTCTGATGTATGACAGACCTCGACGTCGCTGCCATCTTGTGTTGACACCACATGGATTTAAGGGAGGGGATGAGGTGACAGTAGCTTTAGTCTCTGTGTGCAGGAATCCTCCTTCTCAGTCCAACTCCACACAAGTGCCAGAATTAGGAGCCGAAGGAGCCAAATGTTTTTGTAGTGTTAAGTGTTGCTCTGTGTTTGCCTTCATTATCAGGGAAAGAGAGATGACTTTTTCTCTTTTTTTTTTTTTGGAGGGGTGGGTGATTTCTTTTTCTTCTTCTGGAAAAATCCTCCATCTTGGTGATGTAGAGCTCTGGGTTATGACTCCCCCTCCGCATTTGTTTAACCTTGCATGAGGCTGAAGCTTCGGCTCTACAGTCACAACGGACCTCCCATTCTGATTCGGTTAGCGTTCGCATTGCTGAGACATTATGAAAGATCCTCTGGGATTTTTATCAGGGCCAGAGCAGAGCCCTGTGCTCCACGGAGCCCGATGAAAACAAATGTTGGGGCAAAATGATGCAGTTCGTACCGAATAAATGCCTCTAATTCATCATTAGTCATCTTGGGCGACTTTGAGAGCGGAGGACTGTCCCTCCACGGGAGCGGTGGTTGCTCATGCATATCGCCTGGTTGTGTTTCAGTTGTGCAAGAGAGGGCCCAGTCTTTCCCTTAGGCCCGAGGCCGAATCACAAAGGGGTTTTGCGGGGAGACCACTTCACCAACGGGAGCTTGCCGGGGCGTCAGCTAGTCAAACCAAATTCATTAAGATGTCTAATCCACAAATCTTACTTTCCCTGACCTCAGCTCCCGATGGTACCGTCCATAACTTTCATTTCAGCTCTTTGGCCAGCGCAGCTGCGTTGGTGGTCACGGCGGCCTCCCTATATTGGCTTATAAAGTTCTCTGATTGTGTGCGGGCCCCTGCTATAAGAAATTCCTCTCACCCCCTCTGCCAGATCTTGATAAATTTGTTCAAACGAAGAAAAAGAATAATACCCTCCTATTCATGGAAAGCCTGTTTCGTGTTTGCTAAGTCAGCTAATACCCTCCTCTCTTGTGTGAGCCCGGCGTGACAATAGAAGAAGTAATTTATAGGCCTCGTCAAGATTTATTGCCAAGCACTGCTTAGGAACATACATGAGATCTGAGAAAAAGTTCACTTCATAAATAACACCAAAATCATGGCTTAAAGTCATTATCAGGGTCTCCTTCATGATTAGTGGAAGTGTAATCTTCCCAAGTGTTGGGCTCCACCGCAGAGGCCTTACCGTGATTGAGTCTTGAGACCACATTAGGATTATCCATGGCTTTCTTTTTAAAAGCCCATAATTCACTCCTGCGTTGCCATGGGTGCAAACATGTTACACC
>JAODXP020000011.1:13530410-13537910 GCA_027497455.2 Sardinella longiceps
GAACCCCCCCCCCCTCCCCACACACACACACACACACACACACACACATACACCTCCCACGGAAAACCTTCCCAATCCTCACTTCCCCCCCGCTTTGTTATGGATTGACTTGTAAGTGCTTTGAACAGTGTAGTGATTCATATCAGAATCTGATTGGTATTCCTGATACGCTGCTGCCGCTGAGGAGAACCTGCAGTAGGGGGTTCCAATTAGCTTCGGGGAGAGAAGGAGGGAGGGGAGAGGGTGGGGGCTTCAACCTGCTCCGGCGTAGTTCATCCAAGAGGCCTTTTCCGGGCTTCCCTCACCTCTCCTCCCCTGCCACTGCTCCACATTTGGAGAGAGGAGTCCAAGAAAGACAGTCTACTGCTGCTGCTGCTGCTGCTGCTGAAGCTGCCCTTGTGCATAATGGATGGGGTTCAGGCCTCTCCCTGAACCAGCTTCTCATGTCAGCACTGCAGTCCTTTTATTAGTGGCTTAGGTGTTTGCACCCAAGCAGCTTTTTCTACCCGAAATGGTTTAACATTAAATGAGAATTACTAGTATCTGTCCCACGAATGGTGGGTCTTGCATGCCATGAGTCCTATTAAGTTGACTAATTACTTTTTATTTTGAATCGAATCCAATATATCTGCCAGACTGTTTGACACAGACAGAAAAAAAATGAAAGAACGAAAGAAAGAAAGAAAAAAAAAAAAGAATTAAAAAGTGACATGAATCAGACTTTTTTTCTACAGAGGAAAGGAGGGGGTGGTGTATGTGTGTCTTTCAGTGTGTTTACAATAGGATCACTTTTTCCTACTTGTCACAGGCATAAGCCAAAACTTTTGACGATAAATGGTGTCTAGTGTTGCCAGTATTCCTTGGGAAATGGCCTGTTTCTCATACCGAGGATGCAGTGCTCCCTGCCAGACTATGCGGATGCGGAGCAGAGGCTAAAGCTCTCCTCTGCCACATTGACCCGGCTTTGAAAGCGACTGTCATTACTCCCATACACAGAGAAACGCCTGTTTGCACACTAGAAATTCATATCCTGTCTGCAAAGGTGAATATTGTATGCATCTCTATTCCAACATTGTTTCCTGACGGCCTCAGCGTGGGATTGGCTTTGTCAGGAGATCAGATATGTTGTGCATTAAAATCGGGGAGCCGTGCCAAGGTAATCAATACCTTATCACAAGTTTTCAAAGGGGACTTCTGTGCTGATGAAACATATGTATATCATTTGGGGATGTCTCTCTTGAGAGCAATCGCGCAACCTCAATGCCTTTTTCACTGATTTAGAATAATATCTTGCTTTACATTTAAAGGATATTTAAAGGAAGAATTTGTTACCGCCTCAAAATGTATTTTCAGTACCACAGAATGTGTCCACCACCCCCCCCCAACCTCCTCCTGAAGGAAAATATGTCTCCATTAAAAGAGTGAAGTCCTGCCAACACATACTAAAACCTAAATACAGCATACCAAATTATTTTTAGTCGTGAACCAGATCACAGCAAGCTAAACATTACTCGTGATATTGATGCCCATGTGACCTCTTCCCCCTTTGACCTTTCAACCTTTCACCCTCCTCCTGTATGAAAATAATCCACTCCTCTATTTTTAATAATATATTATTAATGCCAGACCTATTTCATATAAGGGATAGATCTCAAACAAAGATGCTATACATTCGACTGTTTCAATTTCTCTCACGCAGTTTCTTTGTACTTACTTTCAAAAGATATGTTGACGTTCAGAGATTAAGCTGAGGTATTCATTTATAATTCAATTTAACAAACGTTGGACTTTCCATCGTCATCCACATGGCTGACAGTGGACTCTGTGGCCCAGCACCCTTAAATCTACAGAGCTTTGGCTCACAGCTAGCACCACGTAAAAAAGAGCACATTGTTTTCATCATAGCTGCGCGGTGATGTCACACTAGGATGATGAGACTTGAGAGGGAGGGAGGATGCGGTGAGCTAAGTGAAGATGATGATGTTCATGGGCCTCTCTCTCTCTCTCTCTCTCTCTCTCTCTCTCTCTCTCTCTCTCTCTGTCTCTCTCTCCGCTCTGTTTGTCCCTTGCAGGCCTCCAGAACCACGCGGTCAGACGAGGACAGGGATGCCGGCTGGGACGCCTGGGGCACCTGGAGCGAATGCTCACGCACCTGTGGGGGCGGGGCATCCTACTCTCTGCGCAGATGTCTGAATGGAGGGTCAGGTCATGCGCCGGCTACCTCATCAACATGCCGCTCAGTTTCGGCACACACACACTCACACACTTGCACGCCCACACACACACATACACACACACACACACACACACACACACACACACACACATACACACACACACGCACACACACACACACACACGCACGTACGCGCACCCACCCACACACACATACTTGTACATTCTCTAAGACAAAACTACACAGCTGTGTCCAAAAAACTTGAGCAAATTCTCATGTCATCGAAAAGACACTTCAATGTATTTGTTGGGTACAAAGGTTTAATAAATCACAAAATGAAGAGAGAGTGGAGGGCCAACTGGCTCTATCGGTCTCAGTCAGAGTGCTCAAGGCAGTACTCAGGCCCCTCTGGTGAACAATCATTTCTGCAATTGTCACACAGAAATGAACACAACAGTCAAGTGTCTTGTTAAGAAAGGACACTGAAGTAACTTTCAAGGTCTTACGAAATTAATGACCTGAGAAGTCTTGAGAAATGCCAGTGTACACACAGAGAAATACCAGATTTAACAATTGCAACATGCAACATGGCTGATTTATGCCTGCAATTACATGAAACATAATCAAATGTAACATCATCAATACAGTATATCAGATGGGCTTGAAATTTAATATAAGAATGATCAAGAACAAGCCTAACATAACAGAAACATGAACGAATTTATCACTTTGGATAAAAGCGCCTACAAAGACCCAATAGACATAAACTTGCTGTAAACAGAAACATTATACAGAAATATAAACGTGTACAGAAATACATACATATACATATATTTTCTCTCTGTGCCAGTCCACTGCAAGATACCCAAAACCTCTTCAATTTTATTGAGATTGCAGATACAACTTCATTTTAACAATTTTTTTGTATGTTTGTTTGTTTATTTTTCCCGTAGTAAGATGAAGATAAGTGAACCATGCAATGTCTGATTGCAGATGACTGATGGAACTGTTTTGTTTTCAGTTGATCGATGTCGTTCCTCCTAGCCACGATTGCCATAATCATACGCACACGTACAGCTATCCATCACCATGCGCACAGTGTCTCATAATATTCTGATGTTGTCTCTGGCATGCTGTCCAATGTGGAGAAGCAACTCCTTGTTTTATGTCGAAGCAGCCATTGGGGAAAAAACATCATCCACCATTAGGGAGACATCATGGAAAATCCAGTCATGGACCTTCCTTAGTGTTCCTGAGGGAGTTTCCTCAGGCTGAGTACAGTAGAAAATGGGTCTGGCTACATCATGCAGATTGGATAACGAGTTTAAGTGATCAGGGAAGCAACTCATTCCGTAGAAAATGAGCATTGTGTGCCGGTATGTGTAATTGTGTTGTTCAGACGAAACTCAATATGATGGTTAAGTGGTTCCAGTCACTGAATGCTTATCAAAATTAAATGTGTTACTCAAATTTATTTATTTATTTATTTATTTTGTGGCGTGCAGACAACAGCAGGCTGGAGGCGCACCTTGTTGAGGAATCTTGTAGTCTAAAATGAGGACAGTGAGGCAGAAAATTAAAACAAAGAAGGTCAGACTATCATCCCACACAGTCTGGGGTCCTTCACTGAAACATGTGAACTTGTGGCAGTAAATCAGATCATCCGCTAAGAGTCTGGTTTCTGCACCAATTCCATTTATTCCACTGCGTGGAATGTCTGCTGCACCCATCTTCAAATCCTCTCAACAATGGGACCCAGTGCCATACATGTATAATTTTACATACCTTGTATTTTGCTGGCACCCCTTGTCCTTGGCAGAGATTTTTATGGTCTTTTCCACTGCTGAGAATAACAAGCTCTGTGCATCAGCTGATAACGTGTGTGTGTGTGCGTGTGTGTGTGTGCGTGTGTGTGTGTGTGTGTGTGTGTGAGGGGGTCTTAGGACAATCGCCAGAGCTGCAGTAATGAGTTTTTTATTGGGCAAATATAAAACACACATAAAGAGCGCAGTGCAGCTTTCGCCGAGGCTAATTGTGCGGCGGGTAGCCCCGGCTGCTCCCAGTTACGGCTGGAAACCCAAAATGGGAGGGAGGGGGAAATAGGGGGTGGTGGTGGTGGTGGGGGGGGGGGGGGCAGCGAGGCTTCACCCTCCTCTGGCTCAGTTAAGGAGCTTCTTTATGGCTGGGCTTCGTCAATTTGGAATCATTGTTTCCCCAATTGAATGTTTCCTGTTTGGTGGAAGACGTTTGCTCAGCGGGGGTCTCAGGTTTCTTTACCAGTTGCAGATGTGCCTGTGCCGAACACACACACACAGCAGCAGCAGCAGGGCCTCCCCAGGCCTGCCCAGTTAAAAAGCCACATTAGATAAGAGGCTCTGTACTCACTCACTGCACAGGATTTATCACTCCAGCACTTAGCAGTTATCAGCTGTGTCTCTGTGTGTGTGTGTCTTAGCTGCTTTTTATTGCAGATGATTTGATTTCGTAATATAAACTTGCCACAGACATACATGTTTATTGAGACAAGGATTACCCAAAAGTATCAAGTAGTGATAGCGTAACCCTGGGATAAGATTATGGTTATTGCTATTGCACAGAGACATTTCTCTCATTTCCTGGAGGAATGTGAGAGGATGAATGGGACCAATAGTCACTGTCTATCTTATTATCCCACAGATGCACAGCACAGTGCTTAGCTTAGGGGCCCAACCGATGGTGTATTTGTTCAAATTGTAAGTTGTTGATTGCCCTCCCCTGATTGTGTGCGGGGAGGTCTGGAATTGATTCAGTGGTTGATTATGAGATTGTCAAGCCAAAAAAAGGTCCACTGTGATTCATAGTGCACTGCACTGTCTTGCAGCTTTCCTTGGCTCTGGCCAAGGCACCTGTTGGTGTTCACCGAGCTGTTGCGAAGACAGGTGCTTGGATGTACTGTAGCCTACTCCAAGAACCATCTGCTAAGGAGGAGCAGGACAGCAGCGAGATAGAGGGATGGCTTTAAGTCTCTCCTAATCTTTTGAGAAAACGGAAAGAAAAAAGTAAGCAAGAAAGAAAGAGCGAAAAGGAAAGAAAAGAAAGGCATGTCCTCCTTACACAAGCGCCTAGTCACAACAGGAAGGGGGGAATTCAGAGTATGTCTTGGCCAAGTGTTGGTCTTGGAGCCGAGGGCTCCGCGTGCCCAGTGCCCTGTCTGATCTAGTTACGGCTCCACACTATGTCTCTCACAGCAGCTCCCTGGAATCGCTCGCTCCGGTTCCCCCCCTCCGGCAACATACAGCGAGAAAAGATCACTATATCTGTCAGAGGCCGTCTTTGAGAGTGGAGCCACTCGCCTATAAAACGCACGCTGGATAGTCGCCGCGGTTGCACAACCGCTCACGTCCGTCCCCATAGGATGAGATATGATAATATTTTGTCATTGCAAAACGTATTTGCTCCGTCTCAAGTCGCCCTCCGGGGGCAACCATCGGTTTTATGATGTATACACACAACTGCGAGGTCCAAGGAGAAGGAAAAACAGCAAGAGGCAGCCATTGGACGTTTGCTGAGACCCCTGAAATCATAGTTTTCTTACAGCCGTGTGGTGGCTGCTCACCAGGCTTTTGAATGATTTATGGATTTTCAAGCTATTAATTGCCTCATTTATTAGCAAGCATTCCTACATTGTCTCAGCACATGTTGGGAGTTGGAGGCAGTTGAATGGCATCAGTGTACTGTAGTCTCTACCTCTTCCCATTGCAGAAATGAAGACAAAACTCCTCATGTATTTACAACCCAGAATGGTTGACCTGCTAGCACTGCTGCATGCAGTTGTTTTCATTGCTGGATTGCTGAACGATTACTGTACCGAGTCCCGGTACAGTTGCCAACACACCATGGTTCATGTATGTTCTCAAAGGGAGGATTTGTTCTAGGACGCATAGCGTGGGGTTTAGCACCACATGCTAAAAGTACCTGCACTTGCATTGTGGTTCCCTGGCTTAGAATTGCCAAGTGTTGGCGGAAGCAATCTCACTGGGAATCAAAGCTTCAGGCCACATTTCTTTCACACAGTGTAGTGTAGCAGTTCCTGTAGTAGAATAAGCCTACAGTTTATGGAACAGGTACTGTAAAAGCTTCCAGTGTTGAGGCCTTGGTCATGTGTTAACCTGATAAATGGGGTCCTTTGACAGAAATGTGATGGAAAGACACCCCTGAGAATCTGCTGCAGGGTTTGGGAACTGATACCATTTTTATCCCCTCCTTTCTTACAGAAACTGTGAAGGCAGAAATATCCGCTACAGAACGTGCAGCAATATGGTAAGCCCCTGCTAACCTTTATCACATGCCCCATGCAGCAATATGGTAAGCCCCTGCAGACCTTTATCACATGCCCCGACTGGTCTGGGTTTAATATGTCTATGGAGTTATTATGGGTCATTTTCTATTAGAATGTGTACAATGATGAGAGGAGCAGCCCGTCTTTTTCCAAGACTATTTTTACAACTCTGCGGGTTACCATATGGCAAATCTGCCCCATTTGCCCGCTCTATAAATGAGCAGAAAAGGGAAACTGTCCCGCTAATGTCATCCCCATTGTATAACTGACCACCCTTATTTGCACGGGGACTATTTCGAGGAGCAAGAGGTCTGCTGTCACTCTCACGCTATTTTAATCAAAGGGCGATGTGTTTTTGTACCATTGAAGTGGTTTCATCTGGTTTTATTGTAGACCAACCATGATTTCCATCAAAGCGTGTGGGAAAGCTTCCCAGCATAATATTTATAACAATTCAGTCAAGAAGATGGACTTTGTGCTAGCGAGAGAGTCCCCCCCCCCACATACTAAATTGGCATTGATGGGGTTTTGCTTTTGAGTTAAGCCATTTTCTGTTTATTCCATGATTGACCCGGAGATGAAGATATGTCATAATGAATTACTCTATCTCGTAAGGCCTTGTCTCAATCAAGGACACTTGAGCCTTGTCAAATGGGCACGCACAGGGGCCTCCACAGTTGATTGCTAGCCTTTGATTAGAAACGAGAAGTTTAAAGGCCTGCGCCATGGACAGGGGGATTGCTGATTAAGATTGCCATCTGGGAGATGCCCGGCCGAGCGTTTGAGTGACAGGTGCTTGCTGTTTGGAGCCCTCAGTCGAGCGTGACTCATTCATGTGGGCAGGCTGGAGTGGTCATGGCTGAGTGTTGCGCTGGACTGTGTTGATGCATGTGGAAAAATGGCCAGCAGTGGTAGATTGTTTCAAACCACCACTTACTTCTCTCTCTTTCCCTCTCTCTCTCTCTCTCTCTCTCTCTCTCTCTCTCTCTCTCTCTCTCTCTCTCCT
>JAODXP020000011.1:13542910-13552910 GCA_027497455.2 Sardinella longiceps
CCCTCCCACTTGGTGGTCGTTTGGCACCTGTTTAGGCTGTTAGGGCTCCTCCAAACACACACACACACACACACACACACACACACACACACACACACACACACACACACACTCTCTCACACACTCTCTCCACACACACACACACACACACACACACACACACACACACACACACACACACACACACACACACTGTCATTTTGGCGGCAGCAGTCACACTGTTATTTTTCTGGTGGCCTGCAGCAGCTCGCTGTGAACACAGGCCCCTCTGCATACCATCTGGCCATGACTGCACACAGACAAAGCTGTCCTGCAAACACTCAAAAGCAAACGGTTTGTTGTTTTTTTTTCAACGCAGTTTTCATCATAAAACTTAATGCGTAGATAAAATGCCTTTTGGCCGCCATCAGAGTGTTTCAGTCTTTGTGCAGTGCGCATTTTCTGTCTCTCTCTCTTTTTTTGATATACTTGGGATATTTGCCTGAGACACTAAACTTGGAGCGTAATTGCAACAGTTCTTGCAAGAGAAAAAGCATTTGAAGTTTGTAAATTGTTTTAAAAAATTAAGTCCATCCAGATTTTTCGAGAACCATGATGGTTTGGACGTGACTGTTTTCATTTTTGCACAAAGCCACAGAAAGCCACAGAAAGTCCCGTGGTATTGACTTTGGGGCGCTTTGTATTTATCTGGTAACTATTTGTTACTGTACTCAAGTTTTGAAGGCCTGACAGCATTGCTCCAGGTCAGGGGGAAGCTGCTTCAAAAAGACCTTCAGCGTTTCCCAGAACATCTCCAGGGCCCAGCGAGGCCCTCTCCACAGCTGCTTAATGAAGGACACATCTCCAGCAGTTGTACTGCCAGGCCAGCACACACACACACACACACACACGCACACACACACACTTAGCATTCCTCCTGTGAACATCCTCGGTCTCGTTTGCAGAGGTTGCTCATGCCGTGTGGTACTGGATAGCCCTCAAGAACTCAAAATATGATATATTTTTTTTTATTATTTCTTTTTTGGTGGAGCAGTCTCTGTCTGTGCAGACATCTTTTGTTTATTGGTCTGGGACTTATTTGGGTTAAACATTCAGACATGATTTACTGTTGCCTTTTATACATGATTTTATAAATAGTTTCATGATGTAAGGTACATTTGGAAAAGAAAAAATCATTGAGTACTTAAAGTTTGTTGCCAAATGTTAATGTGTCCTATTGGTCCTTAAGAAAAATACTACAATATTCCATTTAATGGGTTTTGAATTTAAAGCCTCATTTTAGTGTTATTGTCGTTAGCATGAACAAGAACATTGTACAAGTGGGTGAGACTGCCGAATTGTACTTTTTTCCATGTGAGGCACACCTATAATAATTAGGTGACCTGCTGTTTTTCTGCTCGTATGCTGTACATGATAGTTAAAATTGTGCCTCTAAATGCACTGTCTTGCCGGTGGTGTATGACTGTGCACAAGCCTGTCTGTGTGCCAACCTGTATATGGGGATGTGCTCAAATGTTATATAGTGGAAATAGAACTTTATATTGTTTTTGGAGAGCTGCAGCTGACTCTCCCGGCATCGGTGCGTCTGTGGCTGCCAGTTGCGCGCCAGTCATTTACCTCATCCAAATTCCCCGTGGAACAAAGCACTCAAAGACGAAGAAAGACTAGAACTTTTGTTTCAGTGTGGCAGTCGCAGGCATTTTCACAGCATCATGCCGTTCACTTTAAGAGCCTGTTTAACCAAATCTCGGAGTAACTCAATCCAAGCACGTTACGCTCACTCTAATAAAGGCCGCCTACCTAATAATTCACCGTACGCAGCGATGACATGCCGGCTTCCTTTAAGTCCCGTAGCAGAGCTGGCACCGGGCGGACGCATGTTACTCCGGTAATCAGATAGGCCGCGCTCTCCAGGCTGTTATTTTTCTGGATGATCGTCCGGATTCCTGGTTGCTTTCTTGCCCCTCTCGTTATTAATATGCAGTAAACCTCCTAATGAGCCGTTGGCAGTTACGCCCCATTCCTGTCAGGAGTGTAGCGGCCCTTGCATACCGGCTGCAAGGAAGAGAGAGACAGAAAGACGGAAAGAAACGTAAGGGAATGAGGGGAGGAAGGAGAGAGAGAAGGAGGAGGAGGAGGAGGAGGAGGACGTGCAGCACAGGACCGAGGGGTTTATAGTTGACTTTTGTTTTCCTCCGGCGTCTTTGCGTTTGTGCTCTAGTATCCATTAATCACGCCTGCCTCCAGGGTTGGCTCCCTAGCTGCATGGAAAAGTAAGCCCTGACGTGAACTCGCAGCTAATTTCCTCTCGTATCGGCCCAATTATGATCAGTGTAAAAACTAATTATGTGGCATTTCTTCTCTCTGTTTGGAAAGACTTATTTTGTCGGTGACAGCTGACGAGCTCAAAACTGGAGTCTCACTTCTTTCATTGCGCTCATAAATCCCAAGATTTTGCCGCATACGTTTCCAAAAGTAATTATTTTTTGGGGGGCACCATAGACACTGGCCGCCTTCCAGCTTGACTTAATTGTTGAAAGACTCTGCCCATATCCAGAGGGAAAAGAGCTGTAGCGCTCTCATACATCGGAAAATAGCTTAACACTCAACCTTTCTATAAACCTATCGCCTTGTATTAAAAGTATTTTTTTTCGCAAACCACACGGGTGCCGCTCCTAAGAGCCATACTGTACCTGAAGCCCTGAGGTGTCTGTGCTTGGTGGCAGATCTCAAGATCTCAAGTCTCCGAATCTCAGCACCACTTGTCTAAATATGCAGCCCTATCGCACTCTGGTTCTGCAGGAGTGGAGTGGAGTCTGCCAGCATGGAGCTGAACAGGCCGTGACACATAAAGCTAGAGCTGCCTCATGCAGAATTCCCTGACTTCAGCAGGTACAGTATAATAAGAGAGTTGAAGACAGCCATGACTAATGGTTTCCATCTTGAAGATGCTTTTTTTTTCTTCTTCTTCTTCTTCATCTCTGTGGATTAACGGATAAGGTTGTCAAAGAAATTGCCATGGTGGACAGGGCACAACAAATTTTTCATTTATAAAATGCAGGTTGACTATGAATGTGCATGAGTATGCAGGTTGCTGTTGAATATTCTATTAGGTTACATTTCTCATTTTCATAAACATAATGATAACTAATGAACATTAAAATGTCCACTGAACGGAGTTAATCTCATTTAAACTTCAACTTTTTTATTGCCTCAAAGCATTCCTGAAGTAGAGAAGGCCAAAGGAGGATTTGCAATGCATATTTAAATGTTCTGTTTTCAAGTGTGCATCTGGCCTCTCCCTTCTCTGCAGTGCATATGTGAACACCGAGGATAAGGCACTCCATGAGCTTTGTTTACAAATACACAGCACATCCAAAATAGGACAGAGGAAGCAGATTTAGCCCACAAACCTAAACAGAATTGTTAAACTCTGAAACATCCTTTCTTTCTTTTTCTTTTTTTCTTTTTTTTTGTTTTTTTTTTGTTTTCCTCTTCCAATGCCATCTTTGTTTAAATTCCTGCTGGAACTCAAGTCGGGCCAGCTTCACAAATCCAACCTGGCATAGGATAGGAATGCATTTGGACATCAGTTGCATTTGGACATAGCCTCTTCTTTTCCATGGACTGAACCAGTTTGAAAATAATGGCAGCGCCTCCGCATCGTAAATGTCAAGCGATCTGTGACTGGCTGTTCTATTCCATGGGGCTTGCTCGAGAGGCCCTCGCATTTTCAGACGGGCCAGATCACTCATTCGGGCCTGTTTGGGTGGTTTCTTCCTGTAAAACAACTAACAGCAAACTTTATAAACTCAGGTCAGTCAAGCTCTAGCTGTATTGCTGTAAGAACTTTTGCAGTTTATTGTACAGCTCTTCAGAAAGCAGCGAAAAAATGTCATTGAATTGAATTGAATTAATCATCCCGGCATTGGAGGTCTGATATATGAAAGTGAATAATGGCCACTGTCTACTCAACAGATGTTCTTTACTTTTATTGTGACAGTATTGTGACAGAAATTCATTGCAAACTACTGCAAACAACACCTGAACCATTAAGGTAGTATTTGCTAGCTTTCCTCTGAGGAAGCCACAAAATGGCAACAGAATCATAAAAAAAAGACATATTTTGTAGAAATATCTTTTATCGCCTTGGCAAGTAAACATATAACATGCTGTGCGTCATGGTGCTCTTCGTCCTGTCTGGGTTTCTTTCTCAAGAATGACACAGAGGCTATACATTATCCGTTAACATATGGACTCCAGCGGTTCTTTGCTTAAATCTGTAGGTTTTATTATAGTCTTAGGCTAGCAACATGTTTTTTGTGAGTTTTACAGCAGTGTGATTCATATTTTAAAATTTCATTGATACGTTTTGCATATGTGCTTCAAAAGCCGGACCATCGTCCCATTGAATTCAGTTGTTTTGACTTGTCAGTATAAAAAAAGCATCCAAAAAATGATGTGATGTTTCATACTCTGTGATGCTGTTTAAAATACATCTGGGATGATTATCCTGAATGTGGCCTTATTGTGAGCAGATGTCCTGTAAAATTTGTGCTGTCTTGTCTCAGGTGCTAAATCAATTATACTCCAAAATAAGGAGGAGCCGAAGCGGGACGAGTCACACACATGCCGGGGGACGGCTTGATGTGTTGCAGTCCTGACATGCATCTTCTCCAAATTATTTTTGCTTCATAAATTTCCAAAGAGGCTTCTTTTAAAGCAAAACAGAAAATAGGCATGGCTAATCCTACATCCACTCTGGACCTCAATCTGCTCCTCGATCTGCTCCAGAACAAAACCCAGGACTGTTTCTCCTGCGGTGGAAAACGGCCAACTTTCCCAAAAGCCTCCAAAATGCTTCATTAAACAAGCTCTACTCGCTTGTCTCCTAGTATCCCAAGAAAGGAAGAATTATGAGCCCTATCCCGCTAACGGATGTTCACTTGGTTGGGGGGGTTGGTGGACGACACAGAAGAATACCC
The DNA here is from genome assembly GCA_027497455.2 of Sardinella longiceps. NCBI lineage: Eukaryota > Metazoa > Chordata > Actinopteri > Clupeiformes > Clupeidae > Sardinella > Sardinella longiceps. The sequence continues at coordinate 13,547,896 of JAODXP020000011.1, forward strand.
TAAAAGCCTTATCCTCCTGGCAACTGGATGGATCAGAAGGGTTTAAAATGGGTTAAGTGCTGGCAAGGACCATCCAGAATCCAGACAGACTTCAGTGTATTCCACAGCCTTGTGCTTTAGAAGAATGGGGACGGGAAGGGGATGGGGGTGGGGGTTTGTGTGTGTGTGTGCGTGTGTGTGTGTGTGCGTGTGTGTGTGTGTATTTGGGGTGGTGGGGTCGGATGATGGTGCGGCTGGAAGGCGGCTAAGATGCGTTTGGGTCTGGGGAATGCTCAGCCTCTCTGCGTTCCACTCCAGCATTCTTGGCACGCTGTGCCCAGTGCCTCGCATGCGTCTGAGACGGGGGGAGAGAGAAAGAGAGAGAGGGAGCGAGAGAGGGAGCGGCGAGATCACAATTAGTCTGCTGCTCCCCGGGCCTGAAGGCCGCGCTGCAGACAGCCGACACCGCACACTCCTCTCACTTGGCTCCTAGCTCCCAGAGTCACTGGAGCGTGAGACAAGTACTCCAGAAGCCATTTTTAATTTCAGCATGATGCATGCCCCTCTGTGTGTGTGTGTGTGTGTGTGTGTGTGTGTGTGTGTGTGTGTGTGTGTGTAAGTGTGTGTGAGAGAGAGAGAGAGAGAGAGAGAGAGAGAGAGAGAGAGTGGAATATCTGTGCTGCCATGCTACTCTAGACAATGACCATTCTCTGACCTTCGGTAGTCCATGAATCTGTCAGATTGGCCTTGCTGTAGGATTTCGTGTGTGTGTGTGTGTGTGTCAGAGAGAGGTGAGGGGCTTGTTGATAGGCGTGGCAGGTTTGCTGGGTGGCCACATAAGAGGCCCCATTAACGGGAGCGTTACGAGCTGCTTATACTTTTCAGATCAAGTTTTATCGTCTGTCTGTCACCCCTCGAGCACCACTCCAGGATGCTTGGTGCTCAAGCCAAGCCTAGTAATGCACCACTGGCCCTTGAGGAATGGGATATCACACACACACACACACACACACACACACACACACACACACACACACACACACACACACACACACAGAGGCGCCCACTTTGTCGCTTGACCCTAAATGGCCCCTCAGAGTTGAAGCTGTGGACCTTGTTTTCTTTTTCAGCCATCAACATCCTCCGCCGCCGTGCTCATTAATTTACTCAAATACTTAACTACTTTACACATCGGATGCACACACAGTATACAGATGGAGAGAAAACACTCAGTAAGAACTTGGTGAATCACTTAACTGCCACTGCTAGAAACTTATGCAGGTATTTGCATGTGTATACAGAGGAAAATGCTTTTAAAAGTTTGAAAGAGGGCCTTTCTTTTCCACTCACATTGCTGTCGTTAGTGGTGAAAAGGACAAGCATGAGGTGGGGAATGTGTGTGTGTGTGTGTGTATACTCTCACCACAGGTCTCTCTCTTGTTTGTGCTTCGATTCGCAGCTGTCAAGAGCGTGATTGAAATTCCTCTAGGAAGCCGCAACTTGAGGATCACAGCCAAGGGACCTGATGTCATAAGTGAGTAGACCCCCCCCCCCCCCACACACACACACACACACACACATACACACATACACACACATACACACACACCCCTCTCCATCCTCACCTTGAAAATATCAGCTATCCAACCGGAGACGGTGAGCAGTCAGCCGCTTAGTTAACCCTGAAAGAGTCAACCTGCGCTGGGCCTGTGGATGCAGAAACCCTCCCCGGGGTGAAAAGTTCACCATGCTGAAAGCACATCACCGCTTCCCCTCCATGCATGGCTCACTTGGAGAATAGTTTCCTCTTTATTAAATCATGTGAAATACGTGTGAGAGATAGATCCTCCTGTGTTTCCCCCAGAACCCCCCCCTTCCCCTCCACCTCCCAACTCCCCACCCCTGCCTATCTGGGTAAGATGTATTTTTGGAGAGGGCCGACTTTTTAAGTGGTCCTGACAATGTCGTTTAACATTGGGCTCCTATTAGAGCTGAATGGCTTTTCCTCTACGTTAGAAGGGCTGTAAATTCTCAGGTACAGATCTCTTTTTCAGGAAAGGGATCACTTGCAAGACAAACAAAGCCGTCATTAAGTGAGGTTAAAGCCCGGACATAAATAGTGCTCGGCTGCACAGACTTTCTATTCCCCCCTCCACCCCAACACACACACACACACACACACACACACACACACACACACACACACACACACACACACACACACTTTCTCTCTCCCAACGTCACCACAACCACCTTTTTCTTTTTTTTTTCTGCTCTACAGTCCGTCCTTTTGTGTTCTTTGTCTGCATCCTAACTCTCACTCTCGCTCATGCTCACTCCTTCCTCTGACTCTGTCACATTCGCTCAGGCTCACTCTCTGTCCGCTCGTCGGCCTAACATGCGGTGGGGAGGCTTGGCAGGTAGGCTGCCATCCTGATTTATAGAGGAAGCCCTAGCTGTGCAGTCTGAGCGCACTGCTCTGTGCGGCTGCTGGAAGGCGGCTCGTCTGTCTCTCGCTCTCTCTCTCACTCTCTTTCTCTTTCTCTCTCTCTCTCTCTCTCTCACTCACTCTCTCTCTCTCTCTCTCTTTCTTTCTCTGTCTCTCTCTCTCTCTCTGTCTCTCTCTTTCTCTCTTTCTTTATCTCTCTCTCCCTGGTCTTTCTCTCTTTCTCTTTCCCATGTCTGTGAACTTGATATTAATTCACAGTTTGGAGACGTATTTTGCTAACCTTCAATGGCATTTTAACTTCTGAAGTGTTCATCCCTCTCTACGAGTGTTTGTCATTGTTGTGCATTCTTTGATGATCTTTGTATACTAGTTGAAGGTGGGAATGATGATTGTCATCATCATGGTTAACAGCTAGGAGGCTGATTGAGAGAAATTTTTTGTTTCTTTTGCTGGTGGTTAGCCACTTTCTCAACATTATCAGATGTGCTGTGTATGTGTTCAGCACTGTATCTGTAGGGTTTGCTAGAGGGAGGTGCTGAAACTAGAGAGGGGGAGGCTGGAAGTCCAGTACTTAGACTTCAGTAAGTTTGAGGGCAGGGAAGGGAATGTGTATGTGTGTATGTCTGTGTGTGTGTGTGTCTGTGTGTGTGTGTGTGTGTGTGTGTGTGTGTGTGTGTGTGTGTGTGTGTGTGTGTGTGTGTGTGTGTGTGTGTGTGTGTGGGTGGAGGGTGCTGTGTCCCAGACAGGCGAGATGAGAGATGCCCCAAACCCCTCTCCCTCTCCCCCCTGACCACACATCCAGCGCCCCCACCCCGAGACCCACGTGTTGTGGAGTCTGAGATCCTTCAGTACCTCACACACATGGGGCCATCTCTCTCCACAGGGCTGGTGGCAGTCGTCGCTTTAAAGAACTCCAGCCGTTCCAATGGATGTTTGTCTTGTCAGATGTCTGAAAAAATAGACTGGATTTTGAGTGACCTACAAATTGCTAAACCAGATCATTTATCAACTATCCAGAGACTAGCTGTATGCTAGACAGGATTGTATGAAAGTTTTAAGGGAAAAAAAAAAACAGAAAAAAAAACACAGAAAATGAAAGAAAACTATTTTCTTTCCTTTTTTCCCCCAGTGCTGTGGACATAAGTTCATGAACTCTTAAAAACTAAATATTTTCAGAAGCTATTAGGAAAATGTATAATCATATTTCCCTTCAGACTAACATTAATGAAGTTCTCAGTCATTTGAATTATGAATGGTTTTTTTGCATGACATGGCAGGCTAAAACATTTATTAATTGGTTCAAGTTGTGAAATTTTAAATTGTAACATAGTTTCTGAAATTATTGTACACTCCCAACCATTTTGAAAACATATCATACATTCGTTGAAATGTTAGTCACTCCATCATTTTAATGGAAGCTATGTTTTCTGGGAACGGTTTGATAGCCTTCGTCAGCAAAACTGTTTATCTCTGAATCACACACGTTATGGGAGGGAAAGCTAAACAAACTTTACATGTGACATGAAAAATATCCACCAATGTGTTACTCGCACAGCCAGCTGAGGGTGATTACCGCTGCAGTATTTGGTTAGTTACATATTTATTTTCTAGTCCAGGGACTCTGCTAATTTTTGAATGATTGCCACATGCAAGATTTATGCAACATCACCTTCAGCTAATCGTTTTTTATTTGCCTGTTTGGACGTGCTAATTCATAACACTCGCTTGTTGATGCACCAGTGATTAAATGCTGGTAAGATTCCAGCTGTTTGAGAATGTTAATGAAGCGCTCAAAGAGTTTTGCTCTGCAACTCATTTGTGCGCAGCGGTTAGCAAAGCCCCAAACGACTTGGATGCACAATGACATGTTGGTTTCGTGCTGTTCAAAAAAAGATGTTTTCGAAAAACCCTTTTCCCCAATTTATGATCTCACTAAGCCTAAAACACAAATATGAACACAATTTGTTTTTTTTATGTTTGTTTGTCCTTGGATTATTTAACAGAATATGCATAAGCTGTCAGCTTTGATGAATACAAACATTAAACCTGTCATATAAATGTTTCATAAACAAGATAGACATATTTTTTTATCTATTTGAGTATTATTTATTTATTTATTTATGTGGACTTATTCCATTCTGTAGATTTGTAATGATTGTCAGCATTAGACACACTTTTAACATTGCATTTATCCTCCAGCAGAAAGATAGCTGGCTCTTTATGATATTCAGTAGTGGCCTGGTCTTTTAGGATTGGATAACAGACTTCCCTCTTCTTCCCTTCCCTTTCCATTCCTTTTCTTTCCTTTCCTTTCTTTTCCTTTCCTCCCTCATCTCTTCTGTCAGTTCTGGAGGTCCAGACTGTGCAGGGGAGGCGGGAAGAGCATGTTCTGAGCTCACCGGGGTGGCACGTCCTGGGAAACACCAGCGTGGAGCTCCAGCGCGGAGCCCCAGACAGACAGACGCTGCGCAGCCCCGGGCCCCTGGCAGCCGACTTCACCATCAAAGTGAGCGCTAGCCGCCGGCCTCAACAGGTGGACGGGTATATTTCAACTGTGAGAGAGAGTGGAGAAATGGCAGGGGGGGGG
>JAODXP020000011.1:13562910-13585410 GCA_027497455.2 Sardinella longiceps
ATTAATAGCAGGCGAGGGAGTGCAAACAGATCGCTGGAACCCTCCCGCTCCCGACCTCCATGCCCCCCACCGCCCCCCGTCCCCCAAAGGCTCCTTCTTCACCCCCCCCTCGTGTGAGCCGCAGAGGCCTCGGCCATGCCAGAAAGCTCCCCAGAGCGGAGTGGTGGTTCAGCCCCTGCGGTCTACCAAAGGCATCTATCTCTGAGCCTCATAAAGAACAAGTATGCGGGTTAGATGTGTTTAAGGAGGGGGGAGAGTGGGTGGGAGAGAGTGTGTGTGTGTGTGTGTGTGTGTGTGTGTGTGTGTGTGTGTGTATGTGTATGTGTGTGTGGATGGAGGGGTGTAGGGTTGGTTTAGGGGAGGCTACCATTGCTGACCCCCCCTGAACCCTGTAGCACTAAGCTCCTTTCTTCCCTGTGTCCTCTCTGGGCTGCGTTCTCCCCTTCCCATCCCTCCGCTGGTCCTCCTCCTCCACCCACCCCTCACGGACAGGAGAGAGGAAGTGGAGCTCTACCGTTTCCCTGATAAGTGCTCTTAAATGACACTTCACAGCCTCCCTGCATCGGACAGCCTCTCTCCCCCCAGTGTTCGGCTCGCTGTCTCGTGTTGCTAAATTTGAGGGGAGCCGTGGGAGGCGTGCGGTAATCGGCGCCCTCCAAGAACAACCCCCTCGCCAAAGGCCGTGGAATTCTTTATTGGTTGGAGGGGAGTGAGTGAATGAGTGTGTGTGTGTGTGTGTGTGTGTGTGTGTGTGTGTGTGTGTGTGCGTGTGTGTGTGTGTGTGTGTGTGTGTGTGTGTGCGTGTGTGTGTGTGTGTGTGCGTGTGTGTGAGTGAGTCATAAGGGACGTCTTGGGTCGGATATGAAGGAGGCCCTTCACGCCAGGCTTATCAGCAGAGTGATAAGAGTGTTGGAGTCCCCTCTGTCAAAGCTCCCATTCAGTCCAACTTCTCGTCCTCCTCAACTTCCTCTGGTGATAAGACTGAGAGATTATAGCACTTTTTATGGCTCTTTATTTCACTCTGACACACAACACACACACACACACACACACACACACACACACACACACACACACACACACACTCATGCACATACACACTCATGCACATACACACACAGACTGCTCCTCCACTCCACCCCACAGTTCTCATTCTCTCTCTCCCTGGTTTGTCGTTTTTTTGACACCTGTTCCCAAGCACGTCCTTCTCCTCTACCCTCCCCCAGAAAGCTCAGCTCAGACCGGCACTTTACAAGCGATCCCTGAGGTTTCTCTTTCAACCGTCTCCATCACCCCAGCCCCGTAACACCCCCTACCCTCACTCCCCACGACTACCACCACCAGCACCCTTCATCATTCCCACCAAACCCCCTCTTTCAGAAAAAAAAAAAAAAAAGTCTGCTTTTTACATCACGTACAACGTTTTGATTCTGACATCATGATATCCCTTAATAACACGCCCACATTAGTCAAAACATGACATGTTGTGGCTTTCGGGGAATTACAGGTCTCATAAAACGTAATCCCATAAGCTGCGCGAATGTTTAGACAGCAGGGCTGCGAGGCGCATGTTGACTTCCACGCCACGCTTGTGTAGCTTGACATGCTTAAATACTTTCACAGGCTGGGGCCGACTGACACCACCACTCGTGTGTGTATGTGTGTGTGTGTGTGTATGTGTATGTGTGTAAGTTTTTTATTTCACTTTTTTTTTTTGCCTGAATTTAATAAAACGGAAAAGACATAAAAATCATGATTTGGCCCTGGCTTGCTGCTCATGCTCTTGTGTTTTTGTCGTCTGAATTGTCTGCGAAGAACATACATACGAGTCCAGACTTCCTTCCACTTTTTTTTCCCCCGTTCTCTTCAGCCCTGCAGAAAGTCACCCCACAAATCTATTTCTGTAAATGATTCTTTTGCCATCTTCAGCACCGCACGGGCCAAAAGTCTGATGGGTTCAATCGGAACGCTGATATTTTTCATAAGTCCCCTGCTTTTCTTTCTTCCAATTGCGTTTGGCCAGAGCCAGGCTTTTCTTCCAGTTTAAAAGCCACAGCTCTCTATTCAGTTGTCTCTCACCTCAGCTGGAACGGGTACATATTTCATTTTTTCCTCTCGTTTGTTTTTTTCCTTTTTGGATGTTTTTAAGGTCATAGCCATGGCCTAAAAATACAGCTCAGATCAGCAGTTCATCAAGACACTTCCTCCAATTCCGAAAATGTTTATTTGTCATGAATAAATGTTTGCTTTCGAAATAAGAATAGATTTGGTGGGAGATCCTTCAAGGGCACCTGACTGTCTCCGTACAGGACAAGTGGAATGTTTGCGCTGGAGAACGAGTTTATCAGTCTTAACATCTATCAACGGCCACCAAGAATTAGGAAAAACACAAAGTTGGCCAAAAGCAATGCAAACGTGTCGTAACCGCAAAGAACCTTCTGGCAACAATACACCGTGGAAACAAATTGAACCAGAATGAAGTGAATATAATTAGGCATTATTGGCCATCACTATGATTTTGCTTTCATTTGCAGAGAAAATATAGAAAAGAGGTGACTTGGAACTTTTAAGGTGAGGCGCTATTCTCCTGCTGAGACTTCTGGGCTGGTCAGCAAAATTTCTGCAAGCAAAGTTGTACCTCAGGCGAAAGGGCAGTTGAAAATGGCTCTCTGAAGAGATAATAGCAGGCCTGAAGCCAGTGAGTTGGGAAATCATAACACTTACAGACCTGGTCACATGACACACAGGCCTACTGTAGGCCCAGAGGCATTGTGGGTAATGCACTGCCGTCCACTCCCGTTACCCCTTCCTCACCTCTGCTGTGTCGTGTCACTCCGCAGTTGATCCCCTGAGGATCCACAGCCATAAAAACTTTGGAGAGAGAGAGAGAGAGAGAGAGAGAGAGAGAGAGAGAGAGAGAGAGAGAGAGAGAGAGAGAGAGAGAGAGAGCAGCCTGTTTCAGCCGCTCTGCTCACCAAGTCCAGATAGATTTCAGTCAGCGCCCCTTCCTTCCAGTCCACACAAAGCAGCCAGGCGATTCCAATAGTGATGCAAGGCGCTGCTATTGAATGTGATGGTTCAGTAGCTCTGTATGCTATCCATCACAGTGTGTTTACGAGGGCAGCGGGAGCTGATGATGATTTCACCGGCCCCCGCACGCCCTCCTCGGCTACAGCAGCAGCAGCAGGCAGCAGGCTGGGAGGGGTGGAGGGGAGGTGTGGGGGGGTTGGGGGGGGGGGGGCAGGCTAACGCTGTGGCCTGGCAGGTTGGTTAGGTCACCTCTGCCCTGGGCTGGGTGCGCCTGTGCTTGGTGCTCGTGCATGCTGATTTCTCCTGTAATCTACTGGCAGTAAAACTCCAGGGGTGTGACACCTCGCCATGTGTCCCAGGGTGCAACACTAGTCATTAACTCTACGATGATCTAGTCCATAATGCTGACTTTGGGAGAAACCTTTCATTCCTTTTTCGACTTGATTTAGTTATTGAACACACCAAATGAACAAAAGGTTTATTTGCACAGTTTTAACGAACTTAAGTTGACTCTCTACTCTTTCCAGGAGACGTCATCTATCTATCAGCAAAGCCATCTGTCCATCCGCCCGTTGCACAGCACATAAATCAACTTGTCTATACAGCAATTCAGCCATTCATTCACACACTCCAAAACTGAAACACAATACAGCTCCTTGATAGGATGAAGCCTTAGCAGCCTTTGGCTAAGTGTGTCCCATGTGTTTTGCCGTAGGTTCATCCCAGGTCCTTGGTCTCCCTGCAGCACCAGCTGTGGGCCCGGCGTGCAGAAGCGTTGGGTCAAGTGCCGCGTGCTTCTGTCCTTCACGCGGGCCGAGGTGGACCTGCCGGACGAGGAGTGCGATGGCGAGGAGAAGCCGGCGCAGCAAAGGCGTTGCGAGCTGGAGTCTTGCACTGGCTCACCGGCGCCCCCTCAAGGCACGAGCGGGCCGCAGTGGGGCTACCGCAAGTTCAACCCCTGCTCCAAGACCTGCGGCGGAGGTGAGGATGAGACTGCCAGACAACGAGAGCAACACACACAAGTTGCATTGCATCACATGGCACTGCTCAGAAACACAACACAAATCGCGACACACACACACACACACACACACACACACACACACACACACACACACACACACACACACACACACACTCACTCACACACACACAAATTTAGCATACCGTTCACACAACACACACTCTCATCCAGCACAAACAGGCCGAGGTGCTCTGCTATGCAGGACAGTTGAGTTGATGTGCACTTGTTTGGAAACATTTCCTGCGTGTTTTGGAAAGACAACAGAGAGATAAAGTGCTGGAGGCCTTGCAGGCAGCAGGCACCTTCTTGCTTAACTTCATGGCCACGGCTCAGTGCACGGCTTCAGAAGCTGGCCCTCGTGCTCCCGTCCCCTCGCACTCCTCACGCTCGCTCGCTCGCTCGCTCGGCCTCATGTTCCGACTCAGATAGCCGCCGAGGGAGGATTAGAGCCTCCTTCGCCACCGCTGATCACTCGCTAATGTGAGCCGTAACTCTAAACTTGCAGCGCCAAGCCAACTGAAGGAAGAAGAAGAAACTCTCTTTCTCTTGTTATCCCCACCCTAACTGTTTTGCACTCTCTCTCTCTCTCTCCCCCTCTCTCTCGCTCTCTCTCTCGCTCTCTCTCTCTGGCATCTGTCTGTCTGTCTCTCTCTTTCTTTCTCTGTCTTGTTTCTTTGTGTTTCTCTGTTGTTCTTGGTTACCCCTAGGCCGACAGATGTTTGAGCCTAAATGCATGATCAGGGGGCATTCGGTCAACCCCGCCTGGTGTGACAGCGCCACACGACCACGGGTAATGATGACGGTGTGCAACCCCGAGCCCTGTCCTTCCAGGTAAGGCTCAATTGCACCAGCCTCAGTGAGCCAGACACACACACACACACACACACACACACACACACACAAATACACATACACATACACATACACACACATACACACACGTACACATACACACACACACACACACACACACACACACACACACACACACACACACACACACACACACACGGTTATGATGAGATTTACTGGGAGGAGAGGAAGATCCTTTGGGACCACAAGGCCCGCGCCAGGGCTCCCAAGTCCCACAGCTGTTTGGAGCGCCATGCTGCACATCCGCCTCCTCCAGCCCACACAGCCCACAGCCTTCAGCCTTCAGCCCTCAGCCTTCCCATCCAGATCAGGCCAGCCAGCCAGCCAGCAGCCAGCCGCAGGCAGAGAGCAGAGCAGAGCAGAGCAGCAGCAGGGCCGGGGCCGAGATGGCAAGTGAAAGACTGGCACGCCGCCGGAGAAGACAAAGAGTTCTGGTGTGCATTAGGATCATGTGTCTGTCCATAGAGCCAGGGGCGTGTGTGTGAGAGAGAGAGAGAGAGAGAGAGAGAGAGAGAGAGAGAGAGAGAGAGATATGGAATGAAAGAAAGAAGGAAAGAAAGATTGAAGGGAGGGAGGGAAGATGGAAAGAGAGAGAGTTACTCATATCCCTTTTTACTGGCAGGCCGTGTTTTACCAGCGGTGGTCAGTCAGGATCAGAGATGCGCCCACATTTGGTAATGACTCATGATAAGCATATCGTACACAGTTTCAGTTCCAGTATCGTCACCCATATTACTAATACAACATGCACGCTCCTGGCCAAAATTGACCGATGACTCGAAACATGCTTCCTCTAAACGTCCTGTTTTACGGGCGTTTATGCCAACCTAAACAATGTGTCCCTGTGGTTGAACATAGTTGAACAACTCGCCTGGGTGGACCGTGGACTGTGGGCCGGGTCCCTTTGCTTAACTAAAACCTTGCATTCACTGTTTATCCATTGCTCATTTTATTCATTTGTTTAAGTATTTTTTTTTATCATGGTTTGAGGTACCCTGGAACAACTGTATGTAGTGTTCATATTAACTGGCTTTTGGTCCTGGGATAAATGGCTAACATCATTTTGAGCCACAGAAAACAGGGCTGAAGCATCAAACGGCTGCACAAGCTCTGGGTCCAGTAATGTTGATAAGATCAGGCCTGCCTGGACCAAATTGCCATCACAATATATAGAATTAGCCAGAGTAATTGGCAACATGCACAGGGAACAGGTGGTTCCAATACTGCTGGCAAACACTCAGCTCTGTACTGTAGCTTGTTGTGAAAGCATTTATGTTGCAGTCATGCATAGAATGAGAAATATTGCCTTTAGGATGCTGTTAGAATTACACGTCGGCCTGGTGCATATCAATAAGCTGGAGGAAGGCTGTGCTGTTGGGAGTGGGTTGTGTGTACTGGAGATGACGGGCAACATTCTTCAAAATCTCTTTAAGGACTGGAAACGTTACCCATAGGAACAGACCCACAACAAACATGTATATATTATGCAGCTTATTTAAAGGATTGCTCTCTCTCTCTCTCTCTCTCTCTCTCTCTCTCTCTCTCTCTCTCTCTCTCTCTCTCTCTCTCACTCACTCACACACACACACACACACACACATGTACATGCAAATGCTTACACACACACACACACTCATGCACAGGCACACAAACACACACTCTTATGCACACGCACACACACACACACACACACAAACACGCTCACACACTCATTCACAGACAGACAGACACACACAGGCACACAAGCTCAAAGATGAAAGGGAGTGATGTAGGAATGCAGGCGCCTCTTGGTGGCACATGGGGACATGGGATGGCAGGTTTTCATTCCTAACTTTGCACTTTTATAGAAAGTAAACATGCTAAAAATAACACTGTTTTTAAGTCAGCTACCATGTGGTTGAAGTAAATCCCCTCAAGTAGAGCCATATTTTTACAATGATTCATTTTAGGACACAGCAAATAGAGTAAACGTGTTTGATTGTCACATTTCTTGTTGACCAAAGGAATGGTTTCCATAGTAGGATCAAAAATGTGATTAATCCAATGGGGTATTTGCTTTTTTTCCCCTTTTGTTAAAGGACCATTTTTTATTTCAAAAGAAGCAGGCCTGGTTTGTGTTCAAGGACTGAATTCAGATTGAACCTAAATAGCTTGTCAGGCGGCTTTCAAAAGGGGGATATTTGACGAAAACACAGGCTTGTTTTTTCCAATAACTGACCCTTTGCCAATGTCAGCAGGACAGCAAGCTTTTGGGACTGACAGTGTGGATGAAGTCAGGCCTAATGTTGATACAGAAATGATTATTTCTCATATCGGCGCTTTTCTTTTGAGCTGTCTCAGGTTTTTGTTTTTGCTGATGAACTCATAAAAAGAGGAATATTTTATGAGTCAAAATAGACTTAATCATGACCTCATGCTTAAAGTGCACATCATATCGGGCCGTAAAGGACAAAACGATCTCTGTTCCAGTCTTCTTTTTCCTGGACGGGATTGTTTTTCTCCGTTCCTTCCAGCTCCCCATTCTTTAGTGATCTGCCCTTTGTAGCACTTAACAAATATAAAAAACGGAATAAATATGAGGGGTAATAGACCCAGGAGGCACCAAGCTTTTACACTGGAAAGTGAAACATACACACACACACACACACACACACACACACACACACACACACACACACACACACACACACACACAGAGTATCATACACACACACACTTCTGACCCTTCTCTTCCATGACTTTAACCTCATAAGCAGCATGATGTAGAGACACAAATCTCTTCCACTGTAAACAGATCCTGATGCAGGGAGCAGTTTTGGACTTTTGAGATGCTCACTAGAGCAAATCCAAACCTATACTTAGCTGATATGTGAAGCTGTGTTTTCTGGGGCTTCAAGTCACTTGATTATAATGAAATTTATCCCAATTACCATTAGCGCTGCTGCCGCTGCTGCTCTGCGAAGGAAGGACGTTGCTGATCAAAGGGTTCAGCTTGCAGTCGCCACAGATAGACAGGACTTGGGACTGAGACTGGGTCTCTGGGCTGGTTCTCAAGGGGTCACATGGGATTCTCATCTGCTTGTCCTCAAATAGATTTCAGTTTGTTTTCCTCCTTGATTTTTTTTTTTTTTAATGTGGCCTGGAGTTGGATAATACGGAACAGCATGATCCCTCGTCACTTATTCTGCATTTAGAATATGGATCCATGTGCAGCCTTTTCCTCGGGGGAATCATTGGCATGCACTTAACTCCAGAAACCTTCCACTAGCACAGCCCAACAACCCACCCTCCCCCATCCGCACACACACACACACACACACACACACACACACACACACACACACACACACACACACACACACACACACACACACACACACACACACACACACACACACACACACACACACACCAATCTTCCAATTGAAGACTTATCTGTCTGCATGGGGACGGTGGCCAGCAGGGCTGCACAGATCCTAATTTAGAGGCCTTGTCGTGCTGTGTTAAAGGATTTGTGCAGGAGGCAGCAGAGGGGCCAAACTTGCTCCACTGAGGTGGTTGAGACTTGGCCTGACTCCTGGCACTTCTTTCTCTCTCTCTCTCTCTCTCTCTCTCTCTCTCTCTCTCTCTCTCTCTCTCTCTCTCTCTCTCTCTCTCCTCTCTCTCTCTCCCTCTCTCTCTCTCTCTCTCTCTCTCTCTCTCTCTCTCTCTCCCTCTCTCTCTCTCCCTCTCTCTCTCTCTCTCTCTCTCTCTCTCTCTCTCTCTCTCTCTCTCTCTCTCTCTCCATGCAAGGAAGGAGAGAGAAGCAATGGCTCATTGCCTCGTGGTCACTGAAGGAATCATAGCGTCTTGCGTAGTGTCTGTCAGTGCTTTCTTATTCATTCATTTATTTATTCATTCATTCATGCCTATTAACATTTTGGATACACAAATTATGGAATGTTGAAAGAGATTTAATACTTTTTAAAAAGTTTTGACTGGAAAGACGTAGATACGATCACTGTGATCAAGCAATGAGAATGACAAGTGAAGCGAAACTGACATTTGAGCAAGTCTCTCTCTCTCTCTCTCTCTCTCTCTCTCTCTCTCTCTCTCTCTCTCTCTCTCTCTCTCTCTCTCTCTCTCTCTCTCTCTTAATTTACTGCACTTCATGGCAGAAGTAAAGGCCTGGCCTATCTAAACTAGTTTGGGGCCGGTTGGAATTGGAATGTCCATAACATCAGAGGAAGCCTTACTTACACACTACACTTAGCATCCGTGTGGGTGTGTGTGTGTGTGTGTGTGTGTGTGGGTGTGATAGAGAGTCTGGACATTGTAATAGCCTAGAGAATTGCCCCTGTGAAAGAGCTGTGTGTGTGACTTGCAGGCAAAACATGGTCTAGTGTACTTATAGGCATAGGTCCACTCAGGACACTCTCTAATGCTATAATGTTTGCGTGTGTGTGTGTGTGTGTGTGTGTGTGTGTGTGTGTGTGTGTGTGTGTGTGTGTGTGTGTGTGTGTGTGTGTGTGTGTGTGTGTGTGTGTGTGTGGTGTGTGTGTGTGGTTTCTCCACAGTAAATGGGAGGTGACCCAGTGGTCACGCTGCTCGGCATCGTGTGGTGTGGGCCTGCAGATCCGAGAGGCCTACTGCTTGGAGAACGGCGAAACAAAGATGCCCGAGAAGGCCTGCAAGGAGCTCAAACCCAATGAGGTGCAGGCCTGCAATCAGGTGGACTGCCCTCCTGCCTGGGAAACAGAGGACTGGCAAAAGGTGATGAAGGCCTAAAACCTGAAGAAGGGCATATGGCGTTAAATGTCACACAGTTTTCCATATTGTTCCTCATTGATGCTCCATGTATAGTCCTGCATGTGAGCCGCATTACGTATAAGCCGCAGGATAGTATTTCATGCAAGTTAGAAACAAACCTGATTACACCATATACTGCCCCTGTTCTAACCTCATACCTGAATAGATCTAGCAGACTTATTACAAGCCCTGTTACATGTGGAAGCCACAGGTACCCAAGTGACTACTATACAGTGTATTTCTGTTTAACTTACCTAATCGCTACTCCTAACTTAGCTACAGCCTTCTACAACCCTTATATGGTTCTTTAAAAGTATGCTATTTTCAAAATATTGAATATTATAAAAATTACCATTTTATCAAAAACAGTCTTTAGCACTGCTTTAAATGTATGACACACCATTCAATGAAAATGTTGAAGCATACATTTTTTTTACTGTCTTAAAATACTTTATTTACACTTTTTGTGTAGAATTAGTGGAATTACTAGTTGAAACCATTCATTTGCTACTGTGCTGATGCATGAGACCTCATGATGAGCAGCACCATGTTATTGCAAACTGCTATTGGTAAAGAATCCCAAGAGAATATAAAACGAGAATATAAAACTATAAACTAAAACTATACTAAAACTAAAAACTACACACTATCCCTTCTATAACAGTGTTCCAGCACCTGTGGCGGAGGCAAACAGTCCCGGAAGGTCTACTGCAAACAGCGTCTCGGCAATGGCAGCTTCCTGAAGCTAAAGGACTCGGCATGCAAAGGTGTAAAGCCTGTGTTTCACCGGCCGTGTGCAACGGACGACTGCTGGATGCCTCGTTTGGAGGGGGGAGAGTGGTCCAAGGTAAGGCCACGTGGATATGGTCACTTGGCTACTCAGAAATTGTATTATACTGTAGGTTATGGGCAGTGGTATTTGGCCGGAGGGGGAACACTCATATTTTGTGTCGGCACAAACAACGAAAAATGTATAAAAGAAGAATGGGATGATATTGTTCATTTATCTGAGGTGCCGGAACTGCGCACCCCCGCACACACACACTTTAACCCCTGATTATGGGTGTCTTTTCACACATGCATTCATGTCTGAGGAAGGGCCACTAGCCCGAAAAGCCAATCAATCAATCAATCAATCAATCAATCAATCAATCAATCAATCAATAAATGCGGGAAGCTAATTCTGGTTGAAGCTGACTTTTGCCTTGTACCAAGGTAACGCCACGCCTAGCCTGACATAGTCCGCCCATAATACTGCTGTTTATCCGTATTCATGGTCTGGAAGTTCTTTAACGTAACGCTATTATTCTGCGGGGGGAAGGGCATTCACTTCTGGTTTGAAACGATTGGACAGGTCGTCTGATCAGCTTCGTTTATTGGTCGGTAGACTCTCTACTGATGTAAACACGCCCATGAAGACCGTCCCCAGACCATGGATACGGATGAACATTCGTATTATGGGCGGGCTATGTCAGGCTAGACCACGCCATGCTATGCTATCATAGGACACAACTTGGACTCAAACTCTGGGGACTGATTTGGACTGGAGTTTTACTCACTTGACAACACCACTGTTGCTATAGTACCTTGGAGGTTGTAGCGCTTAAGCCTGGATATGATGGTAATATTCTGTGTGTGGTGGATCTGTCGAGAGATTGAGAGCATTGATCCCTTCTGGGGCAGCATTTCCATTTTCCAACACATGAATTAAATATCGGCAATCCTCCGTGTAACGGTGCATCCTCTATCTGTGTGAAGTGTTTGGTCTGCAAGTCTCTTTGAGATGTATCAGCTACGCTCTAAAAAGCTGACAAAAAGCTTTTGTTCCTGAAACAGAATGGTTCCTCACCGACGCACAGATAAGACACTTTGCATATCAAAAGTTAGAATAATAGGGACACAAGTCGGTTTACAGAGGTGCAGGACACTTTAATCTTTTAATATTTGGTGTGTGTGTGTGTGTGTGTGTGTGTGTGTGTGTGTGTGTGTGTGTGTGTGTGTGTGTGTGTGTGTGCTCTCTCTCTCTCTGTGTGTGGGTGTTTCTGTGTCTGTTTATGTACGTATGTATGTGTGTGTGTGTGTGTGTGTGTGTGTGTGTGTGTGTGTGTGTGTGTGTGTATGTGTGTGCTGTGTGGGTGGGTGTTTCGTGTGTGTGTGTGTGTGTTTGTGTTTGTGTTTTTGTGTGTATGTGTGTGTCTGTGTGTGTATTTGTGTGTATATAAATGTGTGTGTACTGTGTGTGTGTGTGTGTGTGTGTGTGTGTGTGTGTGTGTGTGTGTGTGTGTGTGTGTGTGTGTGTGTTGTGTTGCGTTGCAGTGCTCTGTAACATGTGGCCCAGGGGTGCAGCGGCGAGAGGCTGTGTGTCGCAGGCAGACCCCTTCAGGACATAAGGTGACCCTGAGCAGAGCTGTGTGCAGCGGGATGACCCCACCACCCCTCATACGGAGCTGCCGCATGGGACCATGTAAAAGTGAGTCTGTCTGTGTGTGTGTGTGTGTGTGTGTGTGTGTGTGTGTGTGTGTGTGTGTGTGTGTGTGTGTGTGTGTGTGTATGTATGAAAAAACAAAAGGATTTGCACACTGCTTTCAAGAGACTCAACTTTTAATGTGCAACGTTTCGATCTCTTGATCTTTTCTTTGTTTTTTCATCAGTTTATCCTTTTGATTTAGCACCTGCTATAAGATATTTGAATGTGCGCACACAACTATTCACTGTGTGTGTATGTATGCCTCGTAAATGTACTGCATTTATATAGCAGTTTTCTAGTCCTGCGAGCACTCAAAGCTCTTTATAATGTATGCCTCACATTCACCCATTCACACACCGGTGGCAGAGGCTGCCATGCAATATGGGCTTAAGTATCTTGCTCAAGGACACTCCGATAGGGTTTTAAGTGGGACTTGAACGAGCAACCCTCCAGTTGCCGAACGCCATCTATACCACCTGCGTCACCACCTCCCCTGTTTGTCCGGTTTATCTATCTAATTGTCTGTCTGTCCTTCAGTGTGTCTGGTTGTACACCTCTCTTACTGCTTTCCTGTTCATCTGTCAAGGTAGACTGATCGATAGTACTTTTATTGTCCTGTTTGAAATAAAGTTATCCTGTAGCATCCATTTTGTGACAAAAATGCAAGACCTACACACACATCAGAAAACTATAGTAGTGTATGGTGCAGCTGTCTGTCTTTAGTGTGAGAGCATTTAAAGATGAGCTGGAGGATGTAGTTGTGGAATGGAAAGTGCTTCCTGCCTTACAGCAAGAGATATTGCAAGTGTAGTTTCAGCAACAGTACCAACACAGTATATTTCAATAAGCTAATGAATAAGCAGAATATGCTGTGTAGAGCTTTCAATTTCTGTACACTTATTGGCACTGATTGGTGCAAGGCTTTCTAGGTGGCAGATCAGATTAATTTGCAGATTTCCATGATGTACTGTAACGAGATAAAAAAAAAAATGTGTGGAGGCTCTGTCAGAGTTAAAAACTAGAAAAAAAAGGATTATACAAAGAAATATAAATAAATAAATAAATAATATATTTTAATATAGTAATATTTTTTGTTTTATTTTTTTTCTTTCTGTTGCTTTATCACATATAAAGATTGAATTAGATGGTGTTTGAGTTATGCGTAATAAAAGTTTCCCCTTAGTGAGGGAGAAAGGAATATTAATGTTCAGAATCAAAGCCTGTGATTTATCACAAGTTGAATCTAAATAAAACTTGGCAGCGTTGAAAAGCAGCCTCAAAGCGAGACCCATTCCAGACTTAAAGAGTCTGTAGATTTTTATTCGGTTTGAAGCATTTCCTTCTTTAAGTGTTTATTTATTTATATATATAAACTGTATATAGGTTTGTTATATGTCCCTCATTATCATGTATCCCTTCCTGCCTTAACTGGGCTTGAAATCAAGTCTGCTTTCATAAGCCAAGCATGCTAACTACACAGAGAGACATGAAACACTAGTGTGTAGTGGGAGGTTTAGAAAATGCCCTTGGCCCCATGCGATACACTGTGTTGTACAGTATGATTAAAAATTGTGAGGAAAGAAAAAAAAAAAAACAACTTTATCTGATTTTAATTAATTTTGGAATGTTGAATCATCAGGTAGCCTCCGCCTGAACTCTGCACTTAGCTGGATGCTTGCAGAGGGTGTGTCACCCTTTGGAACAGTGAGTTCTGTTTGCATCAACGCTCCTGTCAGCACTTTGCATCCAATCCAGACCCAAATTTGGGTGTTAGGACTGGACATGTTGGAATCAGAGTGCTGTCTTGCTTTTTTTTTCTTCTTCTTCTTTCCTTCATACTTTTTTTTTCTTTATGAGCTCTGTGCTTGCCAGCACGGCAGTGGGTAGGACAATTTACACAAGATTATTACAAGTGTATTAGCTGTACACCACAGTAAAAACAAACCCTAATCTCGTTATATCCTAAAGTTGACAGTCAAGAAATTGTAACATGCAGTGCAGTGGCATTTTGGGTCTGATTGCATTGTGTGTTGCCTGATGGGGGCACCTCATAAGTCCTAATTAGACACTAAATGGCTCAGCTGTCAGGGGTTATGAAGAGTTGGTTGTGGGTGTTTCTGTGAAGCTGGCAGTACCAGCACCATTATTATAACGGGGCAGGTGAGGACCCAGGTTTGAGTCTGACCTACTGTACAGTCCAGTCCAGTTTTTTCCTGATCCCACTCTCTCTCTCTCTCTCTCTCTCTCTCTCTCTCTCTCTCTCTCTCTCTCTCTCTCTCTCTCTCTCCCACTCATTTCCTGTCCCCTCCTCGCCATTCCCTTGCAAAAGAAGCCAAGAAGACCAAGAAGCCAAAAAAATAAATAAAAAAATAAATAAATACACTCATAAAACACTAAGAAGAAGTCGCACCCTTCCCTGACTTTGATTTGGTATTTTTTTCTTGCAGAATATGATAGTACCGTGAAGAGCTGTCCTGTCATCCTGAGTGACAAGCGCACCTACATCCAGACTCGGCCGGAGAAGCGGCTCCACTTTACCGTCGGAGGGCGCGCCTATCTTCTACCCAAGACCTCCGTGGTCATCAAGTGCCCGTTGATGCGTGGTAACAAGCCCACCATCCGTTGGCTGAAGGATGGCAAAGACCTCCCCGCCACCAAGCGCATAGGCATTACCAAGTCCGGTGCCTTGCGCATCTACAACCTGGACGCCAGTGACATGGGCGTGTACCGCTGTGTCGCTTACACTGCCACGGCGCGCTTCGTCCTCAAGCTGATCGGCAGTGACAATAAGATCCTTGAGCACCCAGAGGGGAAATCCTTCATAGAGGAGGGCGACGATCCGGAGGCTGCTCTCGGGGATGCTCTGGGGTCACCTCGCTGTCTGGTCCTTGATGACTGGATGCTCCCGGGCTGGCAACAGCGGAGTGAATTCTATACACCCGAGGGCCGGCCTCAGGGAACGGGCACAGGCCCCCTGCAGGTCCTCCGCAACCCTGTGCTGGGCTCCAGAGGGGCCCAAGGGCCCGTGGTCCAGCTGCCAGAGCGGCGCTTGGGGCCCGGCATGTCCAATGGGGCCTTTAGCTTGCTCCCAGCGCACTACGAGGAGCTGACCAAGAACATCAGCCACCCAGAACAGAGCACACATGAGGGAGACAAGCTCAGCACCCAGGCCAATCACAAGGTCAGCGAAGGCGAAGGTCATCCAAGGTCAGGCCCAGGGGCGACTGGCAAGAAGGGTGACGTTCCTGGAGACGCTTCCGGAGGCTCCAGAAGCAAACACCAGGACAAAACGGCGAATTCTTCGGAGCGCGCCGCAGACCACGAGAACAAGAGTCCAAAGAGAGCGACCATCACGCGACACGAGCACCACGGCCCTATCATGAGCTTCCAGAGGGACATGAAGATCCACATCGGCCGTGTGGCCTACCTGACCAACGCCACTCGCAGCCTCTCTCTGCTCTGCCCAGCCCAAGGAGTGCCTCCCCCCACCGTGGTCTGGACTAAAGATGGTGCTCCATTACAGTATAGAGACAGGTATGACATACTGTATGCGTGTTTACTCTTGCACCTCATCTGTCTTTTGTTGGGATATGTGAATTATGGAAACAGTTTTGACCTCCCCTTTCTTTAATGTGCTTCCAAAATTTACCTCATACTAGCTCTGCAATATACTGTTTGTACAGACGTGATCTGAGACACATTTGGCTAGTTCAGAGAGTCCTTCCCAGCATTCCTTCTGCCTCGCACTAATGATGATGCAACTAATCAGACAGTCTGCTTGTAGCTAACTAAATGGTTGGAACTAAAATGTGATGCGACTTTATACATAAAGAAACTTGCCGCCTTTGGACATACTGTATGTTTTTAAGTGGACAAGATTATTATCTTTTTTACTTTCGGGTTTATTTTCTATTTCTTTTGTGATTTACTGTATTATGATGAACTTTTTGTCAGCGACACTGAGATAGGGCCATTAGAATTGAGCTGCAGTGTGCCTGACCAGCGGGCCAGACGGTCACTAAACACTGTCTCCACTCCTTCCGGCTGCGGCATGTGCCAGACCTTAGGCCCTCATGGCTGAGCAAACACGCTGCAGACCTCATTTTAGCACAGATCCATCAGCGACTCACTCTCACTCAGTGGCACGGGGGCCTTACAGTAGGCCATGCTGCCGGCAGGCGAGGGACGGGTCTTCCGCTAGCTGTGTTCCCCGTTATATCACCCGTGCCTAAACCTACATCAGGCTGCCCACAAGCAGAGCAGTAATGTATATGTATTTCCCCCATAGTAGAGCCGGATCATATACATTTATGTTCCATGAACTTTTGCTCATATCTCAAAAATGGAGGCCTCGTTCATGGGGCCATGAGGGCAATCATAGCATTTTTTTTTGTGCTTTAGATCTCTGCGGCTGCAGTTCCTAGTTGGAGGTGAATGCAAATGCTTTCCGTGTGTTTACATTGTTTTTGCCTGGTGCTGGCGCCTGCACATTGATTGCCTCGGCTCGTGTTTTTTCACCGGGCGCTGCCGGACAGTTTGTCTGCAGCTTACTGTCTGGCAGCCGCTGCTTGTGCCCTTCCCTTTTCGAGTCGGCAGCTCTGTTTACCCCGGTTCCTGCCGCCGGGCCCCTGTGTGCCAGCGGCGGGATTAGACCGATAAAAGCCCCTATGGCCAGTGTGAGGGGACTCAACCCCGCGTGCCTCGCCTTCGATTTGGCTCTGGGGCCAAGCACAACAGTGAGCCCCTTTGAGATATCGCCCCTCAGATGAGACTTTTAAGGTTCTTTGCTTTGCTGACCTTTTCTGCCGACCGATTTCGATTGTTTGCCCGCTCTGTCATCTGCCTCGGCTAATTAACGCAACCCTCTGAAGTCTGAGGAGAGAAGAGGTGAGCTCAACATCAGACATTGCGACTGTGGCTTTAGTACACTACTTCAAGTGCTCGACATCCGTCAGCAGTCGGCATCTTTTTTTTTTTCTTTCTGTGAAAGCACCCGTGTCTGGTTTGTGAGGTTGGCTCATGTTTTTGTCTTCTCTTTGTCTGAACAAGAGCTTCTGTGCGGCGTCTGAGAAGCAGGACCACACAGCTTGCTGCTGAAGAAGAATGACTTTCGTTTCGCCGGGCTTCTGTAAGGATATGATGATTAATATTCTCGCTCGCTCTGTCCCATGGAAGTCCCAGACCTCTTCTTTAGCTCATTACTGTGTCAGCAGAGCCTCGCATATGGAACTGATAATCCTATCGCTTATGGTTCTGCCACTCAGCTCTGATTGATGGGCCTAAATGGACACAGAGTCTTTTTTTTTTTCTTTTTTTCTTCTTTCTTTTAAGCCATGCTAAAGCATCTCGTGACGAGCCTTATTCCTCCCGCGCTAGCATCGTCTGTGCTAATGTGCTGTGGCAGCTGGCGTGGCGAGCCAGCCAGGACTCCGACGACTGCTCGACCCTTTAGGGGTTCCACTCTGTAATCAGGGTCATCTTGGACCCATGGAAAATACCGGTAACACCCGAGAAGGACCTCCTCGCCTCCAATCCCAGCTCTGCCACCTCTCCTCCTCCTCCTCCCTCACTCCATCCATCCCTCCCTCCCTCTCTCCCTCCCTTGTTCCATCCCTCCCTACCCTGTAGCCCTGTCCCCTCTGCAGCCATGTGTGCACCACATGAAGGGAGGGAGACCCACGTGGAGTTGAGTCAGGCCCTTCTACTGGAGGGAGGGAGGGGCCCGCCCTGCATGCTAATTAGGCTGAAATTATAGACTAAAGAGTTGACCTCCCCGATTAGCATGGCTAAATGTTCAGCTATGTTAATAACTCTTTAAAACTTTAAAGCTATGCAAGTCTGAATGAGGTGATTTTAAGTTAGATTTGAGTTAGATTTATGTCTCATGACTGGATGTCATCATTTGAGATGATGTGTGTGTGTGTGTGTGTGTGTGTGTGTGTGTGTGTGTGTGTGTGTGTGTGTGTGTGTGTGTGTGTGTGTGTGTGTGTGTGTGTGTATTGTGTGTGTGGCACCATAAAATATTGCCCAGATAAACTCAACTTTCCACCCATGGAGGTCTGTGTTTCTCTTATGCCTGTGTTGGCTATGTGATGTTCAGGTTGAGTGTGTCCTCACTCTTGGTTGGCCCTGAGAGACTCACTGTGATTGCTGTGTTTCATATACAGTAAGTACAGTGATGGATGTGAAGCTATGAGAACGGAGCAGTTTCTCCAGCCTTGCCCGGCCCGCATGGAGAGCAGAGCGTCTCCTGATTTCCCCAGACAGGGTGAACCGCAGTGCAATGAATGGGGCTGAGGCTGGGGATGGGGATGGGGAAGGAGGGAGAGAACTCTGTACAGAAGCCCAGTCTGGTGACCTCTCGCTGGGGTCTCTTTCTTCGGGCCTGGCCCCTCTCCTCCTCTCCTCTCCTCTCCTCTTGCAGCTGAGGGCTCCTGCAGAGCGTGTGGATGCGGAGCTGTCTCCGCCTCGGCTTTTACAATGTCAGCATTTACTTTTGGCCCGAGCTGAAATAAGCTGAAAAAAGGCTCCACTGTCTGATTGACATTCACAGACTCTTGAGCTGTGTGAAGCTTGGCCTCGCAGCACCACTCTCTGTTTCTCTGTTCTCTGTTCTCCGTTCCCTCTCTTGGATCGTGCCGTGGAGACGTGATGGAGACGGTTCTGAGAGGTGGGAACGGGATCAGGTGGTCGGACAGGCTCCACACCTGACTGAAAGCAAACCTGCTTGGGATCACATGATCTTATGCCGTTGTTTTGATGCCTTTCTCACTTCATGTGCTTATTTATTTAATATCAACGGTCTTAAAAATGCCTTATATCTGCATGTATAATATATAGGCTTATTGTATATCGTATGAGTAGTGTTAGGCCTACTATTGGGATACATAACCATGTGCAATTAGGTGTTGTACTTATATTCGACTTTGTTGAGATAAATGAATTATTGTAAATATGGTTAAATGAATTGTAAATATGGTTAAATGAATTATCATTGTATATATGGTATTATAAATGGTAGGTTTTTTGTTTTGAAAGGTATATATTTTTTGTGTTCTGATGATGATTGCAGCACATTTTCAAGTGCTCAGCAGCGGCTAGGTGGGTTTTGAGAGAGCAGCAGCAGCAGCAGCAGCAGCCATTGATGAAGTGCGTATCGGAGGTGTCCAGCACACATTCCCATGTGCTCTTTTCCGAGGGCCTTGTGTGGGAGCAGGACAGGGGCCTTACAGCGCCCCAGTGGGCCATAAAGAGCTGGATGCGTTTACCAGGCCACCCCCCCCCCCCACACACACACACACACACACACTCACACACACACACACACACACATACACTCTCCCTCCACCCACCCTCGCCCCCACTCCTGTCCTCGCCAGCCCCTGACAGCAGGCCCTACTCTTCTCCACCACGCTGGCCTGCGCTCTCACACTCTCCAAAGCCATATACAGTATATATAGATATATATATAGATAGATATATATACACAGTATATATCTATCTATCACCACAGCCCATTCCCATCCCTTTCTCCCCTGAACAAAAGCTCCCCTTTTCTCCTCCTCCACTTGTGTAAACATGAACCGTCGCTTCAGTGTAAGGTCGCTGTATTAACAGGCTAAGCTCATTAATCGTGAAGTCATATTTGAAGTGTGTGTGTGTGTGTGTCTGTGGAGTTGCTTGTTCCTTTGCAAGGCATTTAAGTCTTTCAGCATCCTACTTAGCTCTCTGTTCCCTGGGTCTGTGTTAATATGTAATCCAGACCCCTGCTGGCTGAGCTGGGCTCTTATTAGTGACTGATGCACAGTAAGCATCCCACTGAGCACTCAGTGTCTGAGCACACGCCGTTCTTCCTCTTCTGCGTGGCAGCTGAAGCGTGTCATCGCTGACTGACGGGACGTTAAGATTGGATGGATCAGGGATAGGACCGGAGGAGAGACGTCGCATCGGACATAAATATGCTGTGTCATCTTTGTGTTTGAAGCGGTCGGCCGGCGGTGAGCCGTTTTAGAGTTTAGAGAGGAGGACAGGACACTCGCTGCTGCGGGAGGAGACCTGTTGAGGCGATCACACGGTCCATGCCTGGCCTGGCTCTGGCTCACACACTTCCATCCCAAGGAGGGAGGGAGGGAGGTGTGTGTGTGTGTGTGTGTGTGTGTGTGGGGAGGCGGGGGGGGGGTGCGGGCTCCCTGATGCTGCAGACAGGCTGTCTGTTTTAATGGAGACCTGGTGCTCAAATCTGGCTCCCCACTGAGCTCAACCCCAGCCCCACTCTCAGACTGTAGAGAGCTCTACTGAGCTCCATTAGTCTCTCTCTCTCTCTCTCTCTCTCTCTCTCTCTCTCTCTCTCTCTCTCGCTCTCTCTCTCTCTCTCTCTCTCTCTCTCTCTCTCATCTCTCTCTCTCTCTCTCTCTCTCTCTCTCTCTCTCTCTCTCTCTCTCTCTCTCTCTCTCTCTCTCTCTATCCCTCCTCTCTCCGTCTGGAGGCTCGCTTACAGTGCCGCAGCTCAGGTTTGTTCCCAGGGGGAACCCCCAGACACGCACAATAGCCCCGGCATAATAAATACACTCTAATCACCTACATAAACACCTAACCCCCCCCCCATACACACACACACACACACACACACACACACACACACACACACACATACACCACCTCCACCTCTGACAGGCCCTCCCTTCAATGAGTGCCTGATTGCACTGTGGAATTCAAATAGAGAAGACCAAAAATAGACAAGGTTTTTTTTTTTTTTTTTTTTTTTTTTCTGGCGGGGAGGATACCACCTGATTGATGTCCAGGAAATCCAATATTTTAACAGCTCGTCTGTCCGGTCAGTTCCTGGAATGCCAGGTGTGATTAGAATGGATCACTCCCCATTCAAAGGTGTTATCAGAGGCAAGATGAAACCTCTGTGTGTTTGTGTGTGTGTGTGTGTGTGTGTGAGAGAGAGAGAGAGACAGAGAGAGTGAGAGAGCAATAACCAAAACACTCTCCGACCCTAGTTGTTGTCTTAACCCCGCAGTGACCCGGCGTAAGTGAATTTGTCCAGTAATTGTTTAATGTGGCATGCGTGCGTGCATAAGGAAGCACAAGCTGTAACTCTGCACTCAGTTGCACTCAGTACTGGAGAGCACAGAGCTCCGTGAGGTCACTTACTCTCTCTCACTCTCTTTCTATCTCTTTCTCTCCCTCGCTCTCTCTCTATCCCTTTCTCTCTGTCAATTCAATCCAATTCAAAGGTGCTTTATTGGCATGACAAGAAAATGTTTGCATTGCCAAAGCAATTATATGTGAAGTTACATATAAACAGGTAAAGAACAGATAGATCAGTAGTAGCCTACTTGAAGTAGTAAGATAGTCTCTCCCTCTTGCTCTCTCTCCCTCTCTCTCTATCTCTGTCTCTCTCTCTCTCTCTCTCTCTCTATCTCTTTCTCTCTCTCACTCTCTCTCTCTCTCTCTCTCTCTCTCTCTCTCTCTCTCTCTCTCTCTCTCTCTCTCTCTCCGACTCCTTCTGTCTCCCCAGGGTGCTGTGGCAGGACACGGATGGACTGCACATCTACAAGCCGAGCCAGGAGGACGCGGGGGAATACAGGTGCACCGCCACCAACGAGCTGGGCTCCGACACGGAGAGCTCCCACCTCCATCTGGCCGGTGAGAGTCTCCAGGCCTCCTCCCCCACACTCCCCTAGCACAGACTGATGATGGGATTACAAAACCAAATCACAAAGCATGTTTATCAGATGGAGAGCATCGAGTTGAGTTTGCACACCCCGACGGCGTGGCCTCCCACCCACTGCTGTTGTCGGGGGGGCAGGTTTTCCAACCTGACATACTGTACCCCTGTGCTCACACAAACACCCATTACGTCAGTTAGGTTTCCCACTGGGGCAGCATTACCTTAAGTATTTAACAGTCATAGCGTAACAGGCCTATAATTATTTGATTACAACCATAGATGAGTGGTATTTCATCTACTCAGCAGGCGCACGGATTCTAATCAAGTGGCCATCCAGATAAATGCGCAGCTGCACTCCAGGGGATGTGGTTTCAGTAATGGACGTCAAGAATGTTATCAAATAATTTGGAAATATAAAAAAAAACAAAAAAAGGTCTATTTTCTTGCACCACTAGCTTTAAGGAAAGGTCAGGGAGGTTTCCTGTTTTATTAGCTAACCTACGCCCACGGCTAAAGGCACTGTGCGTAGATATTTAGCGTTACGGACAAGTTACATGATTTGGAACTGAAGCTGTGTATACTGCAGCCATAAACCTCTATCACTTTGTATAATCAATGAATTCTGCTACTCTATATGCA
>JAODXP020000011.1:13590410-13615410 GCA_027497455.2 Sardinella longiceps
AAACTCTTCCTAGCGTTATATATTTCATTTATTTTATTTTTTGAAGTTGCAGTCGTATAGTGGATATACATTCATGATGGACAGACCAACATACTGTAAGTCATTCAGCCAGAAGGCAAAGGTTTCTGTGGTGGGTGGGTGGGTGGGTGGTCTCTTCATAGCCCTTCAGAGGGACCCACGTCATGACAGCGGGTTAAAATCGAGTTCTGCTTTTATTTTTAGAAGTGCATTTTAAAGGGTGGCGTTCTGTAAAATGCCTCTTTTATTGCTTTGGGCTCAAAGGAATAAAATGTAATACTTGTCATCAAATACATTGAATATGAAAGGACCATCTGGGTCAGGCATGTTTGTCGAAAATCAATTTCATTCCATTATATTGAGTTTTGGTTGATGCATTCCTCAGGTTAGTCATTGCCATTACCCCTGGTTTAAGAAAATTGCTTTGAATTATACTGTATGCCAGGAGCCACCCAGGCGTTGTCTGAGACCCACAGCTCCGTGGCGAAGGAAGGAGGCCGGAAAAGAGTCCTCATGGCATCCCGCATCGGCACCAGAGCCGTGGTCCGACCTGGAGACATCCTGCGCATAGGTACTGTATGATCTAGCTCTGCATTTACGTAACATTAATCCCTTCTGTTCTGCTTTAAAGCCAAAGTTTGGATTAATTCAAACATTAATTCAACTCTGTTGCACAAGCCTGCTGACTGCATTACATAGCGATTGGAATGAAAGAATTTGGAACAACATAGAGCGAACACGAACGCAAAAGTGAACAAGAAGTGTACGCTGAGTCAATGGAACACACAATCTTACGTTTGCATGTAGGATGTTACATTGACTCAATGTAAATTGCTTGTTTGTATTTGCGTTTGCATTCAGTTTATGTTGTTCCAAATTCTTTTCTCAAATTCTCATTTTCGTGCAGGCAGCAGGCTTGTACAACAGGACTATGCTTGAATTACACCAAACTTTACTTTACTTTAACCTTTTACCCTGAAGCCTCAAAGACTTCAGTCCCACATTCTGGGATTTTCAACCTAGGATCTCCACTTCTAGCCAATTTATCTTATAATGCCTTTTTCGCTTTTTTCCCCTGCCATATTACCAAATTTAATTACAAACCAAAGGGTAGGAGCCAGCAATGCTAGTTTCTGAAGAGTTATGTTGCATGCGTTATGTTGGCTGACAAGGTAATGTGCATGATTGGGCCTTATAATTACAGCCTTAGTAAGACTCATACTTTGAGTTTTGCGATGGCATTCTTGCAAGTGTTGTAAATTCAGCAAGAGACCATAACAGGAGTTGAGAGAGCCTCCATTCGCCCCATAATAAATCATTTAACCATCAGTCAAAGTCTCAAAAGTCTCGCATAGTTTATCTGTATCTGGCATGAATCGGCCCCTCAGGAAGTCGACTCCCGCCAGTCACGTCTTTGGTCCAAGGCTAGAGGCTTAGGGAAGACATTGGGATTTTATTGTCTCTGATCAGTGATAGTCTCTCTCTCTTTCTCTGATCTCTTCACTTTGTTTTCTAGGCTTTGATCATAGAAGTTGTACTGTGTGTTCAGGAACCAAGACAAACTTTAGTATCAGCCTCAGTTATCATACTTCTTTCCCCCTCCTCTATCAAGAAAAGTACTTGTGACTGTTCCAGGACTGTAATAATGTGGATTTGTGAGTGATAGCTCACTAATGGAGATGCACTGAACTGGAACTGCAGATGAATCCATTAACTCACTAGCCTTCCCTCATTACCTTTTCAACTGCGCTGTGGGATGAGTGCACTGATTCTGGTCTACTATACAGTAGGAACACATGTTCCTCTAATGACCGCTAGTGTGCGGTGCCTGATTGGGGAGCGTGTCTAATGGCTCTGGATGCAGATGAAAGCGAGCACTGGTAGTAAGGATAGAGGATGTGGGGTGGATGGGTGGGTGGATTGGGGGGGAGGGGGTTGGTGGAGGGGGAGGGGGGGAGAAAGCGAAGCAGTCCCCGACACAGGAGCAGGCTCGTCAGGAGTAATTTGGTAGGACTGGCGGCCTCATTCTCTGCTGCCTCTGCGTTCCTCTCTCTGCTTCTCTTCAGGGTGTCCGGTCGTTCCAAACCACAGAAAAACCATTAAGTGGTACTTCCAGAACCAGACCCTGGAGGGGGCCCAGGGCCCGCGGCACCGGATGCTGGTGGGGGGACGGGTCCTGGAGGTGAACACGCTGCACGGAAGGTTCGACGGACTTTACAGATGCCAGACGCAGATGGACAGCCAGATGCTCTCCGCCTGGGTCAAGATCAGCGTGGAAGGTCTGTGTTTGTGTGCACTCCTCACCCGCCCGCCACACCCCTCTGTACGACCAGTTCTGATCGCTCATGATGTTAGCCCCTACTTGACCCTGACATCTGTGAATGACCCGTAATTGTACAGGCCCCAAGCTGTTCTAGCGCCCGGCTTTGTCCCACTGTCCCGCTCTCAGATCACCTTTCTGGACATGTGAGGCTAATTCACAAGATGGCCTTTGTGCTGTCACTTCACATTTCACTCTGGGTGTGGACTGTGGACACAGCTGGGACCTATCATTAAACCTTAATGAACCCGCTCAATTGTAGCACTTTCAGTCATCAAAACGGCCTGTCATGGTCAGTATTTGGCATCTCACACAAAAGAAAATGATGGGGGAAAAAAGTAGAACAAACTAAATTTTCATCCTTACGTCTCAATTTTTTTTCATGTTTGGAAAGCAAAATGAAAAGACAGAGCCCGCAGAAATAATAATAAAATGTGAAATACCCAGTCAATGTTTTATTTCATGCCTTGAAGCAAATTAAAATGGTTCTGTTTTGTACAAGGCCAAGTTCTTTGTTGCTTTTGTGAGTTCCACAGTGCTCCTTTAGAACATAAACAAATACTTGGAAGAATCAAATCATAAAAACAGAAAAAGAGAAAGCATGCATAATCAACAGTAAGGCCAAAATAAAACCCCAAAACAAATCTATTTGCTTAGATTTCTGCAGACAAAAAAAGAAGGGGAAAAAAATGTGCTTAATGGTTTTAGACCATTTCACTCCGTGTTTTAATCAGAGCAAATGTGGCCCAAGCGTGTCCCTTTGGTCATAACAGGCATGAGATCAGTGTTGTTTTGCTGCTTGTTGTAAATGCTGGCGTCTGGTAGCAATAATCATCTGTCGGTGGTTCTGGGGTCCGTTTCCCAAAAGCATAGTTGCTAACTAAGTTAGTGGAGCCGGTGGCGGTCCGGTCCGCACCGCACACGGGTCTCGAACCCGCCACCCCACAAGCTACAAACTCCCGGTGTGGGAGTGGAATGCTCTAACCAACTGAGCTAAAGGCCCAAGCCTCTAACTCAGCGTGTTAGAAGCGCCCATGGAATTGGGTGATGAGGATTTACACGTACTACCGCCGAGCTAGCTGGCCTCCGTTACATTAGCAACATTGTTGGTAGCAATGCAATTTCCCATTGCCAACTCATTGGTTAGCAACTATGACAACTAACTGGTTAGCAACTATGCTTTTGGGAAATGGACTCCTGATGTCTGTGCTGTGCTGTGCTCTGCTCTGCTGTGCCTGAGTAGAGTTCTCCTGGCAGCTGGGGGACTGGAGTGTGTGTAGCGCCACCTGTGGGAGCAGAGGGACTCAGACCAGGAAGCTCGTCTGCATCAGTCCAGAGGGCCCAGAGGTGCCCCCCTCCACATGTCACCACCTCGCCAGGCCAGTGACCACCGTTCAGACCTGCAATCTCAAGGACTGCCCAGCTAGGTCTGTATGCCTAACTTATCTGGTTACACTCGCACAATGGTGTCTTTTGCCCTCAATGGAACCTTCCAGGCCCTAACCCTTAACCTAACCCCCTTACCCAACACCCTAAGTCTCTATTTGGGGGGGGGGTAGTGCCTTGAAAGCTGTGTGGCCTGGATGGCACCGTCAGGGCAAAAAATATCAAAAACAGTCACGCTTCTTGTCATTTCTGCTGTTCTTTGCTAAGACTTGCGGGTGCATGACCTGGTAGATCACTTGAGAGTGCAGCTTTTTTATTTATTTATTTATTTATTTTTTTTTTCATTTTTTTTTTCAATAACAAATTCATGGGGAAGAAAATCCAGGCAGCGAGCGAGCGGCAGAAATCCACTTGACTGTAGGGCTCTTCCTGGCTGTATGATCGGCAGCCAAGCTGCCTCTCCCCATGAAAAAGCCCATCAGTCATTGCCTCCTGACGTTTGTTTGCACAGGGGCTGAGCAAACGCCCAGCGAACAACATGAATCAAGCACTATTGTTCCTGCAGGGCCCATTGAGTCTGCGCGCTGTACCATCTGAATGTCATCGCTCATCAATATCAGCCGCTGTGATTGGAAAACTGAGGCCAGTTAGCAGAGAACAGAGTTGGAGCGTGTCTGACTATTCAGCAAGGTCGGAGTACTTCTCAACAGGGCACTGGAGTTTAACACACTCCACTTTTTTGTTTTAATCGTTTGCTTTTATGAAAATATGAAAACTTGGAGCGAGGGAAAATAAAGAAGAAGAAAGAAACATATTTCATTTGTCGTTCCTGCCCATGCCAAAAACATCATCTGATTATTGCCATGCACACTGGCTCTACCATTAATCAAAAAGATCAGCTCGGTCTGCGAAACTGCTTACTGTCTTCTCCCAACTATCAACGGGGGATCTTCGCACAAAGCTGGTCTTTGTTGCTACCTCGATTTGCCTGACCAAGCCCCAAATCTGTTCTATCCCATAACTCATGGCTTCATATGAGAACTGACACCCGTAATGCCCGAGATACAAGCGCTGCTTTGGACGGGCCTCCGGTGACTAGCAGTAAAAATACCAGTTTGAAAAAATAACACGTCTGTCATGGCGGATACAGGGTTTCACAAGTCATCTTGCGCAAGAATGTGTTTAGTTAGCACATCTTAGCCATACAGTGAAATTAGTGTAGTACCTCTGGTTACCTTCAGTGAAGAAGTTCAGTGTTTAAGTGTGGAATGATTCCTGGCCCAGGTTTTTTCTTGTATGTGCAGAACATTTTGCAATAACAGTAGCATATGAACATACTCAGTACTGTATGTATCTTCATATGGGTGTTTTAAAGGTGTCTTAAGGTGTCTTAAAGGTGTTTGTATTTGTTTTCATTGGTGTCGTCCTGCAGTTGGGTGTCAAGCGTATGGTCCAGGTGTTCTTCCACCTGCGGGCGCGGGGTCAGGACGAGGCAGGTGACGTGTCAACAGGTTGAGGCTGCAGGGACGGTACGCATTCTCCCTCCTTCCAGATGCGAGGCTTCAGCCAGACCCTCCGACAGAGACGACTGCAGCACTGACTCCTGTGCACAGTGGGTGACTAACCCTTGGGGCCAGGTAAGGAACTGCTGCTTCTGCAGTCTAGTTCATTGGTACTGACTGACTGACTGAGTGCTGTTGATGTTTTCTTAGTAAGAAGTTGAGGAAATGTTCAGGAATCGTGCACGGCAATTGTAATAAACATGAAAACAACAGACAATATGGTTTCTATGATTTGCTATGAGCAGTCATTGATGGCAAAAACAAGCCTTAAAACTTCTTTATTCTTGCCTTGGCAGTGCACGGGGAGATGTCTGGGCCCAGGCTTGGCTACTCAGAGCCGAACGGTGATGTGCAAGCATGTGAACAGCTCCAGCGGTCCCAGAACATCATGTGATCCCAAAGACAGGTGCTGACCTGGATCCCACAGCCGCCAGACACACTCACTCTCTCACTCTCTATGCAGCAGTGCTGCTCGCCGCCGCCGTGGAGAAAGTATTGATTTGACTCTAGCACCACTGCCGCTGCGGCAGTGAGAAATCCAATGCCCTCCCATTGCATACCACTCACATCATTCGCTCCTCTGCACCTCTGTCTAGTTGGAATGCAGATGCTTCCGTTGGCACGGGGGTCTGGAGTTGATCTGAAATGGAGAGCACATCGGTTGCCCTGCAGCATTTCTCCCAAACAAAACAGCCCACGGACACACAGACTTTTTCAAAAGGACTCTCTCTTGCCTTGACATTTGCTCCTTATTCATTTGAGAGTGGCATATCTGTAGATGTTTTTATTCATTGACGCACTCCACTTGGAGAAACTTCTGCCTCTGTTAACTTCTGAGTGTTGGTTCATGTTTTAGGTGGGTGATGTACATGTTTTGTTGTGATAGAATGCTGTTTTATTCTCCGTTGTCTCCCGTTAGGCCGCAGACTGCACGGAACTGCTCGTCGGACGCCTGTGATGTTCAGTGGAGGGTGTGGCCTTGGCGGCGTTGCACAGTGGCGTGCGGCAGCGGCTTCCAGTCACGTCGCGTGGAGTGTGTCCACCGTCGGACTAACAAGACCCTGGTTGACCAGAACTGCACCTGGCAACGGCGGCCCGTCTCCTGGCAACACTGCAACATCACATCCTGTAGCAGTAAGATCCTGCTCCTCATCCCACGCACACACTCACACACACACATAGGTACACACACACACACACACACACACATATGCACACACACACACACACACACACACACACACACACACACACACACCCACACAAACACACATGTGTGTGTGCATCCCCTCACACTGTTTTAAAAGGTCATTTGTGGCAAGCACTGGCTGTGTCTGTGTAGAGGACTCTTTGTACCGATCCCTCTTCAGCCTCGCTCCTTTCATGTTGTCCTGTGAAGCAATTTAAATGTCACTCGAGTCCTTTTACTTGTTCTCAAGTGAAGAAATACCCTGTAAAACACGAGACCGGTACATTGCCTCGCACGGGGTTTTATAATATAATATTTGGCATTGCAAGTGGCCTTGGGGACGCATTGGCAGATGAACTCAAGCCTCAGTTTTCTCTGCACTGATGATACATGCAGGAAAGACTCAACCTATTAGTTGAACTGAAAAGCATGTACTGTAATTATCTCCCTTCCAATTTTGATTTTGATTTTTTGCTGTGATGCAGGCTGTCAAGACATACATGATAACTATTACTAATTTTTAATTTATTTTTTATTTCTATTTTATGTAGGTGAGTGCAAGGATACGACACATTACTGTGCAGTAGTGAAGCGGCTCCAGCTGTGTCAAGTGGACCTGTACAGGCAAAGATGCTGCGAGTCTTGTTCAGTGGACACTCACCCCATCTAGTGTTCACTACTGAAAATACACAGACTTTACTACACAAACTGCTTCTAGAATGTTCGCCTGAAGGCCTGAAAAAGACTCACCTAAAAAGATGGGATCTTTTAAACAGAAAAAAAAAACAAAACAAAAAAAAACAATCCCCCGCGCAACTTGACTGAATTCTTGAAGAGGATGTTTTGGACGTCTTTATGTGGTTTGGACACATTCATATCTACAAACTGAGTGACCTTTTGTTCTTTTTTTTTTTTTTTTTTGAAGTATTGACTTAATGTGCTTCTGACCACAGCTCTGCCACAGCATTGTAAACAACTCCACAAGAAAAAAAAAAAAAAAAATGGCCACCAGTCTTTGTAAAACCTGGGTCAGCTGGCCAAAAAATTACCAGAAAAGGATCAATAGTTTTTGTCTATTTACTCCATTCTTTTGTATGAAGCAATAACCATAACAATGTTTTGACATCAATCTCTCAGTAGTGGTACATAAATATTCTGTGTATATTATTTGTATTTATAACAAATGCATCAGTAGTGGTATGAAAACCTGGTCTGAATTTAGACCAGAATCCTTAAGGACCATTCACTTGTGTGAAGGGAGCTAAGTGGGTACAAATTTAGGAAGGCACGGAGAGCCTGCAGTCACTTTGTTGAATGATGGAAATCCAAAATATGATCAAAAGACCTTCAAGAACACTTAGCTATTGTGGGGGGAGTATTTATTTATTTTTATATATGGAGGACTTTTGACAAAATATAGTACTTATGACGATACTTAAGTAAGGGATATCATGTTCTTGCTGGAATTCAGAAAGGATATGTGTACATTTTCTCCATCCCCCATCAATTTGTTAAGAGGTGATCAGTGATTGGTAGAAGTACTTACAGTGGTTCCCAAGGCCAAGTGGATCGCAAAGATTTTTCTGCTACTGTGTTGTACCAGTGTGCTGCAGTGTAAAATATGTCTTGTAAATAATGTGTTTTAAGTGCAATATTGTGTACATTGAGTGTAGATTTTTTTTTTTTTTTACTTTATTTTCTTACCCTCTGATTTTAGTGAAATTAATTAGTTGTCCTTATGTATTGTACAGTCATGGCCAAAAATATTGGGATGTGTTCATTTGAAAATGTGCATGCAGAAAACTTGAAATGTACAGCATTGGAAGCACTTACCAGAACATTTGTCCAAAAAAAAAAAACCTAGTTTTCAAGACATACCATGTTCTGTATTGGATACTTTTTTATGGCAATCAAGTTACAGTTTTGAGCAGTCTATCAACTGATATAAAAATCCATTTAAAGTACTATTCCAAATGAACCCTTTTACTTTGCACTTAAATGTACAGTACCTGCAAAGAGTTCTTTTGCTGACATTCACATCAATGTATATAACATAACTAAAGAACACACTACCAAAGGAACACGATGGATGCCACCACAGAGTAACCAGAAAGACAAAGATGTGACTGTGACAATGGTGGGAATGTG
The DNA here is from genome assembly GCA_027497455.2 of Sardinella longiceps. NCBI lineage: Eukaryota > Metazoa > Chordata > Actinopteri > Clupeiformes > Clupeidae > Sardinella > Sardinella longiceps. The sequence goes on from JAODXP020000011.1 coordinate 13,599,034, forward strand.
CAGTAAGATACCAACAGATATGCTAGAGTGAAAATTACCCAGTGACCACAGTAGAAAACTGTGTCCTTCAATGAGCCCTAACGTGTGCTTGAAGAAAAGCAATTTTGGGACTTAAGAACACAAGCTTGGGGTGCATCAATGCATCCAGTTGTGTTACTACGCTGCATATGACAGAAATATAAGTGTTCACATTGCAATATTTTTGGCCAGGCTGGTATCGAAGATTACAGTACGAAACCTGCATATAGCACTTGTTGATGTGGTTTATTAATGTTTCTTTGATTTTATACGCATGGATTTAATACATTCACAAATGTTTTGATGTATTAAATACACCACTCATCTTACATGCACACCTCCAGTCAACATGGATACTGACATTCTGCCTTTGTAATGCATCTGTGTACCGTTGGAGACTATGCTACGAACATACAGTAACATACAGCACATGCTTACAGCAAATCACAATTACTGCTAATGACCTGTGACAACAGAGAGAAAATAAAACAGTGTTTTCAATAGGTTTATTTAATTTCATTATTGTCTTGGGGAAAAAAAAAATGGTGACATTAATCAATCAATTTATTTTACTCATTAAAATACAATTTGACACGATATGGCAACTAATGGGATAAATTTGGATATATATAACATCCAGTAACACTGGATGCTTTTAAGTGTCATTTATAGAATACCCAAATTATAAACAACTATTAAATAGAAAAGTGGAAACTTTAAAAATTAAAATACATACGTTTGTGTCATAGCACAAGCTGAAAAAGTGCACTTCTTGATTTATCAGTGTCACGTTAAAAATGTGTGATTTGTGGCAAAAGCCAACATATACATTTTTTTTAGAAAAGGATCATGATTTAATCTGGCAAAATACTGTATGCTTCAAATGAACAAATGTCAGAATTAATCAACATGCCAGTTCTGATATCAGGTGTGTATTTACTGATTATTTTTATATTGCCACAAAAAAATATATTAATGTGTCACTTTCTCTCTTAAGCTAAATATTTCTGAATCTCTCACACAAACCATTTAAAAGAAGGCAAATACGTGTTTTAATGAGCCATGTGATGTAAGCACCTTCTTCAGTTGACCGCCACCACTCTCTCTTGAGAAGATGCCTTTCGGAAGAACTTGTGGCCGCGTTCATCATTGCTCTCAAACACGTAGCCAGTGGGGTTGTCGAGGCTTGCCGGGCACACGTTGATCTTCTTGGGGGTGAACTCCGTGCGGTACATGGTACCATCCTCCATGGGCACATCCCGCTGCACGATGGCATTGGGAGGCTTGAAGCTGAGACTGGGCTGTGGCTCATGCTGGGTGAAGTGAGCCCGGAAGGTGGTCAGGTCCTCCATCTTCCCGCTGGCCTTGTGGATCTCCTCGGGCTTCTTGATCATATCCTGCTTGCATGAAGCCCACGGCTTGAAGTCCTCCTTCATGGTGGTGTTACTTTGAAAGGGCGCCGAGGACCTGGCAGGCCGGGCAAAAGGTTTCGCTGACACGTAGGGCTGGACACTGTGCCTGGTGTAATACGTGTTAGACGTGGTGCTCAAATCCATGTCGGCGGTGGGAGCCACGTATTCCAGGGCTTTGTGGCGTGGGGGCACGGCGACCGGCCACTGCTGGAAACGGTCACGGAACTCTGTGCTGGTTTGGAAGGGGCTGTCCGAGGCGGCCTTGGCGTTTTCAGGCTTGCAGCTCTTGGGGATGGTGCCAGGGAGGCCCTTGTAGTCTTGCTTGTGGGAGGTGAGGTCCTGCAGAGGTTCACTGCTGGGCTTGTACAGCTGTGGGGGTCTGGAGAACCGGGCCTCCAGCACATGGGGCACATAGGCCTGTCGGTTGCTCGTGACCCCGTCGAATGGGGCATCAGACAACTTGGGCTGATTGGAGGGCTTGAAGCTCTCTCGTGGCACTAGGCCCCTTGGAGCAAAGTCATCCTGAAACGTTGTGGAGTTGCCAAATTTAGTTGAGGGAGGATGGTATGTCACGTCTGGCTTTCGGAGCTCGAGCTTTGGCACTTCCCACTGGCGGAAATCCTCTGTAGAAGAACATTTCAGATTTTTTAATTGAATCACACAAAGCTCTCTGCACCCTAAGAGGATTGGCAAGAGGAATTAACAGTGTAGATTCACAGTATAATTTTTAAGACTTAAAAATGAATTTGTCAGTCTTAACAACTTAGTTTTAAAATGCCGGGCACAATATTTTAGTAATGCATACGGTAACTTGCTGTTGCTGATGTCACTGCTGATGCTGTGACACTAAGTCGAGATACTGCCCCCAGAGTCCAATTTTATTTTAAATGGGAACTATGAAACTATTTTTAGCTTAACCTTACCTTAACATAAAAGGTTACAAGTCATTGTGATGCTTCTATAACATTTTAAAACACTTTTGCCGTTCGACTCTCATTATCATATATAGGGAAAAAGCCCCATGCCATGGGTCGTGGCAAAGCATCAAGGAGCTGTTAAGGAAGCTCTGTAGAGCAAAATGCGAGCACAAACCTAGAAAACGGCCGATACTGCATAGGAAGCTCTGTAGAGCAAAATGTGAGCACAAACATGGCACAAACTGAGAAATCAGCAAAGGAATGGCATAGTGAGGATTTAAAGCAGGACCAGCCCTCCCTCAAGAGATGCTGTTTTTTTTTAACTTACATTCTTACCAATCCGTGTGGGTTTGTGTGCGAACTATATAGAATGGAAACCGGCGATAATCATTTTGGACAAGATAGTAAACGTTTCGTACAGTTTCATTTTCACCAGCCACCTTTTTTAAATACCGCAAGTGTTTGTAACTGCACTAAGCAGTATCAGGAGCTGCCCAGAGAGCCTTCATGCGTTCTGAGCCATTTAACCATCAAAATGACTATGAAGGTGGCAAATTAAGCTAAAAACAGAATTAAATGTTTCCTGGAGTCTTTATTTCCCACAGTATAAGTCTCTATCAATCCATCTATTTTTAATTTAAATGTGGGTATTTCAGTCAGAAAAGTCTTTCTTTGCTCTGTGACATGTTATAAACTGGTCATGCCTCATGTCTCATGCCAATTTTTCATTCTAGGTGTTTGTTATGGCAAAACAGAACTCCAATATTTTACTTGACTGGTTATTAATTTGAACCCGAACTAATCAGTTCTAAACACTTAAAGAGTTAGTGTAACTGATGGGCTCTGTACCTGTTATAAATATGCTGAAAAACAATGTGTGTTACCTTTGTAGGTGGGAACAGTGTCCAGTTTTCCTGATGCCACTTGAACTCTTTGTTTAGGACGAGGAGGGAGGACTGGTTTCACTTCATAGCAGGGGAAGTCTTTGTTGTAGGTGGTTCCCAAATCTATCTTACCAGGTTGGGGCTTGTACTCAACCTTCCGCCGACCAGGAGGTGGGGGAACTTCATATGGAATATAATCTGACCTGAAAATAACATACTGATTAAATCGTATGCAAGCACACAGACACACACACACACACACACACACACACACACACACACACACACACGCACGCACGCACACACACACACACACACACTACTGGATAGTGACTAGCACACAATAAAGTCTTTGAAGGTTACTTGAATGTGGTAGTGCCATTCATTTTGTCTTTGTTATCCTGGATGTCCCTTTTAGGCTTCATGCTTTGGGGTGGATTGTGATGCCCGTAGGAAGGGTACTTTTCTGTGTATTCGGTGGAAGCACACAGTTTATTTCCCTTCCCATAGTGCAGTGCAGTAGGTGGATGGGGGCAACGGTGACGTCTGGAAAAGAAAAGGTGAATTGTAAATAGAAGCCAAATAAATAAATAAACAAATAAATAAACAATAATACATTTCTTCATGAATTGTTTTGTTATGCTAAATAGGATATTGAATTACAAGACACTAGGTCTAGCTTCATTATTTGGCCGATAATACAGAATGACAATGATCCTACAACTGTGGGCTTAGAAAAAACAGATACATTATGCATGTAGCAGAAGATTTGATCCAAAGTGGCTCACTAAAGAACTGGACCTATTTTATTTCTTATTTTATTTATATAACTCTTACTAACACTACAACACTACAAAAAGCAAAAGATAGCCTAATTCCAATTTTCAGAAGTATGCAAAAAATTGAGTTATATTAAAAGTTTAAATGAGTTATTTTTGAGATTATGACATTCTCTCTGTGGAATTATCAAATTAATTAAATTAAATCGAAAACAATTTATTATAAATAAAATAATAGCTAGGCCTACAGTTTGTTCTGGAAACACAAGGTCCATAGTACTGGCTTTACAAAACCAAAGATTGTTCATCAACCTGATACAACATAGTACAAACATTAGGAAACAGCTAGGGTGTGCATTTCATAAGACATTTTCATTATCATAACCCACTGTGGAGTTTACGGTCTGTTGATAGGCACAGCTGATAACTACCACAGGCAAGGTGTGTGAGAGAGCCTTTTATGGGCATCCGGGCAGTAGCATAATGGTTATGTCATAAACCAAGAACTCCAAGTGGGTGTATGAGCAGAAACATCCTCATCTAGTGGTGATGTACAATACGAAATTTACATGAGGTAACAACAGACCAAGCTAAACTAGTTTGGAGTAGGCAAATTGACCTCCTAGTACTCCAATTTGCGCAAAATTTCAGCCACAACATTAGATCATCACCTAGGCCTAATTAATTGCGAATGATAACAATAAGTTAACAATTGCTTAATTTGAGTTAAAATTAAAGGCAAGACATCATCTTGCAGTGCTAAAACTGCACTAAACAGGTATCCCTAAACTAAAGCTATTTCACGTGCGTCAAGGTAAGGTAATCGATATCCTTCTGACTGGGTTAGCCCACATTATCATCACTACATTATTTAACAATGCCACAAAATGATCGGACATGCAATTAATAACAGTCAAATCTTACCCACAGCTGCAGATTTCACAAATACAACGCCGTGTCATTTTCTTCTTTTCTCAAATGCAAGAAGAAAAACTTTCCCCCCGTCCAACCTACTCTCACTGAAGTTTTGCTAGTGTTCTTGCATGGGCACTATGTTCCCTAGCAACCGTAGAACGTTTGGAAAGCCTGTTTCTAGGCAACGCTATTTGTGACGTAGTAAGGTTAAAGTTCAGGCTTGATACCGTCACTTCCTGGTCTGCAAAAACAACGTGAGTTTGTGTGTTCCTACCCATACGTGACATATAGTTTTTAAAATGATATATCTAAAGGTTAATGTACATGTGCGACCATGTGCTGCTATATCTGCCTTACCACGGTGAAGTTGTCAGCAGTTTAACAAAGATCTAAGAATTTCTTAGCACTGTATGATAGCAAAACAGTTAGCCTGTTTGACAACTACCGTCAATGATGTCTAACGTTAGTGGTTAGCCTCCTGCTTCATTGACTGTCAAGCTGTAGTCTGACAGGTCAGGATTTCAATTATAGGAGAAAGTAAACAGGCAATACGCTAATGTCGCGCAAAATTCTTATGCGTATACTATGTGATGAAGCATTGCTAAATCCGAGTTGACGTTATTTGTCCTGGCAAGTTATAAAACTTTCTACCAATCTTGATGGAGATCATTAATGTGTTATATTGAATGTCATGAGTTTGAAATTAGTTTGGCATGGATTTTCTACCAGCTAAGTTATAGTGCTAACTTTAATGCTTCTGGCGTTTTGATTTCCAGGTTACGATAGTGAACTATGGGGCACACGAGTTTGGAAAAAATAATTCAGCTGCAGAAGAAAACAGCCAACATAAGAAATATTTGTATCTTAGCTCATGTAGATCATGGTAAGTACTAGAGTAGGAGTAGGAAAATAAAAATATGTACAAACGTTTTATAGATTGAAAGCTTTAAGTGAACTCCATCACATTTTTTTTTTTTTTTACAGGAAAAACAACATTGGCAGATTGCTTGGTTGCTAGCAATGGCATCATATCAAGTCGTCTGGCAGGAAAGGTAATAACCTTAATGTACAATGGAGTAATGGAGATATACATGTCATCTCATTGTCATTGCGGAGAATAGCTTTCCCTGTATATATGTTTACAATGTTTACAATGCATACAACTTATTATCCACATAGCTCAGATACATGGACAGCAGAGAGGACGAGCAAATCAGGGGAATAACCATGAAGTCCAGTGCCATTTCATTACAGTATGCTTTCGGTAAAGTAGTCCTGTTAACATCGCCTACTCTACTGTATCCATTTAGCATGACAGTTTACCTTTAACAGGGGCTTGTGTTATCTTGCCTGTTTAGGTGATAATGAATACCTCATCAACTTGATTGACTCGCCGGGCCATGTGGACTTCTCCTCAGAGGTGTCGACTGCCGTGAGGCTCTGTGACGGAGCCATTGTTGTGGTTGATGCAGTGGAGGGCGTGTGTCCACAGGTAGTAGACATATTTGTGATGTGTGGGGTGTCGACACTCATATTTAGCAGCCAATCAAAAATTTAACCTTTTTTTTTTTTAAATAAAAAGAATTGAGATTAATTTAGGAAAACATAAAGCAATGATCTCAAAGGTTGGCAAATCCAGTTCCCACTTTGATCCAGTTTTATCAAAGAAGGAAAACATAAAGCAATGATCTTAAAGGTTGTTAGTAGTTAGTAGTAGTTTTTTTTTAAAGCAGTGTTTTATCAAAGCGTCTACTGGAATACTAGAATATTACTACTGCTAAGGCTGCTGCCTACTAGTACTACTCATTGATTACTGAGTACTGACTGATACTACTCATTACCATGTAGGCTTAGTACTTAAGGAATTACTTGGTAACTGCAAATAGGCTGTTCTATGCACCTAACTCAGTGCAGTGGCTGGGATGATACCTCTGCTGCACACTAAAAATATTTTTCTGTACTGAATTTGGTTTAGCTTGACAAAGTATCTGTTCTACTGATACAATTTCACACTGTTTCACTGCACTGCACTTCTCTACACTGCACGTACACCTAGTAATTATGCATGTGAAAAATCCTTAAGATTGTTTGTTTTTTTTCTTCAGGGTACCAAGCCTTTACAGGTTACATCCATTATTTTATGTTTTATGGATCAGTGACTTAATCCTTGTGTTCTCCCTATACCCTGTTAGACAATAGGCAGGTCTTAATGTGTGTTTTAATGTGTTATGCTAATGGAGAATCCTTGGATGGAAACACCATTCATATCTGCCCCCTAATGCAAATCTAAATTTAATTCGCCTGAGGAGTGTGGATTAACTTCATGCGAATTAGGCATAGTGTAATAATGTGATAATGTGACAGTTTAGCGTATATTCACATTTCCAGCATTTTTGTCCATAGGCGTTGTCGTATTGGCATTACATTTGATTCCACCGTGGGTCGGAACATGCTGATATATTCCATGTAATATGCTGATGCATATTCTTGAGACAAATTTATTATTATTATTATTATTAATGAATAATTTGGATAAAAACTCAGCTACTCATGAGGTTGATTATGAAACTTTAAGTTTTTCAAAGCCTCAGGGCTTAGGAGGGATATTGTGTTTTAAGGGTTATTTCATAGCCCTGTTGTTCATTGAGGTCGCGGAATTCTGTCTGTTGGAAAAACAATAAGAACATTTTGTGCAATATGTTTAGTGTTATTCACTTTTTCACAAGCTAAAGTGACTGTGATGAGGGCAAAAAAGACTGAGTTAGCATTCAGAATTAAAATAGCAGATTGCTGTGCTGCTCATTTTGGTGTGTTAGTTTATTCTTGTGTTGCTTTTAATCTCTGTTTTTTGTCTGAATTTTCTTTGTTACAGACTCAGGTAGTTTTGCGGCAAGCTTGGCTGGAAAACATCCGACCTGTCCTAGTGATCAATAAAATCGACAGACTCATTGTAGAGTTGAAGCTCACTGCACAAGAGGCTTACACACATCTCAAGAAAATATTGGAACAGGTTTGCGTTGCTTGTTTCCCATCTAAGTCAGCACACTATTAAGAACCCAAAACACATACAGTATCTAATCTACATCTTCCTGAGTGGCCTCTTGTGTTATGTGTTCCAGGTCAACGCTGTGACTGCTTCCCTATTCACCTCTAAAGTGCTTGAGGAGCGAGCGGAGAAGGAGGCGCACGAGGCCCAGACCCAGACCCAGCCGCCGGCACCCATTGAGAACAGCAGCGGGGAGCAAGTGTACGACTGGAGCGCCGGCCTGGAGGAGACGGATGACTCGCACCTCTACTTCTCCCCTGACCAAGGCAACGTGGTGTTTGCCAGTGCCATAGACGGATGGGGCTTCTGGTATGTGCTTCTCTGTACTGTCTATATGTTGGCATACAGCCTGAAACAGCTGTCTTCTCCTTTACTGTTTGATGCTGACTTTGCATTATTTTCTCCACTTCAGTGCATGGAGTAGCAATTTTGAAAAGATCCACTAGGTGGAGCTCTTAGCAAAGAGATGTCCTCTGAAAGATCTATTGAGCAAATTGTTGCAGATTTGCGTGTGTGTGTGTGTGTGTGTGTGTGTGTGTGTGTGTGTGTGTGTGTGTGTGTGGAGCCAGATGTGGCAGTACTATGGTCATTTGTGCACAAGTGGTTTGTTACTAATGAGTATGGAAAAACATACTAGATAACAGAGATTGAAGTCCTTACTAAAATATTCTGTGTTTTTTTTTAATTATTATTATTTTTAAATATATTGCGCTTTTAGTGTTTTAGATTTGAAGATGCTATTCAGAGTTGAGGGTAGTGCTGAGTTTTCTCTGTTACCTATCGTAAGTGAATCTCACACTTCCATTTCCCTCCTCTTCATTTTCAAGTACAATTAAGCATGTCCACTAACAGACGACTAAAAGCCCTTATGGATGGACACGCACAAGCACAGGACATTAATGGATTCCATTTTAGTTGAAGTAACCAAAAAAAAGAGAAAAAGAAAGAAAGAAATAAACTTTTAGCAAGGGTTGAGTCTGTGTAGGGTGTACAGGAGGGCATCGTTTTATTTTAGCCAGCGGCGGGCTGCCTCAATCGAGGTCAGCACTCTGCAGGCAGAACAGCTCATTTAGAGAAGACTGGAGCTGGAGAAGGGCTTGCATAATGACCCCCAGAGAGAGAAAGAGAGAGAGAGAGAGAGAGAGAGAGAGAGAGTGAGAGAGAGAGAGAGAGAGAGAGAGAGAGAGAGAGAGAGAGAGAGAGAGAGAGAGAGACGCTCTGTGCAGGCCCAGTCTGGGTAGAGTATATAGATGACACATGGATGAGAAAGAACAAAGGGACCTAATTTTTATAAAAGCCTGTCTTTGTCATTTTGATAACAGAAAAAAACTCCAAATAAGGCAATTAAATCAGGACTAATGTCTTTCATCCAAGAACCCCCCTCCCCACACACACACACACACACACACACACACACACACACACACACACACACACACACACACACACACACACACACACACACACACACACACACACACACATACACACACACACACACATACACACACACACACACACACACACACACACACATCTCCTCCTCCTCCTCCTCCCCCCTTGGGAGACCAGAGATTCTTGTAGACGGGCCTTGAGGATTTTTTTTTCTTTCCCATCTCCAAGGGCCATTGAGTAGCATTTGCATGATGAAAGCATTGATATGAATGGTAGACGTTTGGATGAGTGTGATGTGTTGGCAGCGTGGAGGTGACAGACTTGTCTCGTCTCGTCTCATCTCCTCTCATCTCCCACGCAGATGCATGAGTCAGTGGCACCACTAGCTGAGCAGTACAGCCACAGTAGGTGCTCACAGCTAGCGCTTCATCCCCTGTTCTTGATAATGGATACAAAGCTATGGTGAGGCACTGATGTTTCAGTGGTCAGACTGGCCACTTCAGGTGCTGCAGTGTCTCTGTATATCAATTACCTCAGGGCCAGTCACCCTGGAGCAAACTAGGATTAAGTGTCTTCCTCAAGGGCACAACAGTGACAGCTGGGAATCAAACTCACTATTTCCAGGCTACTAGCATGCTAGCCAGGTTTCTTCACAGCTACACCACCACCATCCTATCTTTCATAAATATCTTTCAGGTTTGAGTGTCCTGTAAGCTTGCATCAGTAACTAGAGGTTCCTATTACTCACCTTATTCTGGTACATTGTCTATCACACTTCTTCACAGCTACACCACCACCCTATCTTTCATAAATATCTTTCAGGTTTGAGTATCCTGTAAACTGGCAGCAGTACCTAGAGGTTCTTATTACTCACCTTATTCCAGTGCATTGTCTATCACGACTAATGTTAGTGGGAAGCTGATGACTAAAGCAATGGATGAAGCAACCAAATTTAGCCCTCCTAAAGGTTATATCTTGCATATCTTGCATATCTAGGCCTACTTGCAGCACCTGTGGACTGCTCAACAAAGTGGTGCATTTGAGCTCATTTTCCCCTGCTGTTAGTCAAATACGGGGGCACCAAAATGCAACAAGTTATGGTGGAGATGGGGCTGGGGGTTGGGGCTGATGTATTATTTCTGTGTAAGTTTGATTGTTTCTTGTTTCTTTTGTTTTTTTTTGTTTTGTAGCATTCATCAGTTTGCCCAGATCTACAGCCAGAAGATGGGCATCCGCTCGGACGTGCTTCTCAAGACCCTGTGGGGAGACTACTACCTCAACCTCAAAGCCAAGAGGATCATGAAGGGAGCTCGGGTAAATAGCGTGGGCTATTTGTCCTACTCATTACCTCCGCCAAGGAGGTTATGTTTTCGGTCTCGTTGGTTTGTCTATCTGTCTGTTTGTTTGTTTGTTTGTTTGTCAGCAGGATAACTCGAAAAGTACTGCACGGATTTGGATGACATTTTCAGACAATGTGTATATTGGGACAAGCAAGAGCTGATAAAATTTTGGTGGCGATCGGTGATCCAGAACATGATCTGGAATGTATATTGTGTTTGTGACCACATTGCCTTGGCGGAGGTCTGCGCTCTCTGAGCGCTTTTCTACAGTCATTACATTTTATAATCTGTTTTAAAGCGAGTGCTTCCAGGCATAGCCCTGTTGTTTGCGCTCACTGTGTGCTGTCAATAGGAAGAAGAATAAGAAGATTTGGAACAGCCTAATAAACCAGGACTTTGCACAAACTGATGTTCACCATAAACTCACTTTGAGTTTCCTTTCCCAGTGAGCACATCAGTTAGTGTAAGCTGCAGGCTCACTATTTAGTTTAGATAAGATAACATAGTACTTTATTTATCCCAAAGGAAATTCAAGAATGTTATTCAAGATTTGGTCGGAAGTAGTTTGAGCGATCGCTGTAATGTTTCCTCATCTCCTGCTGTTCTATTGTTCAAGCCTGCAGTGTATCTGTGCAGTATATCTGTGTTTAAATAGAGTAGGATAACCTGGTGTAACCCTAACCAAAGAGTGACAATGATTCTGTGTTAATACGGGCATCTGCACAGGCAGCATGGAAGAGGTCCAGGCTTGTAGGCGTACAGCACAGTGTGCCAGTGCACACAGAACCACTCTCAGCTTCACCTAGCCAGAGCCGGATTGGCAATTTTGCCTCTTTATGTGGCTCATCCTGGTGAGTTTGAAGCAGTGTGTGCCGAGTGGAAGTACTGTAGGTGGCTTTGTAACCCACAGCCTATCAGAGAAGGGTCTCCCCCACCAGGCCTGTCAATCTGGAGTGGTTTGGTGCTGCCGCTGATGGTACTGTACGGGTAGCTCACCGCTTCGAGTGCCATCCACGGCCGTAATTAATGTAAAGTAAAGCAGACTTCACTATGGTAATGGACTCCACTTCACACACTCACTGGCCTCTCCACTGAGTGGGAAGCTGCGGATGGGTGGTTGAGCGCTCACACACACACACACACACACACACACACACACACACACACACACACACACACACACACACACACACACACACACACACACACACACACACACACACACACACACACACACACACACACACACACCCTCTGCTTCGCTGCACCCACACCCTCAGGCTGAACCCCCAGACAGTGAGTTAGGTAAAAGCGCTCTCTCTCTTTCTGCTCCATCTCTCTGACAACACAGGCCTTCCTTATCCGTGATGACCAGCTTCAATTAGATATATAATCGACCTTGATGTGCCACTCCTCGCATGGCCGAACATCTGCATTAACGCCCACCTCTAATGGGTTTGCAAAGTTGCCTGCTTGTTTTAGTCAGGGTTTTTTTTTTTTTTTTTTTGCTGTCTCTCTCATTCTCTTTTTTTTTTTTTCTTTGTTTGGTAATGGATCCAGAGTTATAATGAGATACCTCACATGCATTGTTAGGTTTCATTGTGGATTCGATTTCAGTGGGTGTCGAACACTCCAGAGACTGCACGCAAAGACGCAAATGAGTTTCCTGCCAGAACTCAGCGGTAGGATAAACACCGGCGTCCATGTTTTGCACGCCCATTAATATCATACAGTAACGACTGGCCAGTGGGGGTGTCAGATGTCAGAGTCTCCCCCAGACCAATCAATCAATGCCACAGCAGCCTTCTCCCACCTCACTGGCTCACCAGCGCTTGACCTCCAGCCGCACCCATTGATTTTCCAAGCGTGAGTCGCGTGGATGAGCTGCTCAGAAAAAAATATTTATGTGTTAGGCGTAGGCAAGACGAGGACGTTGAGGTTGGCCGAGGAACCGGTAATCAGTGGGCTCCCAGTAAGACCCGAGCTTACCCCTGACCTGAGGTCAGATTTGCTTTACGTAAGACGCTCACCCTCATAATCTCCCAAACACTGCTCTCCAATTGCTGCACAGTTCTGGGAGCTGTGAGGTGAGTGAGTGAGTGAGTGAGTGAGTGAGTGAGTAAGATTTGACTGGTAAAGTGCTTCTGAATGCTTGACTGACTACAGAAATGCTGGCTATAGACATACCAGCCATTTTCCATTGGCCAATTAATGTCCAGCTGCCTGAAAAAGAAGCCGAAAAACCTCAGACTGTGGGATTTGGCTTTTACACGTGTGGTTCTGGAAGTCTCCCTGTGTGATTGGCGTTTGTCTTTTTATTGACACACGCAAGAGATCACTTTTCCCAGGTTTTTTTCATAGTGTTGCCCCTGTAATATGATGGATGTTGACCGAGTGTGTTTAAACAGCTGCTGGGCATTGAGACCTTTCTCTCTTTCTTTCTTTCTTTCTTTCTTTCTTTCTTTCTCTCTTTCTCTCTTTCTTCTCCGTCTCCTTCTCCTTCCACAGTCCAAAGGGAAAAAGCCTCTTTTTGTACAGCTTGTCCTTGACAACATCTGGAGTTTGTACGACGCTGTCGTCACGAGAAGGTGCGCTATTAATGGCCTGTAATATGTCACTCAAAGCCTCATTTGTTTTGCCCTTTTTGTTTCCCCCTGAGGGAGGGTCGGGGGTCGCTGACGATCTCACTGTGCCCGCAGAGACAAGGAGAAGGTGGAGAAGGTGGTGGCCTCTCTCGGGGTGAAGGTGGCCGCCCGCGACCTCCGCCACTCTGACCCCAAAGTGCTCTTGAGCGCCATCTGCAGTCAGTGGCTCCCCTTGTCCCAGGCGGTGCTCTGTATCCTTCCTCTCTCTCTCATGAGTCACCCTCTTAAACTGTTCCATGTGTGTCCACAACCTGCCACTCACTGCTCTCTCTCTCTCTCTCTCTCTCTCTCTCTCTCTCTCTCTCTCTCTCTCTCTCTCTCGCTCGCTCGCTCTGCCTTGAGATCCAATTTAGAGGGTTTGCATTTTTTGAGTGAGTTAGAGAAAGAGGGAGAGAGAGTGTGTGTGTGTGTGTGTGTGTGTGTGTGTGTGTGTGTGTGTGTGTGTGTTTTAATGCAGGGAAATGCTGTTATGACTATAATCATAACATGGAATAGAAGTAATTTATAATAAGCTTTCTGTGCAAGTCTGTGCCTGTTTCCATGTTATAGTTATTTGAATTGCATGTGTCTCCTCTCCTCACCACTATAACTGCATTGGCCGCATCTGTATCTTTTCCTCACCACTCTAAGTGAATTGACTGCGTCTCCTAATGACTGTAAGTGCATTGGCTGCGTCTCCTGGTTGATGCCCTTTAACACCAAACCCCTGCAGCTATGGTGTGTGAGAAGTTGCCCAGCCCGTTGGACATGGCGGCTGAGCGTGTGGAGAAGCTGATGAGCGTGGGAGCGCGGCGCTTTGACTCGCTGCCCGAACAGACCCAGGAGCTCAAGAGAGGTTAGTCTTTACAACCGGGTCAAGGGTCCAGTTTATTGTCAGGCAGTCGATGAAGATGCAACACCATTTGTGAGAAATGGAAGTTTGTCAGTTAGGAGCCAACTCGACTTTAACAGTGATAGTTAATAAGTGTTCCTATTGTGCTTTAGTGAAGTTGGCACTGTGTGTTGACGCACATGTGTGGAACAAGGGTAGCTGGAGTGCATTGTCATTATAGAGTTCACGCAGAATGAATTTCATTGGCTGCTCCAAGCAGGAGGTTGGATTGGCATCCAGAACCTGTGTGAAGGAGATTGTTTGATCTTTCCTTAGATAGAATTTATGTGTTGTGTGAGTGTGTGAGTGTGTGTGTGAGCGTGTGTGTGTGTGTGTGAGTGAGTGAGTGAGTGTGAGTGTATATCTGTGTGCTTTGACCAATGTTTTCATGGTCTCACGGAGCAGGCCTCGTGTCATGTTGGACTTTTATGGCCCTATTTATGTTTCCTTTAGCCCTTTTTATTTCATTAGACCCCCGTGCGAAATTCCATCCACCGAGGCGACTTCGGAATCTGGCCATAGGTTGCGATATTGGCAGGCGCTGCATCTTTCCGAAAGCGCTCCAGATTCATCCACCAGAGGCTTCTCTCTTTCTCTCACCCACAGACTCCGTCACCCCCCCCCCCCCCCACACACACACACACACACACACACACACGCACACAGTCACAAACGCACACAGTCACAATCACACACACACACACACACACACACACACACACACACACACACACACACACACACACACACACACACACGTCCAGTCAAGTCCAGCCCAGTCCAGTCTGGTCTCATCTCAGGCCTGCGTAGTTTGAAGGCAGCAGCACCCCATTGCTCTCATGTTAGCTGGCTGCAAGGCAGCGCTGTTGGCAGGCGTGCTTGTGTTCTATTTGAACTGGCATCAAATGTGTTATTTCCCCTCTTTATGACATTCATTTGGGTTTGTTACAGATTCACCTCCATGTGCGCGTGGGCTCACATTGATATCCCCCCACCCCCACCCCCCCACCCCCCTCTCTCCGTTGACCAGCGCTCATGCTGGGCCTGCAGTCACAAAAACAGCCGTGAAGGCGAAATGTTTGCAGCCTGTGCATACTTAATCAAGAGAGAGAGAAAGAAAGAAAGAGAGAAAGACAGAAAGAGAGAGAGAGAGACAGAGAGCTCAGAGAATGTTGTGGTGGTCTTTATTCAGCTTGATTTCTTCACTGTGTTCTTTTTTTTCTTTTTTTTTAATTATCTTTTCTTTTTCTTTTCTTTTTTTTCCCCCATCGTCCTCCTTGAAAGCTTTCCTGGAGTGCTCGAATGAAGACACGGCTCCAGTTATAGTGTTTGTGTCGAAGATGTTCGCTGTGGATTCAAAGTCACTACCGCAGAACAAGCAGAGGTACGTGACTGATCCCCCTACCACACACACACACACACACACACACACACACACACACACACACACACACACACACACACACACACACACACACACACACACCCAGAGAGCAATGGCTTCCCTCAGATGGACTCTGTGTCTCTTGTGTCGGCCCCTCTGGTCTCATTCAGTTCCCACGTCTCACACTTTCACCAAGCCTGTCTCTCTTCACACACACACACACACACACACACACACACACACACACACACACACACACACACAGACATGCACACACACACACAGACAGACAAACACACACACAGAAAGACACACACACACACACACACACACACACACACACACACAGACACACACACACACACAGACACACAGACACACACACACACACACACACACACACACACACACACACACACACAGACACACACACACTGGCCCCAAGAACAACAGACCTCATATACTCCTGCCAGGCTGACTCACTGATTATTTACATTTTTGCTCCATGAATCCTTCTTCCAAACAAAGCCTGTTCTATTTGTGTCCTCTACGTGTGTGTGTGTGTGTGTGTGTGTGTGTGTGTGTGTGTGTGTGTGTACTGTATGTGCGAATGTGTGTATGTGCGTGTGTGTGTGTATGTGCCTTGACGTACTGTGTGTGTGTGTGTGTGAGAGAGAGAAAGAGAGGGCGTACTATAAGCACACTTCATCATGCAGCGTTTGTGTATTTGTGTGTGTGCGTATGTGTGTTTGCTTTGGTGCGCATGCAACC
>JAODXP020000011.1:13620410-13627910 GCA_027497455.2 Sardinella longiceps
TACTTAAGCTGACCCATATCTTACTGTACTGTAAGAATACACAAGTGAGACAATGTAAAACCGGCCGCTACTCACAGTTAAGTGGATTAAAGTCATTACTAGAAGAGAACTGCTTGTCTGTGCTCAAACACTTTTCACTGGCACTGAAATACCACCTCTAAAAAAAAACAAGGAACTACAGGGTAAATTTTTTTTTTTGTAATTATTTTAAAGTTTTATTTAATAATTTGTTGATCTCAGGCTGTTTTGTTTATCGTTAGACTGCTGTTAAGTTAGATAACATTGTTATGTACTCGGTTGGCTGCGGCTAGAGGGAGAAGAAAAGTGAAATCAGCATCTTAAGTGTTAGGCAGAGGTACACCACAGCATTTAATCAAAGCAAATTGTCATTTCAGCCCACCACTCTGAGGGCCACCCGCTCCGCTCCGACACGCTCCGCTCTCTGCAGCCACAATTGTGTGTATGCAGTTGCCATAGCAATGATAGGTTTGGCATCTGTGGGGTAGGATAATCACGCAGATCTCAGGAGTGTGTGTGTGTGTGTGTGTGTGTGTGTGTGTGTGTGTGTGTGTGTGTGTGTGTGTGTGTGTGTGTGTGTGTGTGTGTGTGTGTGTGTGTGTGTGTGCGTTTGTGTCTGTGTATCTGTGTGTGTGTGTGGTAGTGTGTGTTTGTGTGGGGTAACCTCTTAGGCTATGCACTTGGTGGCATGGACTCCTGTTTACTGATAGCTGATTGGCTGAGAACCCAGTCGGAGTTCCATCAATGGCTCCGGGCGGTTGGGTTTGGTTGGGAGGCAGACTAAGCGTGCTGCCCACACACCAAAACCCCCCCATCCCCACCAATAGCAGGCTCAAGGTCTCACCAACAACATGCTAAGGAATCCTGTGAATGTGTCTGTGAGGTTTGAAATGACGACAGCATGTTTGAAATGGATGATTGGTTGCATGTTTTGTCACATGCAGGCTGTAGCACTGACAAATGTGGTGTCTGTCCTGACCATAATTTTTAAGATATATATTTATCAAGTTAACAGGCCTTTCAGATTCAAAAGTGACGATGTGTGGTACTGTTAACATATTTGAAATCTATCATTATAATTTTTTTGTTCTGTACAAATTGACGCATGTTGAAATTTTATTTAGCTGTATAACATACAACAGATATGTTCTTGATCCTTTAATGAAAATTCCTTTTACCATTTTTATTTTTTTTTTTTTTCATTTGAGTGATGCCATTCCTCTTGCTTCATGATGCCCATAGGTTAGCACTTGATCTTTCCCTAAGATGGAAAGTATCTACAATCAAAATCTTTTGCCTGGTAAAAACCTCTGAAGGTTTATATTGTTGACAGTTTTAGTATCGATATATCTTCATTTTCCCCCTCATTTTTTCCAGCTAGGTACGAAAAAAAAATGCTTGTGGTTTTGAAAGTCTGAAAGTCTTGCTCGAAGCTTCGGAACCCATTACTTCATAACCACTGCAGTGAGGGCTATAAAACAAGCTCACGCTGTTCCCATTATTGTCATTAAGTGACACATTTGAACTCCGAGGGAAAACACAGTGATCCGACTGTGGTCCACTCATTCTGAAATGGAGTTTGTGTGTGTTTGTTTGTGTACGTGTGTGTGTGTGCGTGTGTGTGTGTGATGCATCAAATCGAAAGTGTTTGAGGTTTATGATACGTAGAAGGAGATGTGTGAGAGATCTATGCTTTCGTCGTCATTTATGATCTACAAAACGGTAGAAACCAAAAATTGGTGATTTACTCCTTTGCTAATGATAAGTGTTTTTAAGAGCAGAAAACAATTTGTAGATTCTCAGCAGTCACATTTCCTTTACAATTTATTGCCGGCTTGTAGTTAATAGAATTCCTAAAGTTCAGTTCCATTCATGCAGTCGTTCCTTTTCTATTCCTGGTGTGTTTTTCTTGAGGTTTTGCATCACTGCTATCTTTTATATCCTCGTAATTTATGCAGGCAGAGGTGTAATCATGTTTTCAACGTGGCCATTTCCAGCCACCGTCATAACTAGCTGTGTTTACAGAGTCGCAGGCCTGGCCCTATTTTCAGTGAGCACTTTGTTATTGCGGGGCTTAGGATGTGTCGACACTATTTGAGGGGCCCTCCACCACCACCACCACCACCACCACCCACCACACGCCCCATGGCTTCACTCATTGTGGCCACTTTCAAGCGTACACTTCACTTCCCACAATGACACTCCTGTGTGAGGTTTCAAATGTCACATGTGGCACACATTTGCAACCGCCAGTCCTGAGTAATTGTGTTTTTTCAGCATGGGCCCCTGAGCGCATGTCTGCCATAATTGCGGAGCTTGACCTTTGTCGCTTATCGATTTATTGTTATCGTTAGTATTTTTTCTGCGCGCGGAGAGAAGTAGACACTGTGTACGGACGGACACGGGCGGTGTCGGAGATGACGGGTGCTGTTCACAGTCACCAAACCAAACCCAGGGTGCCGAGTGACCTCAGTTACAGGGCCATGTTAGGTAATCAGACTGCTGTTAGCATTCGGCAAATTGGTCGTGTTTTTCACTTGTTCTGTGTACTTGTTTGTTTTATGAGCGCAGTCAGTGTGAGCAAAAACACACCAAATGTGCTTTAGTTGGACCCTTGTTGTGATGGTGTCTGTTTGGGTTGGGAGATGATGGCTTAATCTATATATGGGTGTGTCACTGACCATAAAACTGTTGTTTACGACCATGTGAATTTATCATGGCCATCAGCAGAATGAGCCTTTCTGGCTAGAATGTTAATTTATGTTCCACAATACAGTCATGAGTTTGTAATATCCCATCATAAAATGTTTTTATGACCCCAAACAGTAAAACCTTTTATTTTGTTGTATTTTCTGGGCTGAATCATTCACAAATTAACATCCACATTCCTCTTACACACTGTTGTAAATTTATCATATATTTACTCACACATATAAATAAAGTTTAGTAAAGAGGCATCCTTTATTCATAAAATCAAGTGCGGGTTTATCACTTACCGTAAACCTGACTGAATGGTCCATTTCTTTTTATTCACATTACTCCATTGCAAAGCTCTAATTGCTGCAGGTGAGATAGTTGCATCTCATTGCCTCCATGTGCAAATAGAATATTAACCAGGTCATTAGTATTAGCCTAAGCCTATTACATTATTAAGGAAAAATATTATATATGTCATTTTAATAACTAAAAAGGCCTTACTTTCATTCAGCAGATACTGAGCTCCATAAATATTTGGTAAATTATTGAATTGACACATCTGTTAATTACTCATGGATTTGTTGAGCACTTAGTGGATGTGGCCCGGTTCTGGTAAATATAGACATCAAGTGATCTTTTTGTTGTAGTAGTTGGTGTAGTTGTCTTAGTAATTATAGTATCTATATTGTCCTAGAGCCTTGTCCAGTCCAGTCTGAAAACAGAATAAGGGCATAGACTAACTCTGTGTCTGTGGAAGGGCTCTTGTATCCCTTCACTGTTTATGCTTTATGCTATGCACATGTATGCTTGTGTTTTTCTCTACCGAGTTCTGCCACACTTGGCTGTGGCACTCAATGAAGGTAAAGAGTTGCATAGGACCTACAGTATCTAAGATTTGGTGTAGTGTAGTGAAGATGCCTTTGAGTTTAGT
Source organism: Sardinella longiceps (assembly GCA_027497455.2). Taxonomy (NCBI): domain Eukaryota; kingdom Metazoa; phylum Chordata; class Actinopteri; order Clupeiformes; family Clupeidae; genus Sardinella; species Sardinella longiceps. Next base: position 13,624,057 of record JAODXP020000011.1, read on the forward strand.
AATCCAGTCCACACGTTTTAGTCCATGTTTTAATGGAGGGGATTTCTCTCTCTCTCTCACACACACACACACACACACACACACACACACTTGGACAGTGGAAGCGATAAACAACATTGTTGGCAGTGTAGTAATGGGCATGATGTTACTGAAGGAGCATGGGAGATTGGAGATGGGAAGTCTTGGTTACGGGCTTTTGCCTTCACAGTTGTTGTCCACAGACACAACATCCACCACCTCCCACCCCCCACCCTAACACAGTGGCTGTCTTAGACAGTGAGTCTCTCTCACAGTATGACATCAGCACACATGCACACAAAGACATGCACAGACACTGTATACACACACACACACACACACACACACACACACACACACACACACATACAAACCGTTTCAGTTTAAAGCCTTTCCCCAAGGAAAGCTTGCGACTGCTTCCATGACCAAATCTGTGCATGTGTCCAAGAATTTGGAGCCTTTGTTTTTTAGTAAGGCTCTCAAAAATGTCTGGTTAACTGCTGTTGTACATTCACATCATTATCATATTATTCTGAATCATTATCCTGCAATGAAGGCTCATTTTTGCTCCCCTCTTATTCATTCAAGTACACCCACCCACAACCTCCCCCCCCACCCCTCCCGCCAACCCCACTACCCTAATTAAGTTGGATTCATATCAATTATGACACATTCCCTAAATGTTGTTTTTCACTCTCCCACGCAGTACGCCCAAAGTGAAATGTTTGCGCGATTTTCATTTCAAAGGAAGAAATCTCTCTATCTCTTATTTTTTGAACCGCTGTGGCAGCCGAATCACCAGAGCAACGGCACTGTCAATACTGATGCAGGGAGATGGCATCAGCCCTCAGTCGAGGGAGAGTGTGTGTGTGTGTGTGTGTGTGTGTGTGTGTGTGTGTGTGTGTGTGTGTGTGTGTGTGTGTGTGTGGGATGAGGCTGAAAGATGGACAGAAATGGGGGGGAAAAGAGTGATAGATGCACACGGCCTTGGAGTCATTTTCATGTGCCTCCTGTCATCTTTTGTTGCTGATGGTTGTTTTTTCTCTCTCTCTCTCTCTCTCTCTCTCTCTCTCTCTCTCTCTCTCTCTCTCTCTCTCTCTCTCTCTCTCTCTCTCTCTCTCTCCTTTCCCTTTTTTCTTTTTTTTTTTCTCCCTCCTTGGCTCTGCTCTGCGGATGACTGTGTGAGTGTTTGAGTGAGCATTAATGACACAGTGCTGCTCTCTCTCTCTCTCTCTCTCTCTCTCTCTCTCTCTCTCTCTCTCTCTCTCTCTCTCTCTCTCTCTCTCTCTCTCTCTCTCTCCATTATGCGGTCTAGGCCATTGACACAGGAGGAGATTGCTCAGCGGCGAGAGCTGGCCAGACAGAGGCACGCAGAGAGGCTGGCAGCCAATCAGGACGCAGAGAGCCCCGAGCCTGCCCACGCTGGTGCCAGTCCACAGACAGCTCCGTCTGCTGGGGGGGAGAACAGCACAGGCAAGGCCACTCAGGAGCCCAGCTCGGTGCTCTTCACTCGCTCTTATGGACACACACACACATATACACACACACATACACACACAACCACCACACATACTGTATATGCACACACACACACACACACACACACACACACACACACACACACACACACACACACACACACACACACACATCTAGACACAAGTGCCCACACAGTCGCATCAGCTATCTTCTGTCTCTTACTATCTCTCTCTTTCTCTCTCTCTCTCTCTCTCTACATACACACACACATGCACACACAAAGACTGATTTCTTTCTCTCTTGCACGTCTATTTCAAAATCTCAATCTACTGCTCCTTATTTTCGTACTCTCTCTTTTTGCCATTCTTTCTCCATCTCTTATCCCCCTTTTTTTTTGTGTCGACCCCCCCCCCTTATATTACTTTTGCTCTCTCTGTCTCACTCTCTCTTTCTGTCGTTCTCCCTCTCGCTCTCTCATTCCTTTTGTCACTCCAACCTTGGATCTTTCTTTTGTCTTTGTCTTCTATCTTCATACCCCCTCCCCATAACCCACAGGACCTACACTACTCAGTTTGAGATGTAAGTCTCTCTCTCACACACACACACACACACACACACACACACACACATATATATATATTATACACACACACATATATATACACACACACACACACACACACACACACACACACACACACACACACACACACACACAGACCCAAAGGCATTAAGATTCAGATGCTGATGTGAACCACAGGGTTCATCAGGGGCGGTCCTGGCCCTGATAATTGCACCGTATGGGGCTCCATCACTTGAAGAGCAAACGTGGGCGTGATTGTGTCCTAGCCACTCTCCGACTTTAACTCTCAAGTCCTGTCAGGGGGCTTTAGAAATTACGCTTTTTTTCCCCCCCTCATATGTGTATTCCATTCCATTCCTACATTAAGTGAAAATTACTACATCTGCGCCATTTTGGATGAAATTCTTCCAGTAAGCCATTGCTACCGTGCTGTGGAACACTGACAGAATGTATTTAGGATGGTTATTGTTATTGCTGGGAAATGATTTTTATTAGGTGTCTGTGTACGTCTGCTGTTGACAAAGAGTCGTTTAGTCTCCACTAGGCTAATATGTTTTGTCTCCTTTGGTTAATATGAAACGAGCCCCTTGTGTTGAAGAAGAGATTTAACACAGTCTCATCATTCCCTCCTACTCATAACATTAGCACCTCTAAGCCACTTGTGAAAATGCCACCATTAAAAAGTGCCATCAGCAACAATGAGTGGCTTGCTGTTTATGTCTGGGTCTGCATTATCTGTCTGCTTAAAAGTTAGCGTGGCGGTATGACGTGTGTGTGTTTGTGTGTGGGTGTCCGTGTTTATGTCTAGGTATTTGTAACGATGGTTAGCCTTGAAGTACTGTAGTGCTCAGCTCGCCTTTCCGCTCTGTGCATTTGGATTCTAGGAAGTTTATTTGTCACATGCATATGACTACTGGCGTAAAAAAAAAGGAATTAAATTATTTCTGGTGTCAGCATCAATAGGGAGCAGCCATGAGAAACAGGGGCAAAGGAAAAACAGTAACACTTTATTTTTGTCATAACACTGACATAACACTGTCATTGACTATGACATGACGTTGTCAAGAGTCAGTCATAAACTTTATAAACCTGTCATGACTTCTGACATACCCTAACCCTAACCCTGACCATGAAAAATACCAGGTGAAACTTAATGACAGAAGTCATGACGGGTGTATAAAGTTTATGACAGATTCATGACAACGTCGTGTCATATCAGTCTTACCTTCAAATCAGTCCTATGACAGTACCTTCAAATAAAGTGTAACCGCAAAGACTCCCTTACCTAAGAAAGAAACCTTGGGCACATCTACATCTCAGGGGGCTAACCCAACTGCAAAGGTCATGTGGAAGGAGTTTGGGATGACAGGGGAGATGGGATAGTATGCTGTTTGTGATTGGATTTGTGTGTAGTATACTACTGCTACTACTCCCAGTAGGTATTTACCTGTATTGGGTTGTAGCTTGATTTGTTATTCCTCCTTTTGTAAGTCGCTTTGGATAAAAGTGTCAGCTAAATGCATAAATGTAATGGAAAATGTATATCTGTTGAACCCCCCCAACCTCCCTCTGCAGGTGGCAGTGAGCTGTCGGCTCAGATGGAAGCCCTGGATGTGAGGGGCACAGCGCCCTCTACTGCCCCTGCTGGTGAGGAGGAGAACAGGGAGCACTTTGTGGCCTTCGCCAGAGTCTACAGCGGCGTGGTCCGCAGAGGCCAGAAAGTGTTTGTCCTCGGCCCAAAGTACGACCCCACGCAGGGACTGAGGACGGTACG
>JAODXP020000011.1:13647910-13655410 GCA_027497455.2 Sardinella longiceps
GGAGGAGGGCTACAACTGGAATGACCTCAGTGCGGAGACACCTGAGCCGACCCTCAGTGTCCATTAGGAGGCCTTTGTGTGTGTCTCACATCAAAGCCAAACCCTCAGAAACACACACACACACACACACACACACACACACACACACACACACACACACACACTCATATGATCACACATCAACCATCCCCCTCTCGTCACTTCTGGAGTAAAATGTTTTTGAAAATGGCCCATTCTTCACGCTGACAGGCTGTAGAAGCTACAGGGGCAGGAAGACAGACAGACAGACAGACAGACAGAGAGAGAGCCGAGCCGCTAAAGAGGTGTAATGAGCCAGGAAGGCGATCCCTGCAGTCTCCCATCAGGGCTTTTTCTTATTATTCATATTTTTGCGGAGAGATGACACTTGTGATTCATTCAGACGCATTATTTCCTTTTTGCGTCTGTCTTTTTTTTTTTTTTTTTTTTTTTAACCCCTATTTTTTTTTTGCTTTTTTCTTTCCTTCTTTCTTTCTTCTTGTCTTTGTGGAGCAGATGGATCCAAGCCCCCTTAGGGGAGCGAATGAATCCTCTGTGACAATAAACACAACTCCTCACCCAACGCTACCAGCACGTGGAGGCAGGTTTGTCCTCCAGCACCAAGAGATCTTACACAGACAGAGAAGAGGGGTGGGGTGGGGTGGGGGGTGGGACAGTAGGAACAGAGTGTCCTTACTGTAGAGAAATACTGTATTTGGGTGATTTGGGTGGTTGAGGTGGTGGTGGGGAGGGGGGGTTGTTGTTTATTATACTGAGGCAGTTTGTTTGTTTTTAGTCAGTGTCTGTCTGCTGAGCAGTAAATCACAGCTTCCTATATTTCACTGTTAGTGGCGATTGTGAGATGTTGTGAGATGTCTCTGTCCTCTTTGTGTGTGTGTGTGTCTGTGTGTGTGTCTTGTGTGTGTGTGTGTGTGTGTGTGTGTGTGTGTGTGTGTGTGTGTGTGTGTGTGTGTGTGTGTGTGTGTGTGTGTGTGCGCACGAACGCATTAGGAAGCAAACGGGTGCAGATGTGAGCTCATAGCTTAGAGAGGTGTGTTGTAGTGTCCGTTGGTGGTGACAGCTGATCAGAGGGTCGAAATCCCGCCCGACCCTCCCCAAACCACCACCCACTACTCAAGCCACCAGCTGCTCTACACCCACACTCCCCCCCACACACACATACACACACACACATGTACACACACACAAATCAGCTCCCTCCCTCCACTACACACACGCTATCTTACACTCTCTCTGTCCACCAAAATAATTGGGCCCTGGCAAGGTCTCCTGTCCTGGCCCCATACTCAGACAGACACACACACACACACACACACACATACAGGACTTTGACAGCTGGTGCGTAGCAGTAGCAGTTTCCCTCCACTGTTGTCTCTTTTGTTGAGCGGGCCCTTTTTCTTGGCCCGCCGGCTGCGGGATAGGGGCCACCTTTCAAACACGGCCCAGGGTTGAATGCACCGCCGTGAACGTCCTGTTAATGATCCGGCATGTGCGCTCGCTTGCTCACTCACTCACTACCAAAGCCACTTTGTTTGACGCCGCTTTCCACACACCGCCTGTAGTGTAGTGTAGTGTAGTGTGTGTGTGTGTGTGTGTGTGTGTGTGTGTGTCTCTATGTATTTGTGTGTGCACGCTGAACCTCCATGAAATGGAAAGCCTCATGGCTTGATATCAGGCCAGTTTTTTTTATTTTTTAATTGCTGGATCACTTTCACGCTTTCAATGAGGTGATCAAACAGGCTGGCTTACACAGTCATTAAGCCCTGAGTAATATTGCAGGTTTGTTTGTCACAGAATGGAGTTTCAGTCTAATGATCCGAACACAAGTTTACTTTTCAGTGAAGGTTTGCGATACTTTTAATTGATATTTTTCAGAGTATGTTGTGTGATCACTGACAAGGAATGGTCTTTGTTTCATTGAACACTGACTCCATAACACGGATAGAAATAAATTCCTGTTTTTGGTTGATCTACTTCAGATCAGTAGATATAGTTTTTAACTTGATGTAAACTCAAACACCTTGGAGTTATTTGCATCTTAGAGGTCCATAAGTTGTGTTGTGTATTCTGTTGCCATTTCGAGACAGTAAACACTGAATTTAGACATTTTGCTACGTTTGTGCCTTTAGCATGTTTTCTTTGTGTGAACGTCCAACTTAACTGAAACAAATAAGCAGCCTACTATACATGATGCAACATGCAGAGACCAAATGTGTTTAAAAACACTTAGCAGTCATTATTGTTGAGCTTCTCAGCTATAGCTTTTGCAGTACTTGACACGGCCTGCTTTGAAGCCAGCACTGCGAACCACAGCTGAGAGAAGCGGGAACAGCTGCCAAGTGCACAAAGAAGAAGAGGAGAGGAGGGGAGGGGAGGAGGGGGCCTTTATATAACTTGTGTCGGGGCCAACTGTATTTGTGGTTTGAGGAAATTTCTCCCGGCTTGAGTCACCGTTCCACACACCACCACCCCACCCCAGCTCACCCTATCCCCAACCTCTCTCTCTCTCTCTCTCTCTCTCTCTCTCTCTCTCTCTCTCTCTCTCTCTCTCTCTCTCTCTCTCTCTCTCTCTCTCTCTCTCTCTCTCTCGGACGTGGCTGAGTTTGTTCCCTTAGGCCTTCAGGATGGAGACGACGTGCGTGTCCCACTTTCTCTCTCGATCATCTCGAAAAACAATCGTTGGGGGTGGAGGAAGACCTGACGTGTCCTCTGTCGGCAAGGCGGGGGCGGGCGAGGGGGGGGCGGATTTGTATTTGCGGGGAGCAATGCTAGGGGAGGAAAAGGCTGGCCCTCTTTGATAACCTCTCCGTCTGGTTCTTGGGCTGTCCTCATGGGGCCTCCACGGCCTATCAGCACCGGGCAGTCCCTCCGAGCCAAGAAGCTCCACTTCCCACTGACCACAGCCTGCCTGCCTGCGCCAAACGGAGAAGGAAGTGCCTTTGTTTATTTCTCCATAGAACAAATGTGGTGTTTATGATCTGTGCTGTTAACTCCACTCCCCGTATCTACTCTTGCCGGCGGAAATGACAGACTGGCCAGAGTCTCACAGCTTTGGATCTCGACAGAGTATTTTTTTTTCCCTTTGATCAATGGAGAGTGACTGAATAAAAATGTAATGATAAAATAACAGCCTGTAGGGGGTTGCTTATGTATCCTATCCAGGCAAAAACACAAAATAATTTATATTTTTGAACTATGCTTTGTTTGCATTAACAATGTCATGTTTTATTGTATGATATCATGACCTTAGTATTGTGATTTGTATTGCATTGTGGGTTGCGTCTATCATTAGATCCCTGTCCATCCTCATCAAGTTTATATCATTAAGTGGTGTGCAGAACTCAAAGAAAAGTCAGTGGTGGCAAGTGCTTGAAATATCAGATGCTATTTTGTTCACTTTTTTATGAGACAGTTTAACCAAGCCTGTCCTGGAATTCCCCCTGCTCAGAGTTAAGTGATGGATGCTGCAAGTCTACCAAGCTGTTGCTTGCACTTGAGCTTGTTTGAGCTGTGTGGGGTGGAATGGGGGGGTTGGCTTTAAGCACACATCTGTATGAACTCTGTTACTCATCACGTACACACACACACACACACACAAACACTGTCTGTCTGTGTGTGTGTGTGTGTGTACGGGCATGTGTGACGAGTATGATTCATGTTCACGAGCTTGCTAGACATGCATGAAGGCCAAGTCCTGGGGAGCTCAAACCTCCACTAGATCAGAAGCTCCAAACAGAAGTCTGGCTTCTGACTTCACCTCCGAGTCGTCGTCTTCTCGCTTTCGCAATCAAGATGTCATTATCCGTGGTTTGTGTTACTCTTGTTTAAATTCCGCATGTCGGAGGCTGTAGGCTGTAGGCTGTTACTTGCCATCTGCACTACAGATTTCTTGACAAGGCCGGTGAAATGATTTGGACTTGAAAATGCTGCCAAAGTGATTCTCTTGCTCGCTCGCTCGCTCTTTCCCATTGCTAAGATTATTTGTTCAGTCTTTTTTTTTTTAAGAGGCCTTTTGTTGGACTCACTCAGGGGGGAAGCTCCGGAGACCCAGTAACCTTTTGAGTAATTACCCTCTCAGGTTTCATGTGAGGAGCCCTTTATGTCCTGCATGTGCCTGGCTCAGGCTAGCAGGCAGGCAGGCAGGCAGACAGGCAGGCAGGCAGACAGGCTAGCAGGCTATGAGACAGGCAGGCAGGCAGGCAGGCAGGCTTGCCAGCAACCCTTATCAGGGCATCGAGATGGCACACTCTCCTCCAAGAAGTCCCGACCTCGTTTGCGTTCCTTTCCTCCTCCCGAATTTAATTAGGACCCTCTTATTTTCCACTGAGAAGCACACAACGATCGCCACTCACTCTCTTCTCTCTCTCTCTCTCTCTCTCTCTCTCTCTCTCTCTCTCTCTCTCTCTCTCTGCCTCTCTCTCTCTCTCTTTCTCTCTCTCTCTCTTTCTCTTTCTCCCTCTTTCTCTCTTTCTCTTTCTTTCACTCTGTGTCTCTCATTCGCTCCTTCTCTCTCTCCTTTTCTTGAAGTAGGGGTCCTGTGGTGGCGAAATAAAAAGCATGTGCGAGGTGAAAAGTTTAGGGGTGGCAGGATTCGTGCATGAATCATTAAAACGCCATCTGAAATCTCGTAGGGGGAATCGGCACAGTTTGTTTCACTTTGCTCTTTTGGAAGAAAAATGCGTTTAATTTGGTCTGGGAGGAGGAGGAGTAGGAGGGAGGGGAGGGAGGGAGGGATGGATGGGGGTGTAAGGCGCACTCCACCCTCCCCTTCTACCCTCCTCTCACTGCGGCCCGGGCGCTTTCTCTCTCTCTGAGGGGAGTGAAGTCGGCAAGCGAAAGGGAAGTCATCAGCCATAAGATAAACAGCGCACTGTGCCTCCGGCTGGGGAGAGGGGTGGGAGGTTGAAGGGAGGGATGGAGGGAGCGAGGCAGGCAAGGAGGAGGAGTGGGGAGGAGTGGAGAGGAGGAGGAGGAGGAGGTTGAGTCTAATAGTGCACACACACACACAAAGAGAGCCTCTGTTGAATCTAGCCACTTCATTTTGTCTGCTTTGGAGGGAACTGTGCGAAGTTAGCGAACACTGTTGCTGCTGCCGCTGCCACTACTCCCTCACCTCACCTCACCCCACCTCACCCAATCCACCCCACCCTGCCTCACCTCACCCTGCCTCACCCCACCTCTGGTGCCTGTGAGGAGACAAGGCCGGCCCAGTGAGGTCATGCCAGAGGGGCACTCCTCTCAGCTCCATGCCCTCTGTGCCAGCACTAAGCCAATGTTCCTCTCAGTGCCAGCAACATGCCCGTGTTCCTCTGGCCTCCCCGTCTGAGTGTGCCAGCAGAGGCTGGACAGGAGTGCAGCTGCCCCCATCCAGAACCCCCACCCCACCCCACCCCCACTTCCAGCCTCACTGATGAGCCCTTCCTTGGCTGGGACTTATCTATCAAAGGCGGAGAGACTTCATACAAAAATGTGTGAAGCACACAGCAGGATTAGCTTAATGGATTCCCACAGATACGTTTGTGATGCAGGGTCAGCTTGGAGAGAGAGAGAGAGCTTTGCCTGATGAGTAATGCGTTGCAGTCTAAAAGGTAAACATACCACGGAGGCACTGACTTCAATTTGACCCATCTAATGACGGGCAGTGCATTATGTGATTGCTTTAGCCCAAGTAGCCACTTCAGATGTCATTCAAATTCAGCCTAGCAGCTTGGGCCCTTCCACTTGCAGTAGTGGGGCATCTCCTGTTCCATGTAAAATAAAAAAGGCTGTCCTTTATTGCACTGGCAGCCCTGCTGCGGCCCATAAGGTTTGAGAAGGCAAGATGGCGGCCTCTGCTCGGGGTGTGTTTGCTCAACATGAGGTGTCTGGGTTTTCTTAGCCATTGTAGACCTTCAGATGTTTAATTGTTCCCTCGGTGTGAATGTCCCGGCTTTGATGGTCTTCTTGAGTTCTGTTTGTTTTAGTTGGTCCACCCCATATCTGTGAATCACCCGGGCCGCAAACCGCTCGGATTCGCTGGGTAATACCACGGCTATGATATCACCCGCAGCCTCAGACACTGATCTCCTGAGACCGATCCGCCGCCCGTCTTGTGTTACAGTCCAGAGGAAAGAAAGCGACTTTAAAAAAGAGACGGGGGTTTGCCTGCCTGACGTTTACAGACACAGCAGTGGTATTAAAACTGTGAGAGCGATTAGAGTTAACCCCTTTTTATTGTATTGTTTTAGTGCCTGCAGGTGTTGGCTCTTAAATAGGATCTTACCGCGTACTCCACCGGCCCCCTTCTCTGTAATTCCAGGCATGGTTCTGGCAGCATGAGACCGGTCGGTCAGCAGCGGTAACGGCGGTCTTAAGTCCGCTCTGACCTCTGCGCCTCTGAGAGGCTACAGCAGGTTAGCTATGTTTGAGCGTTCCAGAATGTTCTCTCAGCTGTGGAATGTAATTACAGCCTTTGATTAAAAGGAAAAATCCTAGGCTGTGCCCTGGTGGACGGGAAGTCCTTCAAAGAGTGGGCTTTTGAGCAGGGGAAAAGAGTTTGCCTGTGTGTTTTTGTGAAGGCCTCTTGGTGCAAGCAATGAGGTGTACAACCACCGTTTGGGCACGCTGCAGCTGTACTGTATGTTGTACTTTGTAGTATGGCTGCATAGGGTATAGTATGTATGTGTAGGCTCTGCTCTGCTTACCACAGAGCAGAAGTTACATAGGACCTGATGGCAATGTAGTGGAACTGAGGCCTGCACTACATGAACATCTGTTTTTGTGGGATTCCAGGTTTTTCTAGGAGTGTCCAGATGCATGGCGTCATTGTTTTCTTCTCTAACCTCTTCCCGATCTTCCTTTTTTCCGAGAAAAAAGGCTGCCACAGTATGCCACTGGGTATTTGGTTAGATGGTCGGTTATTTTTGCCTGTCAATCAAAAGCTCACTCAGAAGAGAGAAGAAATGAGTCTCTGTAGCCAGTGGACTGCGGTGTGCATAACAAGCTCCCATCTCACACCATATGGACAGTTGTGTTGTGTGCCCCACACACACACACACACACACTCTCACACACACACACACACACACACACACACACACACACACACACACACACACTCACTTCCCCTCCCTGGGGTCAGGTGCTGCTGCCATCAGGGGAATCGTATGGAAATGGCAATTGAATTTGTGCTGAACGAAGCATGCGGTGCATGTAAAGTGGCGTGCCCCTCGTTTGGATCTCAGGCGCCAAGGCTCTCGGTGCAGTGCAGAGCAGTGCAATTTACACACACACACACACACACACACACACACACACACACACACACACACACACACACACACACACACACTCGGCTTTGCTCTCTGCGTCTGCTGTGGCGGTCAGCATATTGACCCGCGTCTCTATGGAGTCGGACCCTGGAGGTTTCTGATTAGCGCGGCGTGTGGCTCGCTCAGATGAGGCCGTTCATTAGATTAGCAC
>JAODXP020000011.1:13662910-13667910 GCA_027497455.2 Sardinella longiceps
CTCTGTTTTTGGCCCATTTAATACAGTGTGTAATGCCTCAGACTGGGGAACGCCACTGCGATGAGCTGTTTTCCCTCAGCGGGGTTGGGAGCTATCAGCCAGAGGCATGAAAATACTTTCCCCCCTTTCTCTGGTCAGAGCCAGTGATCTGAGACAGAAAGTTGGCCGTTTGCAAGAGGGCGCGGACATAGATTTGTGGTCACAGTGACAGCGGTGGCACAGTAGGGCATGAAGAAGAGTAGAAGGGTGTTTGAGGAGCGAGACGATCGATCGCAAGGTCGCCGTCTTTCTTTTCTCTTTTCTCTTTCTCTCCTACTGGACAGATGAGGAGCGAGAAGCAGACCGCAGCAGGACATCTATCGGCAACCACAGCAGATAGTGTCCAGCTGTTGTGTTGGACTCCGCTCAGTGTTCTGAGACGGAAAACATCTGCTCCGGTGTTCGGTCCGCTGGTGTCATGCTACAAACACTGCTCTCTCATGCTGTCGCAAGTCAAGGAAACATTTTCACTTGATGATGCTTGACCCATAGATTAATCCAGTCCTGTAGACAGCGTAGCACAAACAACATGCTTACTACCTAAACAAGTTTTTTTTTCTTTTTTTTTGTCGTTTGTTTAATTCAAAGCTTTGTGTGGAGAGTAGGGGTCTGATTGAGTGCTTAGGGGGCATTAACTAGGATAAGCTCAGAGCAACACTTATGCTCCCTCTTGCTCAACACCTCTCCTTTTTTTTTGCCCAGTGCTATTGATTGACAGCCGTGTCTCCGCCAAGGCTTTTCGTGGCACTTTAATTGCGGGCGGCGTTATTGTTAAGCCCCAGACGCCGTGTCGACGGGGTTAGCCGCTTCGCTTTGGCTCCGAAACACACACACACACACACACACACACACACACACACACACACACACACACACACAGAATTGACATATCAGGCCCCTTGACTCCAAAGGGTCTCTTCCCTTCTGGCAATTACCGCTTTTCTTGTAGCTCTAACCTGCCCTCCCCTCGCGATGGCCAGACTTACCCCCCCTGTGAGTTGTTACACAGACGAGGCGAGGGAATGAACTACATGGTGTTAGCCATCGATTTTCCCCGACGCTCTGCTCTGGACTCTTTATCGAGCAAAAACGCTGCCCAAAGGAAACAGTTGAAAGCCTGAGGCATGACACTTAAAAAATCTCTGTACTGTAGCCCAACCCAGGCCTGCGTTTCCATGGGAATCGAAAAATAGGAATGTAAAAATAAAAACGAGACGAGACATTTCACCTGCGTGTGCGTAGCAACAGACAAAAGACCCCTGAAGTGACGGCCCATTGGTCAGACGGAACGTGAAAGGCCTAGACATCCCCGTCGCACGGCTGAAGGCTCATCTGTGTGACCCGCAGTGGCCTCTGTCTGGACAGGCAGGTGCACGCGAGGAGACGTGTTCCTCAGACTCGGGTAGAGGCGGCCAGACGGCACTGTTGCCATTTCGGGCGGCAGGTGGAAGAGAGTGCAGGGCGAGGTCAGCGTGCCTGACCTGAAGAGCACGGGGTCAGGCCGTTAGCGACGCTAAGCGCGCCCGCCGGCCTGCCCTGATGGCTTTACGAGGCACAGCGAGAAGGATTTAAAAATATCACTGGCCGCGGTGCAGCGTCGCTGTGAGGTCATGTGTGCTGATACGCCGCGGCTCCCCGTGACGTGCCGGCTGGCTCGTGGCCATGCACAATCAGGTCCCAGAAAGAGGTCAGCCAGCCCTCCCTTCCCACCCCCCTCGGTCTCAGTCACGGGATGATGACATCACAGTCAACAGGCGGCTGGGAAGAAATGGGTCAACTGCCAGATCATGTGACCCAACCACCTCACACACACACACACACACACACACACACACACACACACACACACACACACACACACACACACACACACACACTACACAAACACACACACACGCACTCAGACACCCCTCCCTTTCCCAACAAGTGGAGCCAGAGTGAGTTAAGCCTGTCCACGTAATTATTGTTGTGGTTTCAGGAAACATTTTGTTGAGGGGATTAATTCTGTCTTTGTTTCACACTCGTTATCATCATTTCCGTTGGCTCGTCACCCCACTTGACAGGCTGGGCAAAAGTATTGACCGGTGGAATTGTATTGTCTGAGTATTTCAATAACACACAAGCTCCACATCTGCTATTTATCACAGTCTTTTAGAACTTTTTAAAAAGCAGAGAAGTTCTTATAGTAACTTTTATTATTTGCTTGTGGATAAGTATATATTCTGTGTTAATTAGCTATCTGCAGTCTATATTTACCCAACGTGAAGGTTGGCCCATTGGTGTTGGAGATGAAACAAGCTTGGCTGACATAGAACCTCTACTTCACTGGCTACCCCTAATGAACCTTTCCACACACACTGCTGCAGAGCACAGCCATTAGCTTCTTTATAGTGCAGGCAGTCATACATAAATTGATAAGAATTTCAAGGTTAAAAAATGTTCGCTCTCTCTCTCTCTCTCTCTCTCTCTCTCTCTCTCTCTCTCTCTCTCTCTCTCTCTCTCTGTGTGTGTGTGTGTGTGTGTGTGTGTGTGTGTGTGTGTGTGTGTGTATTTGTTGTGTGTGTATGTTTTTTTTGTGTAGAGAGAGAGAGAGAGAGAGAGAGACAGAGAGAGAAAGAGAGTGTGTGTGTGTGTGTGTGTGTGTGTGTGTGTGTGTGTGTGTGTGTGTGTGTGTGTGTGTGTGTGTGTCATCCATTCCGTTTCAAGCATATCTTCAGCAGGGAGAGGGGATTTTTTAGACAATTGCTCTATGAATTTTTGAAGGCTCTGCCAGCCTGTGCAGTGTGTATCCCTGGGCGTCTAGCAGGAGTATTGGAGTGCTGGTGTTAGTGTTTGTGTGAAATGGTAATGCTGAGAGACTGTAGTAGCTGAACCCAGACAGCAGAGGCCTGAGAGCTCACCATTCCCAGGAACAACTCAAGTAAACATTCAGCAGAAGGATTATCTTGCTCTCCAACTCTGTTGTATTATAAGTGTCTGGGGCTAAATAGATTAGCAAAAGCCTCACTCTTGTTGTCTGACTGCGGAGGGGATGGCAAATGTTTCCACCGTCTGCTCTATTTAAGAGACTCACTCGGTCAGCTGTGATTAGCTCGTTAGCAGCGATGACCAGGCAGCGTCTGTGTCACCATGTCAGCCAGTTACACACGCATCACTGTCCTGCAGGTCACTGTACACACTGACAGCAGGCCAAAAATAAAAAAAACCTGTCCTGTCAAGTCTGCAAGTTCAAAAAAAGCACACAGTGACTTTGGTTACAGTTTCTCATACAGAGTCTAAACATTACTATTGGCTAAGGTCCATGCTGTGATGAAGAAGAGCTTTCAATCAAGGTCATTTTATTCCTTTGGAAAATAAATGGGGAGGTGAATTCCAGAACCACTTTTGGTCGTCTTTGGCTGGATTTTGGGGGAGGGGGGGGGGCAGCATTCTCAATGTGGGTGCATATCTTTGAATCAAATAAACCTTTCTGGTTTTTATTTTATACATTTTAACATTTCTCCAACTATGAAGGCGTACTTGGCATACAAGACTTGATGTATACAACTTGAGCAGAATGAAAAGGAAAAAGGAATTCCGATCATTGTGAAATTGTTCTGTAAACACAGCCAAATGGAGCTGTATAGTGTGTCATCTCATCTCCCTCTGTATGCCTTGGGAGAACTCGTTTGTTTTTAATCTATATTCATTTTCACTCTGCTCTCGTTTGTGTCCCGTTAGGTTTGCCAAGATCGAGATAAGTGCCTCCAAGCCCATTATCCCGTTCCGCGAGACTGTCATCCGACCACCCAAAGTGGACATGGTCAACGAGGACATGGGCAGACAACAGAAGGTAGCAGTCATTCACCAGGTGAAAGAGGACCAGGCCAAATACCCTGAGGGGGTCCAGGTGGATCCCACTGGCCTGGTCACGCTCACCACCCCCAACAAAATGGCCACGATCGGGGTGCGCGCCATCCCGCTTCCTGAGGAAGTCACCAGGCTACTGGAGGAGAACAGTGAGCTCATCCGAACAATGGAGCAGTTCAGCATGGCGGCCAAGGAAGGCAAGGCCCTGGAGATCAACCAGAAAACCCTGGAGTCCATCCAGAGCTTCAAGGAGACGCTCGAGAGCCACTTGAAGGGACGGAAATGGCGAGACGCCGTCGACCGCATCTGGTCGTTCGGCCCCCGTCGCTACGGCCCTAACATCCTGCTGAACAGCGTGGACGGCTACCAGCGGACCTCTGTCTGGCAGTGTCTGGAGCGAGAGCATTCCCCGACCCCCGGGACGCTCCGTGACTATGACAACAGCGTCGTCAGCGGGTTCCAGCTGGCCACTCTCTCAGGGCCGATGTGCGAGGAGCCGCTCATGGGTGTCTGCTTCGCTGTGGAGAGATGGGACCTGAAGGCCCCCGTGCTCTCGTCTCGACTGGACTCTGTGGACGAGACGGAGGAGATGGAGGGGGACGCCCAGCAGTCTTTGCCTCCTGAGAGTGACTCCGCTGGGGAGGTGGCGCAGGACAACACCAGGGAGACCCAAGGGGCACCTGAGCCAGAGGCCTCACAGTCAGGTGGTCAGGCCGGCCACAGCAGACGGCGGACGGACGCATCGACGGACTGCTACGGGCCAGTGTCGGGCCAGCTCATTGCTGCCGTGAAGGAGGCCTGCCGCTACGCATTTCAGGCCAAACCCCAGCGACTCATGGCCGCCATGTACACCTGTGACATCATGGCTACCGCAGAGGTCTTGGGTGAGTTAAGAAAGGGAACAAAACAAAACATACTGAAGCTCAATCAGAAGGATTGAATGAAGTGTGGAAATGTAAAGATATTATATCTCTCTATTATATATAATATTATATATTAATATATTATATTATATAATATTCTTTCTAAGCTCTTAATATATATATACAGTATATTAAAAGCTTAGAAAGAATCCCACACACTGACCATTTCACAAACAATTATTTACCTTC
>JAODXP020000011.1:13680410-13687910 GCA_027497455.2 Sardinella longiceps
AGAGAGAGAGAGATAGAAAGAGAGAGAGAGGAAATCAGGGATGGAGATTTTGAAATGTGGCCAATATTTGCACCATTATCAATATATCAGGGTTGTTTTTCTATCTCACTTCAATTTGTTATTGAGTGTGTAACAGGCTGTATGACAAACCGTTTTTGTTTCAATTAACTGTAATGTCCCCTCAGTTGCCTTTTAGTAATTATGCATAACGACACAACCATTGACACACAAGTTTGTGTGTGTGTGTGTGTGTGTGTGTGTGTGTGTGTGTGTGTGTGTGTGTGTGTGTTTGCTCTGGCTCTAGGTGATTGGCAGCGACCCGTTCTGGGTGCCCACCACGGAAGAGGAGTACCTGCACTTTGGGGAGAAGGCCGACTCCGCCAACCAGGCACTCAAGTACATGAACGCCGTGCGTCGCCGCAAGGGCCTGTACGTGGAGGAGAAGATCGTGGAGCACGCCGAAAAACAGAGGACACTGAGCAAGAACAAATGATCCGCACTCGTTTACCTCCTCTCTCCATCTCTCTTTGTCCCCTTTCAATTCCTTCCCACTGTAGACCACTGGAAGTCAGACTATTACATTTCGCCAGCCTGTGCACCCACACACACACACACACACACACACACACACACACACACACACACACCTCCCCAACTCCACCCATCCCCACTCTCAGTACCAGCAGCACTTGTCTACCACAGTTAAGAACGCTTCCTTCCCTGGATCATTTCTCCTTAAATCACTCAGAGATATTTATTTTAGAAAAACCATTACGATAATAATCAAGGGGAAAAAAAAAAAAAAACGTCAGGGGGGCTTTCTATGTGGTGTTGCTAGCAGGTGAGCTCTAATGGAAACGGTTCCGGCTTATATCTCCATAGCTTTCACAGGAAGCCAGAGCCCTGGTCCCCACATTCGCTTATATTAGAGATTCTCCACGGGCCATAAAAGGCCAATCTCAGAGCTCGACTGGTAATGCCATTCATTGGGGATATTTTGCTTGAGAGAGTCGGTTACAGCCGTGTATAATTTCTAGGCGTTTCAGTTCCTCTTAAAGCGCACTTTAGATTCAAGTGGGATGGCTTTGAAATGAATTCGGTGGGCCTCCCCGTCGAATTTCATTACACGCACACTAAAGACCAGAATTTAATTTGGAAAAACACCAACATGATGAAATTGGGAAATTGTGGCTGTTTTAATCGTTTTTGGGTGGGGTGGGGGACCAAGATCACACAGGCGTTTTATCAAAGGTTCCCTACTGTGTAAGTAGGTAACATGGGTGGTGATTCTGAGTTTTTCCCTACAGTAGATTGATCAAGAGCTTGAATAAATTCATTTATTTTTTTGTTTTTATTTTGTTTTTCTCAGGTTTCTAATAAATAAATAAAAAATAAATACAACAGAAAAGGACGTTGACAGCTGTGTATCTCCTTTCAAGTTGTTGTTAGTCATTCATTGTCATAATTAACACAGCACCTCTCTCAACAACTCCTCCTTCCTTTGTTCCGCTCAACGATCAGACTGGCCCCTCGACGGACGAACATGCGCAAGATATACGCATTCAACTCGAGTGAACCCAGGCTGAGCGAGCGCTGAGAGGGGTGCTTCCCTCCGTTGCGTTGCTAGCGCCGAGGGTCAGAGCCGCTAAGTGGCTGTGGGTAATGACCTCCGCGTTGCATTTAGATAATGGGTTTAATTTTGTGGAACCAATGGGTTTAAATTGCAGTGTAGACAAAGCTTAGAGATAAGGCTGTGCGATGCGGCAGATAGCGGCCGTACAGATGTAAACGGGAAATTCTGCTGTGATTCAAGGCTGATTAAACTAAACTCCTGTCAGCTTGTGGAGCTTCTTGCTATAGCTTGACACATACAAGCAGCTGACTGTATGCTGGAACAATACAGCTTCTGCTCCCTGAGCTAACCGTACATATTCATTATGGCAGTGTGGTGGATCCTTCCTGTAATCCTAATAAATGCTGCAGAACAATCCTTGGTTAAAAAAAAAAAAAATGGTGCTTTGATAGCTCTTTAAAAATCTGTGCACAAAAGCAAATGGAAAGAACAAAGAACAATACACTCAAATCCTTTTTACAACCAACGCGAATAAAATACAGTAATACAATTGTAATGTTTCAATTTCTTTATACAATTATTCAGATGGTCTGCATATAAAGCAGTCTAGATAATCCCTATACTATATAAATGTAGACATTGTGTTCTAAGCAAGCAGTTGAAGACCAGCTGAAGTAAGAGGAGAGGAACCAATGCGAATAAAATACAATAATACAATTGTAATGTTTAAATTTCTATATACAATTATTCAGATGGTCTGCATATAAAACAGTAATCCCTAACCTAATAACAGATAATCCCTAACCTATATAAATGTGACATTGTGTTCCAAGCAAGCAGTTGAAGACCAGTTGAAGTAAGAAGAGAGGAAACAGGGCGAGTAAAGGTGCCTACAGACCGAAGATCCGCGACAAGGCGGGATGCGACGTTCTAAAAACCTGGACGTTCTTAAATCTTTTGAGATGGCTTGCAACTGCTTGCAACAACCTGCGACGAATCATTCACACCGTCGCAACTCCGTTCTAAAACCGTTTTGTCTCGTCGCGGATCTTGAGTCTGAATTGCCCTTAACTGGTGACTTTTGTCTCAGCCATATTTAGGGAGGCATCAGGGGCCGGTAGAGTCTGGCAGGCACGTCTCCTGGGGCCCCTGATCCTGGGTCAGTATTGATCGCTCCAGCTGAGTCCCACAAACCCCCCATCCCCAGCACACACACACACACACACACACACACACCTCCCGAGCGCCCTGAGGGGCCAGAGGAAGGATATTAGGGCCAGAGGAGATGGCTATCTGCTGGAAGAAAACAAATAGGACTGGAGTCAAGAGCCACAGGAGGACCTGACAGACGGTGTGTGTGTGTGTGTGTGTGTGTGTGTGTGTGTGTGTGTGTGTGTGTGTGTGTGTGTGTGTGTGTGTGTGTGTGTGTGTGTGTGTGTGTGTGTGTGTGTGTGTGTGTGTGTGTGTGTGTGTGTGTGTGTATGTGTGTGTGTGTGTGTGTAGACTAGTGTAGGGGTGAGACAGGGTATTGCCAAACTTTGTGTGTAATGTGATCCCTGCAGGATAAAGGTGAAGCACACACCACTCAGCATGTGAGAAGGGAGAGATGTCTAACTGAGTGATCATTGGCTAACACACCCGTCCGTTTCCAGGCCAGGTGTCGGCCGGGCAGAAGGAAGGAAAGGGACAGGGAAGGAAGGCAAAGACAGCCGGCGGCTGCTGTTTCTGCTGCTGCTGCTGTTGGTGCTGCTGGTGGTGGTACTTCCTCAAAGGGAAGGGATTAAGCTGGCATGCCGAAGTGGCAGCAGTTTGGACACTAATGCCCTCTCTCTCTCTCTCACTCTCTCTCCCTCTACCACTCCTACTCTCTCGCTCTCTCTCTCCCTCCCTCTCTCTCTCTCTCTCTCTCTCTCTCTCTCTCTCTCTCTGTGCTATCACCTGCGCTAGGTGAGCTGTGCTATGGGCTCAGGTGAGCCATGCCAAATGGGAGCAGTGAACCAACCGCTGGGAGTGGGGCAGCAGGGCTGCCGGCGGTGGGGTGGGGAAGGCAGCTTTGTTCCCCACTGGGCTCTTTTGGAAACAACGACTCCATCAGTGTGTCCTCTATTCCTCTCGCCTCAATGACACACACACACACAAACACACACTCACACACACACACACATATTGGACTTTCCCCCTCAACTCCATTCAGCTCAGCTCTGCTCTGCTTGGAGAGTTCCTGAGTTAACACAGTGTTTCATACAATGAGCTTACAGGAAAGTATGTCATAGGTGACCAGGCCCAGCCCGGCAGCTGCAAATAGTAAGTAGGACACCTATGGTGTGTGAACACACACACACACAGACACTCCTAGACACACACATACATGCCCACTTACAAATACACACACACACACACTCTCTCTCTTAGACACACACATACATGCGCACTGACAAGACACTCACACATACATGCAAACTCACAAGACACAAACACATATACACTCTCAGACGCACATGCATGCACACTTACTGCAGAAGACACCAACACACACACACACACTCTCTTGGACACACATACGTACACTTACAAGACACAAACACATACACACTGTCTCAGACACACACATAAATGTACACTTAAAAGATAGATATTTATTTGTCCTTATGGAAATTTGTTCTGCGCCATACATAGCTAGATACAATTGCTACAACTTAACAGGACAAAGACAAAACAATTATTATAAATAAGCACCACCACTCTCCACCCTCCCACCCCCACACAAGACAAAAAGACGTAACCCCTTTACACATTATACAAAATGGAATACAAAATGAAAATGCGATGTTACATTTTATGACATGAAGTTGAGAGACTTAAAGTGCAGAGTGCTATCTAGGGTGTTTGTCTTAATAAACAGCATGAAGTAGAAAGGTGCAATGTTACATTTTATGACATCAGACACAAAAACATACACACACTCTCAGACACACACATACATTTACACTCACAACACGCAAACACATAAACACTCTCTCAGATACACATATATGGAGATTCACAAGACAAGCACACACACACTCAGGCACACACATACAGTACATGTACACTCACAAGACACTTACAAACACACACACACACACACATTCTCAGACACATACATACATGTACACTCACAAGACACAAGCATTCAGACACGCACGTATACCGGCACACTCACAAATACACACACACACTCTCAGACACACACATACATGTACACTCACAAGACACTTACAAACACACACACACACACACTCTCTCTCAAACACACACCTATATGCACCGTCACAAGACACTTATAAACACATCCGCACACACTCTGACACACACATACATGCACACTCACAAGACACTTATAAATTCTCTCTCTCTCTCTCTCTCTCTCTCTCTCTCTCTCTCTCTCTCTCTCTCTCTCTCTCTCTCTCTCTCTCTCTCTCACTCAGACACTCACATGCAGTGCAGTACCTACACCTCAGACCCAGCTACACAAGGCCACACACACACACACACACTCGCACACACACACAATTACCCTCTCCACTGTCTGGGCCATTATCAGTTATTTCCCATTTGACAGGGGATTGAAATATAGCTCGGCATGAAGCATTCTTCATGCTTATGAATTTCCTCCACAGCTTTTGTCATGCAGCACCACAAATAATAACCTACGCCACCTTAAAGCAGCAGCGTACGCTCTCACATCAAGCAGACGAAACATTACACTCCAGCGCAGGGACTAAAGCCATACATTATTTATGACTCTGCCAAGCGGTGTCTGGTGCAAGGGATCATGGGAAGTGATTGAATTGCACACCTATTGAAACTTGAGTCAGGTGAGGGGAGATGGGGAGGAGTGGCATCTGAGGACAATTCTCCCAGTTAAAGAAAAAAGAAAGAAATAAAGGAAGAAAAGGAAAGAATGGAGGGAAAAATAGATGGGTGGAAAAAGGGAACCTAGTTGTTGCTGCTGCTGCTAAACTAATATTTTGGACCAGAACTGAAAGCACTTTTTATGAGGCTGCGGACAGAAGAGCAGAGGATATCAATCACTACACTCTCCACACTGTCTCAGTCCTGGGCCAGACCAGAGAGAGAGAGAGAGCAGCAGCAGCGCTCCAAAAGAGACTGTCAGTGTTTTGGACCCACTGCGCTGTCCTAATGTCCCAGGCTCTTCCAACCGCAGCTCCCCAGTCCCCTTCTCTTCTCCTCTCTCCTCAGCGTTTCATCTGGAGTCAGTGACTGGAGTGTGAGTGTGAGTGTGCAGACGGTCCCACTCAATGCTCCTGTTAGCCTCCATCCGCCCGGAACCGGCCCACTTGGCCGCTTCCCCTTCCCTACTCTGGTGCTCTCCCGCTCTCTCTCTCCGCAACATGTGGCGTCCTGGCCATTGGCCCTTGGGGAGGATGGGGGGTGGGGGGATGTTCTGGGTGTGTGTGTGTCTGTGTGTGTGTGTGTGTGTGTTTGTAGAGGGGGGGGGATGCTCTTTGTCAGTCACTGACCAGCAGACTGAGGTGAACTCTTGACTGGCTGGATGTTGGGATGGAGGGGCCCCATAGAGCATTGTTACAGACAGGAAGCTGTTGAGTCTGCCCGACACATTTATTCTCCTGCTCCTCACGTCATTTGAACATCCACACCCTCTTATAATCCCCCAACCCCCAACACACACACACACAGTTCATCAGTCTTGCTGTGCAGGAAATGGGTTTGTTTGTTGTTTTCCACCGATTTCAGTGAAATCAAGCAGCCTGAGCTGAGCTTGGTTTCGTACTGCTTAGAGTATAGTTTCCCTATTTGCGGATCTCACGTTGGTTCGGAGCATGCTTTGGGAGTTGTTGTTGTCATTAGTCTCTCTTGTTTGTTTTTGTTTACCTCAGTGGAGATTATTCCGATAGCCTCGAAGCTAGTGGCTATTGAAAGACTTAACGTTAGGTCAGCTACTTGAGCGACAGACTCAGCGCTACCTTAGCCACGATTCAAATGTTCTGGAATGCTGAGGAAATCCCTCATGGTTCTTTTTTTCACTCTTCTATGGTTCTTCCTCCTTTTTTTGTAGAGGATGTGCTTGTCAGTGGAGGAGAACAGTAAGAAATATGAGCTCATAAGATTTTTGGTTTCCTTTTTTTCTAGATGGTCCTCTATTTTTATTTATATTGTTTGTATGTGTGTGTGTGTGTGTGTGTGTGTATATATATGTGAGTGTGAGAGAGAGAGAGAGAGAGAGAGAGAGAGAGAGAGAGAGAGAGACTCACTGAGTCAGCAAATATAAACATAAACATCCCTCTTACAGTAAGGAGTTACGACTGCTTTACATAAGGAAGTACAGATATGACCGGCTGAGCTCTGAGGCCATTATGTAAATAACATGCATCACAAAACACTCTGAATGGGTGTGTGTGTGTGTGTGTGTGTGTGTGTGTGTTCTCAAATCACTTCAAAGTGTAGCTTCTCTGATTTCCTTCAAAGAGAGAGGATTGGGAGAAGAGAAGAGAAGGAAAAAAAATTAATTGCCTTTGTTGCCGAGGCTCTTCGGAGCAGAACTACCTCTGGCATTACCTCATCGATCTCTCCTCCCGTTACTAAAATCACAGCTGCTGTGATTGGCGTGGGGTGGGAAGAGCAGAGATGTGGTGGTGTGTATGTGTGTGTGTGCTTGTGTGTCCATGTGTGTTGGGAGCGAGGTGGGAGGGGGGGGGGGGGGCGGTGATTGTAGCAGCCCATGAAACGGCCACGGTCCCACTGGCTTGGCAGGGAGAGATCACGGTTGCAGCAGATGCTGGAGGTTTTTTTTTTTTTCCCTCCTCAATCTCTCCCCCTTCCTCCTCATAACAACCCCCCTCCCTCCCTCCTCCTCCTCCTCCTCATTTTCCCCCTCTCTCCACAAAAGCTTTTTTGTCTGTTGT
>JAODXP020000011.1:13694420-13696920 GCA_027497455.2 Sardinella longiceps
ATAAAAAGAAATAGCCCAGCTTCGTTCGCTCCTCATCAAGGGTACTTCTGGTCGTTTTTGGTTTTAGAAGTTCGCGTCGTTCAGACTAATGATCGTTTTGGAGCCGTTTCACAGGACCACAGTAACATAAATTTCTGGCTAGGCTCAAAGCCTGTTTGTGTGCCAAGGAACGCTTTCTGCCTGGGTGACATTGACTGTTTATGGCACAACCTTTGTGGCTGAATACATTTTGGAAACAGCCTGATGGCCTGACAAGTCCTTTCATCAGAGGAGGAAATGGTGTCCTGTCATCCTGGACACATAAAATATCCTGCTGTCATTACCCATAATGCCGTGTGCTGTCCACACTACATAAGAGGAAGGCGTCCTTAAATTCACTCCACTAGCCTCAACTCACTCATGTCTAGAGAAACTGTGTCTAGATCATTGCAGCCTTTCAGGGGTTCTCCAAAATCTCCATAAAAGGATTTCGAGGTATAGAGGTTTCTGGAAGTTTCTCAGAAAAAAAAAAAACATCTCCTGCATTATACTCATACATCCGCCCAGCAATTAATATTTAAAGGGAAGGGCAGCTCGCCCCATTACGTCGGGCTACTTAAGTGGAATAGGTCTGTTCATGTATTGATCTGTTTTCTTCCAAGCACGCTGTGTGTATATCTGTTTAGTGCCACGTTTAATGATCCGTGCAAGCATAACATAACACATCCCACCACCATACACATTTACACAAACACACACGCACGCACACACACACACACACACACACAAACACTGAGTGACCTCATCCCCATCGCTGGGCAGAGGCTAAAAGCAAGCCCTGCAGTCAGCCATGTTGCAGTGACATCACTCTCCTTGCACGTCGTAAATCACCAGGGTTGTCCTCAGGACAGCCAGTGCTGGCCATCTAGGAGGAGCGGAGCGCAGACCCTTGGATCACATGAACTCCCATCCCCATCCCCATCCCCATCCCCCCACCCACCCAACCCGACCCCAGTCCTCTGTCTTTGGTATTTTTTGCCCTCAACGGTGCCTTCCATGCAAGCGCTGCCTTCCAGGCACTACTCCACTCAGTTTAGGGTTAGGATGAGGGTTGAAGGGGTTAGGGTTAGGAATAGGGTAAGGGTAGTGCCTTTTAGGCTGTGCTGCCTGGAAGGTGCCGTTGGAGGCAAAAAAACACCATTGACCCCAGTCCTCCCTCTCCAAGCTCACCTCAGCGATACCCTCATAGGGTGGGTCACCCGCTGCTCGCTCACAGACACTCCTTCTATTCAGGGTCATGTGACGTCTTTTAAAGCTCTGTCTCCCTCCCTCCCTCTTATTGATTGGACTTGTCAAGAAGCGAATGGCTTGAAAATTGATGCAGAATTCTCCGAGATGGTTTAAATAAAACACACACACACACACACACACACACACACACACAAAAAAAAAACATCAGTAATAGGGCCTGTTGGATAAAAAGTGCTTTGATCCTATTCCAAGCACTGGCCGCCTGCTAAGTTTAATAGGGTTCTGTGTTGCGCCGGCCGGATGTGTGTTATTTAGCAGCGGAAATCAGAGTGGTGGAAGTCATCTTATGAGAACAGTGGTCTTGCATTGATCTATATCGAGGGTAAATGCCTCAATTTGCTTCCTTGTCCTGTTCTTTCTCATCCTGGTGGTTTCTTCTTTTCTTCCACAAATTAGATTTTAAACCCATCAGTTAGATTTGATTTTGAATGTAAAGACCTACAGGCGCTTATTTTCTTTCCTCTCTTATTTTGAGCACCTTCTTGTTCCCCTTAATCTGCAATCAATTCCTTAGCAGTGTGCGACTTGGAGGAGTAATTGTGCAACTGAGATTGCCAGAGCCAAGATGAATGCAGGCTAGAGTCCTTCTGACCAGGCCAATTACGTGGTCCAAAAAAAGAGAAATATTTTCCATGTTACTCACTCTCCTCTGTGTCTCTCACCTCCCCAGTCCCTTTCATTTGCACATTTCTCTCTCTCTCTCTCTCTCTCTCTCTCTCTCTCTCTCTCTCTCTCTCTCTCTCTCTCTGCATGGTGGTGGCTCTTAATGTTTGCCCTATCTGTCTGAACGCCCACACAGTTACATCTTAGTGATATTGCCATTCTTTGTTAAGTGCAGTGAATGTGCTATCGCAACTACCACTGCATAAGTCCTATTTTTTTCCACACTGTGGGGTGAAACAGGCTGTGCATTTCAAAAGGTGGCTTAGACTTTGAGTGCCATCCAGCCATCTAATTGTTTGTTCAGAAATGCAGAGCTTTTATTCATTCTTTCGTTCATCCCTTTGTTTTCTCTCAAGGCGGGAATCATTTGGGTAATTGTGCCGCTGATGTCTGCTGCTGTGTGGTGTGTGTGTGTGTGTGTGTGTGTGTGTGTGTCTGTGTGTCTGTGTGTTTGCATGTGCTTCTCCGCCGACAGATTCCCTGCATGGCAATGCCGACTCGCCTCCCTAGCATGTGTGCAGTAATTGTTCGACAAATGGGTAGTTTG
>JAODXP020000011.1:13701920-13721920 GCA_027497455.2 Sardinella longiceps
CATTCAGAGCCAGACCGCCCCATTGCTACCCGCCCTGCCTGCCTGCCTGCCTGCCTGCCTGCCTCCCTGGCTGCCTGTCTGTCTGTCGTAGCTCCACTCCACTCCACTCCACCAGGGAGACGAGCCTTGCCTGGCTTTGCCTTCCCCCTGGCTGCCCTTCCTAACAGCCAATCAATGGAACTCAGAGTCAATGGAACTTAAAATCTGATCCCCATCACTCCACACTGCTGCAGAATGGGAAAGGAAGGGGGGGGGGGGGCAGTGAGGTGAGGTGGAGAAGGGAGGGGAGGGAAGGGAAGGGGGGGGGTGGGATGAGAGACGCTCCTTTGAAATTATACAACCTTTACAGCTTGTCTCCCCTCCCCTGCTTCTTTCTCTCTCTCTCTCTCTCTCTCTCTCTCTCTCTCTGTCTGTCTGTCGCTCTCTCTCTCTCCCTCTCACCGTCTTTCTCTATCCCTCCCTCCCTCCCTCCCCCTCCCTCTCTCGCTGCAGCACATAGCTAGCCGAATCCTGTCTCCCTTTTTTCCACTGCCGAAATGAGCCGCAGAAGCCAGCAGCCACTGAATTGCAGCACATCTGAGGAGGAAGGAGGGAGAGAGAGAGAGAGAGAGAGAGAGAGAGAGGCGGCTGGTTAATTTTAGTGGCTGACCCAATTCCACGCTGAATGAAATAAAAACATATACAGCATGGTATTTATTTATACATTCTCTGCCAAAAAAACTGCCTGAGGTCGGATCACTGTAAATAAAAGACGTGTGAGCTACTTCATTGCCACGCTGTGATTAACTAAATGGGAAGTACTTCTTGAAAACAGCCCCCACGTTGTAACACTTTTGTCATATACTGAATATATCTATATTGAATAATCTTATATACTATAGAATAGATACATGCCTTAACACACACATGTGTGTATGTGTCTGAGTGGGGAACTGTGCCAAATTCCCTTAAGTGTTCCATGGTTTGTTTATTGTACTTTAAACTCGGGGCTTGACAGTGGAAATGCCTTGTCTCCTGCGTAAAGAATGGACTTCGCTCCACTGCCGCTCATTAATGTTCCTAAGGAAAAAATGTGTGTGTGTGTGTGTGTGTGTGTGTGTGTGTGAGTGTGTGTGTGTGTGCGTGTGTATGTGTGTGTGTGTGTGTGTGTGTGTGTGTGTGTGTGTGTGTACAGTCAATATGTACTGCGTGGCGGTTACAGAGAGCTTTGGTGATTGTTTTTGAGATGTGAATAATTCATAGCTTACTTACTGTAATAGAGCCCTAAAAGATGGTGCTTGGTTTTTGGCTTCGGTTTTAAGGTCTGATGAAAGGTAACTTTTGTTCGCCCACAGGAAGAGCCTCTCATTTAATTGTAATCTCTCCTACAATAACTTAGATGTTTGTGGTATCTGGTTATTATGCAGTCTTATATAAAACAAAGTGTTTGTATATATGTCTCACTTACCAGTCAATGTTGTGTTTTTCTGTTGGAACTGTTTTTTTTTGTTTGGTTTCTCAACTTAGAGTAATCACCCTCTACTCCGTTTCACTTTATATGCCTGAAGTGATTTCTGCCCCCTCTCTCTTCTCTCAGAGATTCTAATCACACTGGTGTTATCGCCGTCATTCTCCATGGAAACACAACCAATTTTAACCTTGTTTACACTTCTTACAACGCCAGCAGAGCAGAGGCAGCAGAAATGTGGATGCCTCCTCGGATCAAATAAAAGCTAACGACTCCAGCATGACAGCAGACGGTGATACTTTCGGAGAGCTCTGTCAATTGCTTTGAGGGAGAGACAGACGACCAGCCCAGGTCTCATCCCGCTTCACAAAGGAAAGGGCAGCGGCGCAAGCGATGTGTGAGGGGCTAATGTGTGAACGCTCTCCTGCAGCCATTTGTCCATGCCAGCCCACTCTACCGACTCAGGGGCCGCCGCTGCAGACAAGAGTTATGTCACTGCCCTCTTCCTGAGACGTGCGTAGAGCACTAGCTGAGTTCAATGCAAAAGTGCTGTGATGGCGGTGGGGGCTTGGCTTGCTTGTTTCGCATTCCCGGGAAAAATAAAGGCCGGATTCATACAGCCGAACTCAGTCCAAAGTTTCTGACTCAGCTAGCATCCTCTGCCACCTCCATCCTCCTCCACCACCCCCAGCCCCAGCCCCTTGTGAACGGTGCAGTAAATTAGGAGCTTGTTTTAATGCAGGCCTGGCTGCCGGGATTAAGGCTAAACCTCTCTGCTGTCAGTTAATAGGAAGGTACAGCACAGTTGGTGGGGTTGGTGTCTCCTAATCCTCTCTCCACCAAACACACATGCACTCCTGCACACACAAACACACACACACTCTCTCACACACACACACACACACACACACGTCATTCACTGTCTGTCTCGCCTCAAAATTCAGTAGCAAAGCCTTGTCAGCCATTAGGACTGAATTGACAGAGCCCACTAGTCAGGAAGTCAGTAGAACTGCAGAAAGGTGCCTCCACCCCCCACCACACACACACACATCACACACATACAACATTGTCCATTGGCTGGCTGCTGCCAGTGCCTGGCTCAATGCTGGAAGACTGGGGATGATGACTTAATGTTTATGTAAAGTGCCTTTAGCTGAGCCAGAGCCAGCCAAAGGCAGAGAGAGAGAAAGAGAGAGAGAGAGAGAAAGAAAGAGAGAGAGAAAGAGTGTTGGCGTGGTGTGAGTGCACTCCAAAGTGCCCCTGATGAATGCTGCTGAAGCTGAGCTTTCTAGCCCCACCATCATCCACTCCACTCCACCCTCCCCTCCTCTCCTCTCCTCCTCCCCGTCCGTCTCTACCCCTAGCATCCCCATCTCCTAAATTCGTCCCTGGTGTTTATTCTCGGCTGGTGTTTATTCGTTTTGAGCCACGAGGCCGGGTTTCCCTCTTGGCTGCTTTCAGGAGCAGTGCAGAGAGAGAGAGAGAGCGGAGAGCAGAGACGTGTTCAGGGAAGGTCACTTTTATGAGGGGAGGGGTGAGGGATGGAGGGGGGGGGGGGTATGCAGCGCGACTCGCTGCCTTGAATGAGCCGCACGCTCGGAGAAGCGCTGAATTAGGAGTGGCAGACAGGGTGGGGTGGTGTGGGGTGGGGTGAGGATTGGAGGATGTGTGTGAGGGAGAGAGAGAGAGAGAGAGAGAGAGAAGTGCATTGTGGGGCGGCTGCTCCAGCTGTCCTGCCGCTGTGCTGCATGGTTTCTTCAGGCGCCTGGCAGGCAGCCAATCAGAGCCGACGGAATCAGTGCCACTTCAGTTCAGTGTGTCAGCGCGGGCGTCGGGGGCCATGGCGGCAGGAGGAGGAGGAGGAGGAGGAGGTGAGAGAGAGAGAGAGAGAGAGAGAGAGAGAGAGAGAGAGAGAGAGGAAGAGGTGGGGCAGTGGGGGGGAGGGAATGGTGGGGGTAGGTGGGTGGGTGCAGCCAGCGCTGGTAGGCGGCTCTGCTCTCCGCACCCCACCTGCAGACGCGTCCTGCGTCATTGCTGCTGCTGCTGCTGCTGCTGCTGCAGTGGCAACAGAGATGGCCTCATTCACCCCACCCTCTTCCTCTCTCTCTCTCCCCCCCACTCCACCCTACCCCACCCACACTCTCATCAACACACACACACACACACACACACACACACACACAGAGACCTACAATCAATTCACAAGGCAGAGAGCACAGGCTCATTTTTCAGCCGCTGTTGCCCCAACAGACAGCAGAGCTTCAGCATGCACAAAACACGGCATCAAGCTCACAGCTACGAGCCTATTACTGTATAATGTGAGATATCTCCCCCCTCAGCAGTCAAAGAAGATGCTTTGTTTTTGTGCTATTTTATTGCCCCAATAAGTGGCAGTGATACAGTGTAGTAAAAAGCATATTCAATTACAGCGCTCCTCAGCACTGTCTTTGTGTCGTGCATCCCCGTACAGACAAAGAGCTAGAGCCCCTGTCTCTCTCTCTCTCTCTCTCTCCCCCTCTCTCTCTCCCTCCCTCCCTTGCTTATTTTTTTTCCCTACTCCCTACTCTGGGTTAGCATAAGGAGGGATGAGGTCAGCCTATCCAAACAGTGCTGCTTTGGTGTTTGTGTGTGTGTGTGTCTCTCTCTCTCTCTCTTTCTCTCTCTCTCTCTCTCTCTCTCTCTCTCTCTTGCCCCATTCCCGACTGCTCAGTTTCCTGTGACCTCGAGGCCGCTGTGTCAGTAGGCTGCTCAGGGCGCTGCTTTAAGCCTCTCATGCTAGCCACCCTGTCACCAGTTCCTCAACAGACAGCCCAGCCCTGCCCTGCCCAGCCTAGCCCAGCCCAGCCCTGCTCTACTCTGCCCTACTCTACTCTGCTCTGCTCTGCCCTGCTCGTGTGTGTGCACTGGCTGGCCCCAGCCGCTAGCCTCCAGACGGGTCTGGGTCACGCTACGCTAAGCTCCTCGTCTTCTCATTAACGGCCAGGCAGGTAATCGCGTCTAAGCAGCTGGTTAACTTCTAATGCCAAACAGCAAATATCAGTTACAATGCATCCAGTGCTGCCTGTGCCAGAGGAGGAGTCAGCCTGCAGCAGCAGAGCGAAATGAGCAGAGAGGGCTTACAGCAGACGAAGCACGCCCCTGTGTATTTTCCATAGAGCCAAGGCTTAGCTTAGGCTGGCTAATTGGAGGATACTATCAGGCAGATTTCCTGTGCTGAATGAGAAACAATTCTGCCGCAGTGATTTTAATGTGGAATAAAATCAAACATGGACACTGCTTGTAAGCCCTCAGCATTACAGAATCCCAGATAGGCTACTGCTGCCATTTATACAGTACATAAGATACATGATACATGGCCTGGCCTCACATATGTGTATTATATACATATGAGATATTATATATGGCCTTCCTTCACATATGTGTATTATATACATATGAGATATTATATATGGCCTTCCTTCACATATGTGTATTATATACATATGAGATATTATATATGGCCTTCCTTCACATATGTCTATTTTATGTATTACACCATCATACATGTGTAATATCTATTATACGCTTCACGCCCTCATACAAGTGTATTACATGTAGTTGTATATTAGGCCCTCATATGTATAGGCCTATTACATGCAGCCATTTTAATTACCACACAAATCCCAAACTCACAAGTTTTAGATGATTGATAATGATCATTGTTTAATCTATATTTCATCCTGCCCTGCAAGAGTCAAATGAAGCATTAGTGTGAAATAGACTTCACGTGTTGCTAGGGAAAATTGCAGAACATTGCAGAACATTTAGCTATTTACTGTCACTATTATGATTGTTCTTTCTGCCTTTTATTTTATATCACTGGATGCAATAAAAGGTTTCAGCTGCACAGCGAGCATTTTAACAAGAAAAACATGTGCTCATAAAAGTCATGTCATTAAGATGACCACTGGTGTTCCATATGGGCAGCAGAAAACACACCAGGCCTGCTCTGAACGGCTGACAGTGACTGACGATGCTCAACCGACCGCTTGTTTCCAGGCTGCAAAGAGAGCCAGCTTTTCAGTCAGACCCATGCTCTGTTTGCTTCAGAGAGACAAAATATCCTAGGGATTAGCACGTACTATAATAGCGAGAAACACTGGAACATTCAACATCATGTTGTGCATGAACTACACACACACACACACACACACACAGTCTCACATGACTGGCTAATTAATAACATGCTTTTGGAACAAAGAGCTTTGTGTCTGTTTTATGCAACATATGTACAAATTGGTGCTTACAGGCAAATTGGTGATGACATTTCTATTGTATGTGCATGCATGAGAATACATGTTAGACACTGTGCCATTTGGTGATGTTACAGGGACCTTTTTTGTTGTTTAGTATAGCATGTTGCAATACAGTGAAGCGTAACACCTGCATGTGTTACTGCAAACTGAAGTGTATTGTTTAAAATACACTATGGCATTTTATCACAGCCCAAAGATGTCAGTGATATTAGTAGTAACACATTCCAAAAATCCTTGTGTAATAGCCTACCATTTCTCAGGGCACCAAATTACACAGAATAGGCTACTTTTCACATTCTTCATTTTTGTGCTCTGTACCCTGTGCAGAAACTCATTTTTATATTTAGAGGGAGATTTGTATTTAGCATAATTTTCATACTTTAAAAATAAAATACAGATTTTTGGCTTAAAAAAAAGATCTTGAATGGAAATGAACAAGAATGGTAGCCTACACATCTCACGTTCTCAGGTCCTAAGGAGTTAATATTAGCATATCTATTGTTCCCCAGAAGTGAGGTGACAAAGCAAGTGCTTCTCGTCTCAATGGCTCTGAATTGGTTTGAAATTTTCTTTGTGTGAGAGAAGCTGATTCCCCCTCCCCCCATGCACCCCTTCAGTGTATGACCACAATGGGAGCGTTTGCCTCTAGATGCAGTTGCTTTAGGGAGAGCTTCGGTACACACCTCCGCTATGGCCTCAACTTTCACATACAGTCCGTCATCACAAATGAATCATGTCACTTGCTCCTTGCCTATTGTTGAACACACAACAGATCACATTTTTTTTTTTTCAAAATAAGAAAAGCAGAAGATTATCACTCTGTTTTCACAAGAAAGGCTTACTCATAGTTTTTTATTATTAGGCTATAGGGAACAAGAGACAGTTAAAATAATGTGATAGAATTTAGCTTAATTGTAAACCTAGTATATTAAAATCAGTATATTTTCGTCGATCAATATCTGGTAGGCCTATCAGGCTCAGCAAATTATTTAATTTCCTCATATAGACCTTTATTAATAGCCTACACTGTTTACCTCCAATAAGTGCATTGTTGTCATTTGACTTGAACCCGCTCATAGTAGCCTACCTATATGTTTGAATAGATTGAAACCCTTTGCCAGCTGTCTCTGTCCACTGGTGTAAACATCCTGAGGAAATGAGCTGTGTTTGAACACAACAATTACCTGTTAGTTGTTTCAAGTTGCTGAGCAAGAGGGGAGGAGAGTCTGATGTCATTTGGCAAATGCCCTGTACGAGTGAACCAGATAGATAAAAAACAAGACAGCCTAGCCTACTACTGTCATAAAGCGCATGGCCATAAACCAGCGCTTATTTTGAAGAGGGACTTTCAGACCCGTGCACTGGAGGGAGAGAGAGAGAGAGAGAAAGAGAGAGAGCAGAGGAAGCAGCATTCATGACAATCTCAAACAAAGAGCACATGTCCGGACATGTTTGTAGACATTTGATCCTTTTTTGTTGAAATCGATATGGGCCTTTGCAATCCTGTTTATCTATAAAATCAAGAAGATTTACTATTTTTTCAAGAGCACAGAAATATGAAGTAGCCTAGGTCTGTCTAAACAAAACTGCAGATGTTTTCGAAGAAGATAACGTTAGTAGTCTATCCTATAGCCTGAGCAAGGTAATCTCTTTTCAAGCTCAGAAGTTTGTGATCAGAAATAAACATTACGTCATGTAAATGTTAATATGTAGGTTACACATGAAACTGTTTCCAGATTAGATGATATTCAGCAATGTTCTAATATGGGTGGGGCAACCACACATTGGCTCCTTTATCATGTAAAGACCGTACAACACCCAAATTATGAAGCTCATAGGTAGCTTACTACTGATTAAAAATCAATCATCAGCTCAAGAACTGATGTGTTGAGACAATAACACTGTGAACACCTAGTCTCGGGAGTAAGAACTTACAAACTGAAATAGTTGGCCTGTAGAAATGTATTTCAATAACAATTTTGAAGTGTTTTGCTAAATTGTAAAAATGAACTCGAGTCAAAGATATTGTCTATCATGGTTTAATTAGACAACAAAGAAGGGAGGGAGTTGGGGACTGGATGCTTAGTCGGTAACCTCCCATCCACCTAGATCTGTCCAATCAGACCTAGGTATGCAAATAGAAGCAGCGCCGCACCGTCCCTGCCCAACCAGTGACGTCATTCGCACATATCCCCCAGTAGTGCTGTCTGGTTGCAGCAAGTCAGACAGAAAACAGAAAAGAGCTGAGTGAGCCGGGGAGGGGCCCTTTGAAGGAATATTGCCACCGCCGGCATTCCAACTCAGTAGGCTACTTCGGAATACGCATACTGTCCGTCCACAGAAATTTCGGAGCTGGGCGTAAAGATCGTCCGCATAGGTCGGACTGCACTGATTTTCAACTGCCAGGAGAGGAGAAGCACTGATTTGCACCAGTAGCTTGAGACCGGTGTCCCCTCTCTCTCCCTGCTCAATCCTGCCCTCCTTCCTTCCGTAGTTTTTCCCCTTTGTCTGATCTTCCTGATCCCAGAGACTGCAAGATATCTAAAGATGCCTAGTTCGCTCTTCGCCGACATGGAGAGGAATGGGAGTAACCAAGGGGACGCATTGGACGACCAAAGAGCTCTACAGATAGCACTGGACCAGCTTTCGTTGCTTGGTTTGGACAACGACGAAAATTCAATGTATGACAATGAGCCGAGGAAAAAGAGCGTGAACATGACCGAATGTGTCCCAGTTCCTAGTTCAGAGCACGTAGCTGAAATCGTCGGCAGACAAGGTGCGTAGTCTACAACACTATTTCCTTTCTCCTCATTGTGTTAGTCCTTGACTTGTACTTTTGACGCGATTTACTCCCAGATTTGGCTTTTGTTATGGGACGAGACGTGTCCATGTGCGCCGACACTGTAGCCTATATTTTCCTCTGCATTGCTCTTGCACTCAACAACAAAACAAAGACGTAGCGGAATAGTGGTGGCCTTATACAACGCAGACAGTGCAACTGACAGGACAAAACAATATCAACTGCCTTTCCCCTTCCTTTGTCATATTATATCATCTCGCCCTACTTACTATTCTGAGTCAACAAAAAGATATGTCATAAACCTCATTCTTTTTTATAACAGAAGTAGGCTACTAATGTAATGCAACTGTGGCGTAGGGATGGCATACAAAAGTTTACAGGGATAGCCTTTGAGGAAAATTTCTTTTGCCGATAGCTTTTTGTCTGGATAAACGCATATAAATCATTTTTTTGTATTTTGCGCTTTGTATTCATGTTTTCTTTACTTGCATGTTATTTGATTGGTGTCTTGCAAAGCCACGGAACATGATGAATTCTGCATGCATTTTTTTCCCCTCCATGCTATTTTTGACCTGACTGCTGTATGTCATGGGCACAGGCATGTGGTTTGAATTTGTGTAGTGAAGAAATGACTGAATTGTTCTTCTGGAATATCTGATTTTGCTTTAAATATGTCAGCTTGTTAGGGCACTGTGTTGAGGCTTAAACCACACTTATGTTTACAATTATCATTTTATTCTATACATAGGTTGCAAAATTAAAGCCCTGCGAGCAAAGACCAACACCTATATCAAGACTCCAGTGCGTGGGGAGGAACCAGTCTTTGTTGTGACAGGCAGACGAGAGGATGTAGCAATGGCCAGGAGGGAAATCATCTCTGCAGCAGAGCATTTCTCCATGATCCGAGCCTCCCGGAACAAAAACAGCAGCCTGAATGGGAGTGGCACAGTCCCTGGGCCGCCCAACCTTCCAGGGCAGACCACCATCCAGGTCCGGGTTCCCTACAGGGTGGTGGGGCTGGTGGTGGGACCCAAGGGGGCCACTATCAAACGGATCCAGCAGCAGACGCACACCTACATTGTCACGCCCAGCCGAGACAAAGAGCCGGTGTTCGAGGTCACGGGCATGCCGGAGAACGTGGACCGCGCACGGGAGGAGATTGAAGCACACATTGCCATGCGTACTGGAGGGCTGATCGAGCTGACCGACGAGAACGACTTCCACGCCAACGGCACGGATGTGGGCTTTGACCTGCATGGCCACGCTAGCCTGTGGAGCAAGCCTACCTCCAGCAACAGCATGACACCCAACTCCGGACGCAAGCCTTTCTCCAACTACCGCAACGACAGCTCCAGCTCGCTGGGCAGTGCCTCCACAGACTCGTACTTTGGGAACAACAGCAACTCCCGGCTTGCAGACTACAGCCCCCCTAGCCCCGCCTTGAGCTACACCGCCTCCAACAACGGCAACAACAACAACAACAACATCAACATCAATGTGTCCACCAATGGCAACGAGTTCGTCTACGGGAGCGAGGTGATTTCGCCCGACTGCACTGACATGAACTTTGAGTCCTCACCTGGATTTGACCCCACGCCTGCTCCCCCGGGACTCCTGTGGTCCCAGTACGAGCGCAACGTGGTGTCCGGTGGTGGCTCCAACTCTGCCATCTTTCCTGCCAATGCTTCCACTAATGCCAATGGGATGATTGCTAACCAGCGCCGAGCCAATGGGGTGGGTTCTGGCTGCACCACCCAGCCCCGGCTGTCCCCGCCCCTGCATCACGTCGGAGGGCCCGGCGAGCACCCACTGGCCAGGCGCGTGCGCAGCGACCCTGGGGGCGGCACGCTGAGTTTCCCTGGCTACCCGGGAAACGCGCTGTCCGCAGGCATCAATGGACTCTCGGGCTCTCATCTTCCCGGGGTGCCGTCCGACTCCTCGGCTTCGTCCACCTCCAGCTCCTCATCCAGCTCCTCCTCGGGCACCAGCCGGAAGGGCAGCCGGGACTGCTCGGTGTGCTTCGAGAGCGAGGTCATTGCGGCGCTTGTCCCCTGTGGCCACAACCTCTTCTGCATGGAGTGCGCCAATCGCATCTGTGAGAAAAATGAGCCCAAATGCCCTGTCTGCCACACAACTGTTACTCAGGCTATACGTATATTTTCATAAGTTGTATCCAACGTGCAGATAGCGAACAGGCCACCATGAACAAAAAAAAAAAAACAAAACAAACGCGTACGGCTTTATGAAATCTTAATAACGTGTTCTTGTATGTATATACATATGTATGTAAAGCTGCAGTATCCAAAAAGGGACTCCCTTCAGGGCTCCATATTAATTGTTTATTATGTACTGTAGCTTGGGACAATATTTTCAACATCTAATGCATGTTTTAAATATTAAAGCCTAGTAATCAATAGTTCTAGTAAAATTGTACACAACATTAATGAAGTTATAAACATGGAGTTAGATCTTGATTGAGGTACTAAAGTCAATTTGTTGACTGTTAAAGAAACTGGCCTTTAAGTTTCACTGATCGAATGTATTGGTAGCAGAGCTAGTGGTTAGGAAATCTGGAAGGCCTTGACAAAACAGGATTATTGACTTCTGAAGGTGATGATACTGCAGCTTGTGAGGAGACACAGTTGAGGGAGAGCAACAACATATCCTACATATATATGTATAGTTTAAAATTCCACAAGTTGAAAGTTTTAAATATTAATTACATTAATACAGATTGAAGTATTTTATTCTTTTTTGACTTGAAAGATTATATTTCGTATTGCAAAGATGTTTACAAATATTTTAATTTAAGTTCAGTGAACTTTTTTGTAGCTGGGTTAAAATATCGTTTATTTTTAGTATGGCCTTATGGCAGTGAACACTGTATTATTTTAATATCACACAAATGTGGGAAGAAGTTCAGACCGCATTTACCAGTATTCTGTTGGGATGGAGGTTTTATAGGTTCAGCAAAAAATGTCTTTTAAATCCGCTTCACCCAGCATATTTTTTATTCAGTAATATAAAGCATATTTTATTCTATATTATTACAAAACATTGAAATGTATAAAACTTAGTAAGTCAAACAAAAAGGAACCGTTTATGCTTTCTAAAATTTGTATGAATTAGATTGCAGTGGGAATTACAGAGTTCTGTTGCACCACTATAGTTTAGTATTTCTATTTTAATACATTTGTTTACCACTTGTTTATGTATATGTAGGTGAAGTTACTTGAGCGTAAATGTACTTTATTGAGCAAAGTTTAAAAACAAAGTATATTTTATTTTATGATAAAGGGCCTTTAACCTCATGGTGAAATACTAATATTATATTTGCTGAAACAAGATTTGAAAATGTATCAAGAGTTTTATTTTTCTGACATTTAAAGTTCTACATGATAAAGTAAAACTTAAGTAATGGTGCTACTTCATGTTTTTTTAAGTATTTCTATATAAGTCCAATAAAATGGTACATGAAACCATTGAGTGCTCTAGTTTTTCATGTAGATTTGACCTTGTGTTTTTGTTGTTGTTGTTGTTTTTGTTTTCTTTTTTGGTTGCAATTACATTGCTAGATGGTGTATTGCTACTTAACTGGGAAGGTCCATCAGCTTAAAATACCACCTGTAAGAGCACTACTGCAAGCCGTTTGATTCTCTTCCCCCCCATTTCTCCCTTCTTTTCCATTATGTAGTTATCTCACAATAGCTCTCTGTAAAACCCAATGGAATAACAGCGATCTGTCTTGAACAGGGCAGTGCTTTCTTCCTCCCTCAAAGCCTCATACTGTGCTGAGGTGATTGCAGTCATCACATATTGTGTAGTTTCCTTTTCTTTTCAACTGTCCCCGGTGACCTGCTGTCTCTGATGCTCTGCTGAGCTCAGTCTGAGGTCTCAGAACAGGTTAGCACCCACTGTGATAGGATAATCCAGCAGCTATCTAGAAATTATGGAGCTGACCAATAAAATAGACCATCTAGCACCGATTAATTTAGGCCTTTTGTCACTCTGTGGACATTTCAACGTACATTGAGGCTGTGGGCCATGGTTGGTGGCAGTTAGAAATTCTCAACAGCCATGTCTGTTATGAATTTGCATATATATTAAAATCAGCATTGCACAGGTTCAGCTGAATAATTTTTACCTCTTATACTAGCAGTCCCATGTCATGTGGTTGACTTGGAAAGACTGACGCCGTGGCACATGCCCCATTGCTAGATAATAAATGGGGAGAAAACAGCCCCTAATGATAAGTTTAAAATGGAAACATCCAAACGCTGGCCTCGCAGTTTGGCCTCATAAACCATACTATTAGGAAACAATTCCAGTGCCTCTAAGAAAAAAAAAGAGCTGACAAGTGTTTTATCCAAATTCGGAACACATGCTACAATTTAATTTGCAAATGTTTTGTCCTAACAAGAATATGATTCGGTACTGCTGAAAAATGACAGCACAGGGTTTCAGGAAACAGGTTTTTTTGATGGTGTTATAATTGGATGATGTCTTTGCTACTTCTCTGAATGTTGGCATACCATAATACCTTACTTTCCAAAAGCAAACAGGAGTATTTTCATAGACATTTTTTTTTCTTCTTCTCTATCCCTTTGATATGTTATATCCCATTTTAAGAGTGAAAACATCACATTTGCTGATGTAATCAATGGAGCACTGGTCAGGATGGGGTTAATGAAGTATCACACATCCAAAAGGCAGCTGATGCCCACAACAGACACTGCTCACCCAATCACCCAGGTTGTGTTGGCACTAGAAATGCCATGTTCTGTGCCTGGCATCTCAGGCCCAACCCTAAAATAGGAATCCAGGCAACTGAGAGATGTAACGCTGCATTTAATGTGCAGCTGCCAC
Source organism: Sardinella longiceps (assembly GCA_027497455.2). NCBI lineage: Eukaryota > Metazoa > Chordata > Actinopteri > Clupeiformes > Clupeidae > Sardinella > Sardinella longiceps. The sequence continues at coordinate 13,715,329 of JAODXP020000011.1, forward strand.
CACCCCTGCTAAAGAGGGGATAGAGGACTCACTCGCCCCCTCTGTCTTCTATTCCCTCCTCTCTTCCCCTCCTCTCCTCTCCTTTCACTCTCCCTCTCTCCTCTCCTCTCCTCTCCTCTCCTCTAACTCTCCCTGTATCTCTTTTTCTGTCTGCCCCTCTTCTCTCACTCTTACACTATCTTTATCTCCTCTTCCTTCTCTTCCTCTCCCCCTCTCCTCTCTCTCTCTCTCTCTCTCTCTCTCTCTCTCTCTCTCTCTCTCTCTCTCTCTCTCTCTCTCTCATGCTCTCTCCCTCTCCCTTCAAGCAGAGTCCCATCTTTTATTCATGAGGACCCTAGCTTATCATTGTGCTGTGGGTAGATACCTCATCATTTTATTTGACTCCTGCCACCCGATAGCAAACGGAAGCCTGTTAACTACTCCCTTCTCCCTTCTCTTTTGCTATGGAGTCAGCCAGAGATATTAGGGTACAGTAAGACAAAACTATAAAGGACAACAAAGCTATGGTGGACAATTTGACTGACATTTGATAAACAATCATTACAATTTTGGAATGTAATTTTGTGTGTGTGTGTGTGTGTAGGCGGGGGGTTGGGAGGGTGGGGGAATCTTGTTATATTCTTAGACACATTTAATACATTTAAATGTCTAAACTACTGGTGGTTTTCCTGTGTATTTGAACAAAGGATTCATTTCCAAATTCACTGTTATTGTGTCATGGTTTTCCATGACCTCATATCCTGATCAATGACGGTACTTGAAGGGGAGTGGTTTTGTGTGTGTGTGTGTGTGTGTGTGTGTGTGTGTATGTGTGTGTATGAAAGAGAGAGACAGTGAGTAACAGTGTGTAAGTGTGTGTGTTCAGTAAACAGTAGCACTATCACACCAGATATCGGAGACGTTAGTGCCCTTTGACCTAGGCACGTCCTCTGGGGCATTGCATGCTGGGAAACTGGGATTCAATCAGTGCTACAGGAGCATCACTGACCTGCTGGCTTGGTCTCATGTTGCCCCCAACTCCCCGACCCCCCAATCCCAAATCTCTACCCAATTCTCTCCCCACCCTATGGGCCTCCTGTGGGTCCTTGTCGCAAGCTATCCAACCCACCGTTAGCAAACATTCAGTATGAATCTGTCTCTCGGCTGAGCTGGGCTGTGCTGTGCTGTGCTGTGGAGGGCATGGCCATGATGGATGCATTATAGATGAACAGGCATTTAGGCGTGTGTCTGTGTGTGCATAATGGATTTCTGTACTTGAGAGAGCACAGCGATCTCAACACGTTTGCCTCAAAATGCCCAGAATTGAGACAGACAACACTGCTTTGCCTGGGCTGGGCACACTGTGCAAGTGTGTACACCGTCTGGAGTCTCAGACATGCACCACAAGGTGACTAGTCAATTCTCAGTCTTTATTCAGCCAGGATTGGAAAGTAGTGGAAGCAACCACTCTCATTTATACAACAGATCATTGCACATGACTGACAACCAAAGGAAGTGTTAAATCCTGAGATTAAATGGCAACCAGTACTTCAAATGCATACAACACAGATTTGGTTAGACATATTTCTCTAAAACCCTAAAACTGTAGCACAACTAATATTACCAATGTCTCAGCACACCTCATGTTAAATACACTTACTGAACACTCTATGCAGGTGGATATTTATGTAACATTTTACCACACATACATTCAGTATTTGTCTGACTGTCTGATTATTCTCCTGTTCCAATCTGAACATTGGAATACCAAGATTCAAGATTCAAGAATTTTATTTGTCACATGCATATTTGTTCAAGTACAAAGAGCAGTGAAACCATGTACCTGATAAGGTGTCTTCTTTGTTCCTTAAGATATTTCAACATACATTGCATTTCACATTTATAACAGCACATAACATAGAAAGTCGTACTCATGTTTTGTTACAATAATACTTAAATAAAATAAAATGGAATAAAAAACATGAAATAGTCAATAATTTGTAGCCCTATAAATTTCTGCAGGTGAATTGAAGCTGTCTGTAAAGTGTTACAAAAGAAATGTAGATCTGACAGAAGAGTGGAATTATAGTATTCACGTCAGGTTCATTCAAAATTGCATGGGTGATAAAAGAGTATGCGATGTGTGTTAGATCAGCTGGCACTGGCAAACATTTGCAGCCTTCACAGCACTCTAGCTGAAGATGCTCAGTGCTTGAGACTTTAAACGTCTCATTTCCATGACAATGTACAGGTCTCCTCCAGGTTGGCATGCTGTGCTCAGAGCTAAGATTGGAAACAGAGGATGAAACAGTCAGTCAAGAAACAGAGGTACTCAAGCAGACTTGTTATACATACAGTACACAGCAAGCGTTATGCAGATGTGGGCAATCATGGCTACAAGACAGAACCACACCACCACACCACACTGTGTTGGTAGAATTAACCGCTGGTGTAGAGACAAATATATGCATGTGAGCCAGTGGCATGCCCTACATCTACCAGCAAATTAATGTGATTTCCTTCCATTCTTTGTCAGATTGGTGGAACATACCCTCCAAATTAATTGAGTTACCCAATGGGTAAAGTGCTATGTGTTTTTTGCTCTCTCTCTCTCTCTCTCTCTCTCTCTCTCTCTCTCTCTCTCTCTCTCTCTCTCTCTCTCTCTGTATGCGCCAGAAGCTTTAAGACAAAGCCTTCTTCCCTCATGTGATGATTAGAAATGCCTTTGGTCACAAAGATTAGTAGTGAAATTGGTTCAGGTTGCTGAATGAGTGGAGTGAACGGCGAAAGGCGTGTGAGGTAAATCAGAGGCTTGATGAATAATTCCTCCGAGTGGTTTGGTAAAAGCAGAGCCCTCAGTCTGTAGAATGCAACTTTGTAGGAGGCCAGAGAGACGCATTAGCACTTAACCAAATCTCACCATGAAAGGCTCACTACTGAGTTGACAAAACTGAGCAATAATGACCAAAAAATATCTGCCAATCATGTTTGAATAAGTTCTTTGTTGGTGTCATGCTAGAAATATGCAAGTAGAAATTAAAGTGTTAAGTGTTAAGTCCTGTTACTCTTTACACTGAATGTGTCAACAGCGCTGAAAAATCATATGGGATTCAACATCTATAGATTATCAGGCACATACAAATAATAGACACTAATCACTTCCTATTCATCACAGATGATAATGCAGATGTGTCTCTCAACATGTGTTGTTACATTAGATTTAATTATGAGGCAGCAACAGTATTTCATTTGCTCTCTACTAGAGACAAGTACTGTATATTTAATAATGGGGTAATATGGAAATGAAGAAATAAGAGATGTATTCTGGAGGCATATTTTGAGAGAGCCCTTTGCCTTTTATGCTGAGGTATTTTTATGTTGAAAAAAAATAAGTGCAATTAGGGAAGCATCATTACTCTATATCAGTAATTATAAACTCCTGAGGAGGTCTGTGAGATTTTGTGTTCTTTGCTGGAAGGATCTAGATGATGATGATGATGAAAACAAAACCAAAAATACGACATAAACAGAATGTCGAGGAACTGCACATTTCCAAATAATAAAGCACAAGGCAAGACTATCTATTCAAGTAAAGTTTTAGTTGGAGGGTGCAGAAGAAGTAGCTGATTTATCTCAGTATAATGAACAGTTGTTTCACTCCCAGACCTCAGGTGGCAATATTTACACATCCCAGATTCAGTATTATATACAAGTCATACATTCTGCTTATGTAATGGTCTAGTCTGTTGGGAGAGCCTTGGAGATATTATGTTAATAAATAGTGTTGCACTTGAGCTGCAGTTTGTGTTAAAACTTTTTCCAATCAGATCTGATTAAGAACTTGTTGTAAACCCTATTGGTGAAATTCAAGTTGCCGCTGTTATTAAAAAATCCCCAAAATTATAGGCCTAGGTGATTAAAAAAAAGATGATTAGGTGATTAAAAACATAATAATTAACATAATTCCAAGAGTTGGAGAGTGATTGTAGAAAACAGTGTTAAGAACGTACCTGGAGAACTGTGAAGCTCTGTTAACGAGGAGTCCACACATTTCTGTTAATGGCGCGGGTAATCATTGTAAAACCAGTCATTAAGAAGAGAGCGTTTGCTGTCTGCGCCATCTTTGCAGGGTGAGGTTAAAGCGCTAGACCGTAATTAGCAGACACTGTCAATGTTCATTATGCAATATATGAGTTGTCATAAACAGGTCTCTCGCTCAGTGTCTTGGGGGCTGCCCAAGATATTTAGTTTAGCTTAGCTAGCATTACAAAAAAGAAAAAAAGGAAAGGGGGGGGGGGGTATTACATGCCAGTGGTCTCACCCACTCATGACAGAGGGGATGGAATGAGGTTTCTGACTCTCTGACCCCCTGACACACTTTTGATCTGGGCAGCAGGCAGGCAGGCAGTCCATCAGGCAGACCTGTAGGAGACAGACAGACAGACAGACAGTCAGCCTGCCAGCCAATGAGCCCTGGACACTGATGGCCGCGGGCCTGTCCTGTGCTGTGCTGGGCTGTGATGTGCTGTGCTTACCTCTTCCAGCTGTCAGTGGCTCCTGGCATACACACAGTGCACAGGGATAGGCTGTATATATACACACACAGACACAAAGAAACACACTCACATTTGCGCGTACACACCCTCATACGCACACACACACGCACACATACACAGACACACACACACACACACACACACACACACACAAACAAAATGCACGCACACACACACACACACACACACACACACACACACACACACACACACACACACACACACACACACACACACACACACACACACACACACACACACACACACACACACACACACTCTGGGCCGGGACAGAAGGCTCTGGTTCAGCCTGAGACAGTGCTGTTGGTGCTTGTGAGCCCCAGTGCCACGCCTGCCTGCCTGCCAAAGACTGCTGCTGTTTGTTATGCTGGCAGCACTGCAGGACCCCTCTGTGCCACTGGAAATAATCACCTGTGTTGAGAAAAGGAAAGAGAGGAGACAGTAACTACCAGCAGAGCTGTGCAGCAAAATTAGAGCTGCAATCTGAGCATATATACTCCCACATAATAGTACAAGAGAAGAAGAGTTATTTTTCTTCATGCTGAAGGTTGGTGGAAAGCATCTTTAAAAAAGTCAACATGTCATTACGCCGAGTAAAATAACGAGGTGATTTCACGCCACACGCACTGCAATTTGAGCTCAGGCTGATATAAAAGCTGATCTTGAAATATTCCTCTCACGGGGTGAGAAAAGATAGGCTATTACTTTTTCCTTCGTGAAAGATGCTACTACTACTACCGCACCGACCGAGTTTCCGGTCTCTCTCCACGGTCAGCATCGTGCCTGGCTGGCAGAGGCGCTGAGCAGACTGTGTGATCTTAGCCCCAGGGTGGCCGGGGCTGACAGTATCCACAAGGAGCTATTTCCCAGCTTTGTCAGACTCCTGCAGCTAATTAAAACGACTTGAAACATCCATAAGGCCCCTGCTTCGCACCAATGCCTCCCTCCCTCGGCTAATTAATTACTTGTATAATTTGACTCACGTTTTTATGAAGACCTCACCTTTTGCTTCCCACCTAGACCAGGAAGTGACAGGCAGGGTGCAGGGGGGCAGAGCGTAGAGAAATTAAGGTAGTGGGCGCATGGCGTGAGATAAGCCTATATAGAATCCAAAAAATCCACGCAATCTCTGGTTGTTGTAGGTGACATTTACATCATTATTGCTTTTTAGAGAGATGAATTATTCAGCTTCAATAATTAGTTTATGTTTTTTTTTTTTGGGGGGGGGGGGGCGTCTTAATTTAATTTTGTGTGTGCAAGAGTGTTTATTAACATTTGAATGATTGCCTCCGGAGTCGATTTGTTCTGGGCTCTGGACCCGCTTAGGGAATTTGTACTGGTAGAGGGAAGGGAATGGGCGAGTTCAACCCACTCTCAGCCTATTGGTGCTCATCAAAGCATTAGCGATTGGGGGAGAGTGCCTGTCAACACGTCACAGAGATGCTCCTCTCCTCCGCTTCATTATGGTTAACTGTGGGCTTGATTAAGGGCATCCTACTTAAGGGCTTCAAGGGAGAGCAATTGTATGTGAAAATAACTCGGCTATGAAGCTATGAAGGTGAGAAAACAACTTCAACAGATACACATTTCAAATCTCAGTAGCAGCCACAGCAGCACGGCAACAGCAGCGGTAGGCTCTGTAATTCTCTCCAAACACAAACGCAAAAACAAACACAAACTCATTTTTCATCAAACACCAGTTAATTCTGTTCATTTATATCCATTAAGAAAATGGCTTTGAAAGTTGGTGTGCATGCTAAAACACCTGGCGAGATGATTTCAGCACAATGAAATGATTTGCCTCAGAAGACTGGGAGCAAACAGTGCAGAGCACAGGAACATCTCGCCTGCGTTTCAAAGGCTAATTTACCTCAATTAGCTCCATGGTTAAGGACACAGATGAAATATGACAGATGCTTGTTAACGTGCTGCTCTGCTGTGCTCAAGCTTTCTTCAGAGTGGCAAAGGAGTTTCAGGCGACATCTCGCAATAGGAGTGTTCATGGCCTCTAAAACCACCACCACTATAGCAGAAGG
>JAODXP020000011.1:13724420-13771920 GCA_027497455.2 Sardinella longiceps
TCACAATCATGTTAAATTGTTTCAGCATGGGCAAACTTTTTGGGCTTCTTTTTTTGCCAAATCGCTGAACTAGAAACATTATTATGTTTACCAATAAAAGCAAAACAAATGACATTGCCAAATGAAGATGTGGTAAACTTATTGCAAACAGCATAAAAAATAAAATGCTTATTAAGTTGTTGAAATCTGTTATGTCATATGCAATGCAATGCAATGCAATCCACATTACTCATATCAGCACTGTTTAACCCATGAGAGGTTACATACCAAGATGACTCATAGCCCCACTGACCCTGTGAACATGCCAATACTTCTCTCGATATGAGCCATTCTGGACTATTCTGGATTGTAATGATCTCAATCCCATAATTCCACCTGGCTCCCTACTCCAGATGCAGAGAAAGTGTCACATTAACAGTGTGTTTACAAAATCTCCATGACAGACAGGACCTCAGATGACTTCAGAGAGAGAGTGAGAGAAAGCAAAGAGAGAGAGAGAGAGAGAGAGAGAGAGAGAGAGAGAGAGAGAGAGAGAGAGAGAGAGAGAGAGAGAGAGGAGAATGGACTAGTCAGGCCTCTGTCTCTGCATCTACAGTACACAGTCAGTGCACTCAAGTGAGGGAGTCATTGCATCTGTATTTTTTTTCTTTTCTCTCTCTCTCTCTCTCTCTCTTTTTTTTTTTTTTTGTTCACCGAGTTACATGACTGGATTTTATATGGAATCCACCCACACATGTTCTTCTGACTCACCAGCAGTCCACTTGTTTTGTTCTGTTGCCCAAAGGTGTAGTGGGCCGTTAGCAACAGAGGCCAAAGAGAAAGAGAGAGAGAGAGAGAGAGAGAGAGAGAGAGAGAGAGAGAGAGAGAGAGAGAGAGAGAGAGAGAGAGAGAAAGGTGTTGAAAACTTGCTGTAGATAACGTAATGTACCAGAAAAAAAAATACATTTAGTGACTTGCACCTTTCTGTTTAAGTGAAAAAAAAAGAAAAAAAAAAAAAATCACATTCCACTCGGAGAACACTTACAGAATGTCAAAGGGTATCAACACTAGGTATATCACATTCCAGACACCACTTTATAAACAACTCAACTGCTTTATAAACAAGTCAACCTTTGACAACAACTTGACAACAATGCAATTAAGCAACACAAAACTTCAGATCTGTTTTGCTCTGAAGATGTTCCTTCCTCAAGAGCTATATAACACAAGAGCTTAATATCCAATGCATGTTATTTATAAAAAGAGCTTGTACCCATCCTCAGAGCACAGATGCCAGAAGTGTTAGCGGCTGAAATCTTACCCCAGCCGGCCGCATACCCAACACAGGCAGAGGGCCTGGCCGCACCACCCTGCGCTGCACCACACACACACACACACACACCCCACACACACACCCCACACCACCCTCCGGCCCCCCACTGCCTCCGCTGGTCCAGGCCAGGAATCTGGCAGCAGGTGGGAACATATCAGGGGGCCTAATCCAGCCGTGTGCTGTTCCCTCCACAGACACATTTAACCAGCAGGAATGCAAACAGGCCCATCAGGCCAGGGCTTGCTTCTCATGCTGACCCACACACACACACACACACACACACACACACACACACACCCTCCTACGGCAGCTGGGCTTACACATGCACGCCGCACGCACACATACAGTGCAAACACAAAACACACACACATGCATACACCTACAGACGTATGCATACACACACACACACGCACACACACACACACACACACACACACACACACACACACACACACACACACACACACACACACACTCCTATGGCAGCTGGGCTTACACACACACAAACACACACACACATACACACACACACACACACACACACACACACACACACACACACACACACACACACACAGACACACACAGTCATGCACCCTGCCACCCACCAGCAAAGCAGTGGCATTTCTGGGGTGGAGTGGGCTGAGAGGTATAAAGGCAGGCAGGCTGGTGGAAATGCCCATGATGGCTCAGCATTTCTCAGCGATTGTCATGGCCTAAACTTAACCCCATGCAGTGCTGCTGCTGCTGCTGAAGGCCCTGACTGATGAGAATAGCCCAGGGCCCAGGGGTCATCTGAAACATTAACTGTGAGCTTGTGTGTGTGTGTGTGTGTGTGTGTGTGTGTGTGTGTGTGTGTGTGTGTGTGTTTGTGTGTCTGCGCTTATGCAGACACACTGGATTCCATGATGTAATTGTACAGTACAGCAAAAAATGTCCCGTTTTTCAACCCTGTCATCCCATTTTTGGTTGTAATCATTTTTTCTGACAACACAATATAGCAGGACCTGCTAGGTGGGTTACATTGATATACAAGATCATCAATATCCTCCAGTCCACACAAAGCCTTTTACTGTAACTGGCTTTCCAGTGCTACACATCTGTTAGAGATCAATTTACATTCAATTAAATTACTAATATACCTCCGCTTTAAGGGCAAAAGAAATCCCACGATAATCACATCTATAACATCCGTGAGTTTTATGGGCAAAAGAAATCACAGGATAATCACATCTATAACATCCATGGGTTTATGGGCCAGTTAAGCAGGAAGAAAACCTAGAGATGATTAAATTACACTCCAGCCATCATAGGCTTTTGGCTTTATTGACTACAGTGTGTGTGTGTGTGTGTGTGTGTGTGTGTGTGTGTGTGTGTGTGTGTGTGTGTGTGTGTGTGTGTGTGTGTGTACTGTATGTGTGACTGTGTGTGTTATTTTGTGTGTGTGTGTCTGTGTGTGTGTGTGTGTGTGTGCGCGTGTTTTGAAAGGCTTTTATAAATACAGTTTGTGGTGAATGTGGAATGTGTGTGTAGGCTGACCCTAGTTTGCTGTTCTTTAGACGGCTTCCTCCCACTCCCACCGACAGGTTCACGTCTGAGGAAGAGGAATAATGGCCGAAGATGAAATGACTCGGAACCAAGCTTTTTAGTGGTCATGACCCGAGACCAATAAAGCACTTTTTTTTGACAGAAGCGTTGAAAAAAAAAAAAGAAAAAAAAGAGACGTGTTAAGCCCTGAAAGAGGAGACTTGGAGGCTAGTGGCAGAGCTGGTGTCAGTTTGGATTGCGCAAGTTTGGATTGAGTTACCTTTGCTTTGAAAAAAAAAAAAAAAATTAACACAGCTCTTGCAATAGCTTTCAATGGTGGTGTAGGCGATCCCCGGGTGCGTTCACCCCACTGACCTGACCTCCCAAGCAACCGCATTAACCCCTGCCGTAGGTGGGGAGATGACACCCGCCGACAGGGAAACCCCTCTTTGATCGTGTCGCCGCACCCCATTAAAGAGGCCCTATCTGTTTACTTTTCATTTTTTTCCCCCAGTTACCGTGCTTCCTTTCTCTTACGGGCCTTTCACATCTGCTGCTTCGGATGCCCGTGTGGTGTGCCCATCATCTCAGAACCTCAAGCCTCCCTCCTGCCCCTCATCTGGACTTTAATGAAGTGGCGCCAAAAAAGCACCAGCCACCTGGATGTCCTTATTTTTCTTTTTTCCCCTCTTCTCTCTCTCTCTCTCTCTCTCTCTCTCTCTCTCTCTCTCTCTCTCTCTCTCTCTCTCTCTCTCTCAGCCTTGGCTAGCCTCAAAGCAGTAGTGCCTCCTCCACTGGGCTAATTTATTGGCTGTTAGTGGTATTATGGCAGCCTGGGTCAGTCTGACCTTTAGCCGAGACCCTAAAGCACTGAAACAGTCCAGCAGGCTTTACAGCACACACACAGTTTGAGCCATGATAATGAGGTGAAAAGAAGAAGAAGAAGAAGAAGAAGAAGAAGAAGAAGAAGAAGAAGAAGAAAAAAAAAAAAAGGCCCTAAGCCGCCATCCTTTCACCCAACCGAGCTCACTCTTCTATCTCCAAGCTTTGATCACCGCCATAAAATAGATTAAATAAGGGGGTTAGCTGTATATTCTGGGAGCGATTTTCTTCTAATAGGACACGGCAGACAAAATATTTACTTTCACAAGGCTGTAGCTGCGACTACGCTCTCCTTCTCTCTCTTTTCTTCTTCTCCTCGAGTGGCTCTTTAATTAATGACTATGGCCGTACGCCTTGTTTTGATTTGAACACTGAGGTGATGCTATGTGCTTGTGTCTTTGTGTTGTAGCGAAGCTTAGAGAATGGCCACTAATTGCGGGTGCAGTTGCCATGCTGTATCCATGGTAGTAGTGCCATCTTGGTGATGGAGTTTTTACGAGCGTGGCACCATTTGGAGCTCACCAGGAGGACCAGAGACAGAATTGGGGTGAACAGATGCTGTCCTCTCTCATGTGCTATTGTCTTGCCCAGCTGAGGAGACAGAGAGAGGGAGAGGGAGAGAGAGAGAGAGAGATAGAGAGAGAGAGAGAGAGAGAGAGAGGGAGGGCATTGCAGGGGCCTGCTTGGGTAAGCAGGATACATGTCTTTGTCTTTGTGTGTGTGTGTGTGTGTGTGTGTGTGTGTGTGTGTGTGTGCGTGTGTGTGTGCGTGTGTGTGTGTGTGCTGCGGAGGGGATTTCTCTGCTGTGGGGCACCTGGCCCCAGCGCAGATGTGCAACGACATGGCAGTGGCCCTTTGAGAGATGACATCATCCGAAGAGCAGCGCATCACTCTGCGCACTTGGCCCCCAGGGAGGTGGGGGAGGGGGTGGGGGGTGTTCAGGGAACATAGAGGAGGTGTGGTGTGTAGGAGGTAGTGAGGGAAAGAGAAGGAGGAAGAAGAGGAGGTGTGTGTGTGTGTGTGTGTGTGTGTGTGTTATTTTTAGACAGCAGCGAGCAGTCCCTGCCTGAGCCGTGGCACCACATGTTTACAGCGCAGCCAAGTTTGTTTTTGTTCCTCCCCAGGTCCCAGTGTGATGCCGGCCCGGGCCTTCTGGAACAAGCCCCACGACCTCATTTGCTTCCCTCGCCGCCCTTCCTCGTTCGCCTTTCCAAAACAGGTCGTCCATCCGACCAACCGCCGCAGATAAATGACTCACTGTCCCTGGCGGGGAGGGAGACAGCCAGGGGTGGACTGGCAATATGGCACACAGGGCAAATGCCCGGTAAGCCGACACACTATTTGGCGCTGACGGCCCTGACATTCTCACTGTAACTGTAATCACAGACTTATTTTCTAATGGTCTGACCAGTATGGTGGGCTGGTCTTGTTCGAAATGCCAGGGCCGATTTTTTGTCCCAGTTCGCCCCTGGACACAGCTGACCACACACCTGTGCACCTCGTTTCCCTCAAAAGCCCCAAACGCAGCACACAGGGCCGTTTCAAGGTACTTTGGGGGCCCCAAGCAAACAGGGCATGGAGGCCTTTCACCCCCCACAAACACCTACATAAACCACATTGTTATAATCTTCAAGCAACTTTTATTAATATAATCATTTATTATTATATAACTTGCAATTGTCTAACTCTGTAATATTTTATTGAAAAACACCACCAACTAACCTACTAACCTGATTCTTGGGGGCCCCTTTCTGCATGGGGCCCCAGGCAATTGCCTGGTTTGCCTGTCCTGTTGCGACGGCCCCAAACGCAGCACACCTTCATCTGCTAATGACGGCAGTCTTCAAAATGGCCCGGGGCCTCTCTGGAGCTCTAACTGCGCGCAACAAGAGGTCGCTATGCTCAGCACCTGACTTAGAATAATGAGGCTAAGCTATAAAAGCTCCATTTTGATGTTATTCCCCAGCTGCCACACACAGCAACCTTGACTTTGAACATCACAGATCTCTTTCCCCCTCTACACACCCCCCACAAAAAAATCTGCCCTTGTGTGCAATCACTAAACAATAGGCTGACCTTGGTCCACACAGGTCTTTTTTGGAGCAAAAAAAATTAAGTAAACAAATACAAATAGATTCAATTTCTGTATGATGTCAATTTTCCACATGAGAGTAATAACAAAAAAAAGTCCTATACATAGTAAAGTTTATAGGCATGTCTTCAGCAGGCTGAATTGAACACAGTGTGCTGTTTATAATTAGTGGTGTGGGAATGAGAGTGTGCGTGCATGTGTGTATGTGTGCATAAAAGTATGTGTGTGTGTGTGTGTGTGTGTGTGTGTGTGTGTGTGTGTGTGTGTGTGTGTGTGTGTGTGTGTGTGTGTGTGTGTGTGTGTGTGTATGTGTGTGGTGTGTGTGTGTGTGTGTGTGGAGTCCTAGTGTGTGTCTGGCTACTGTGTGTGTAGGGGCAGCAGTTTAGGGTGGCGCAGGGCCAGAGCTTTCTTCCTCAGCTACCGCTCTCTGCTCTCTGCTCTCTGCTCTCTGCTCTCTGCTCCACAGCCCTGTGCGGTGTGGTGAGGCGATAGGGATTGGATAACTCTTCTGCTTGTTTGGTTGCACAGCAGATCAGCTGTGAGATTGTGTGTGGATATGTGCATGTGTGTGAGTGTGTGTGTGTGTGTGTGTGTGTGTGTGTGTGTGTGTGTGTGTGTGTGTGTGTGTGTGTGTGTGTGTGTGTGTGTGTGTGTGTGTGTGTAGTATGTGTGTGTGTGTGTGTGTGTGTGTGTGTGTGTGTGTGTGTGTTTTGTGAATGGAGTGTATCTGAGCCTCTCAGGCCTAGTGGGGGTGTTTACTGCGCTGTCTGGCAGGTGGCCATGTAGAGCTCCCCTTAGCTTTCTCTCTCTCTCTCTCTCTCTCTCTCTCCCCCCCTCTCTCTCTCTCTCTCTCTCTCTCTCTCTCTCTATCTGTGTGTGTAGTGGAATATATGTAAAATGTTTTCTTTTTCTTTTTTATTAAACAATGAAATTTTTTAAAAAGTTTACAGAAAGTCGTTCAGGTGGTCCTTTGACTGGATACCTGTCCATCTCCTGGGTCAATCTTTGACACTGGTAGGCCTACCTCACACTTAGCTTGTTATGGAAGGAAACAGACAGAGAGAGAGAGAGAGAGAGAGAGAGAGAGAGAGAGAGAGAGAGAGAGAGAGAGAGAGAGAGAGAAATAGAGATGTAGAAAGCCCAATGATAGAGAGAGGGATAGTGTGTGTGTGTGTGTGTGTGTGTGTGTGTGTGTGTGAGAGAGAGAGAGAGAGAGAGAGAGAGAGAGAGAGAGAGAGAGAGAGAAAGAGAGAAAAAAAGCAGTGTAAACATGTAGCAGATGAGAACAACTAACCATAATGGGTTATGCTTCCCTGTGGTTTTCTATCACTGTTAGTTGAGCAGAGGTACTGTAGTCAGTGATGCTGCTAATGTATCAGAACAGGCGTGTAATGGAGCCGATTGGGGACGGACGGGGACCATTTTAAATGACTGGACATCTGTAGGCTTGACCATGATTTGACCATCCGCATTCGCCTGGCTCCTACAAACTGCCAATCAGAGGAAAATGAGTTGGAATGAGGACCCACTGCTTCTGAGTGACCTTTTCTGTCAACTTTTTTTGGTGGTTATTTGTTTTCAATAAAGTATGAACATGCTGGAAGAGTTTTGTCAAGGGAGAAATGTTCACACGTTTATTTATTTGAACAAACAGAGCCAAGCTGCTTGTGTGCGGCGGAGAAGTTTTTTTGTAGGATTGTGTTGAGGAAGGCCATGTGTGTGTGTGTGTGTGTGTATATGTGTGTGTATATGTGTGTGTGTGTGTGTGTGTGTGTGTGTGTGCGAATGTCTGTCTATGTTTGTGTCTGTGGCAAGTGTGTGTGTGTGTGTGTGTGTGTGTGTGCGTACGTGTGTGTGTGTGTGTTTCTCTGACTGACTGAAGATGTGTTTATTGGGACAGGCAGTGTCTGTGGCCCAGTGTTTGTGGTACTCCCGATCCGTTGGTGAGTGGGAGGCGTGGAGAGTGGAATATGGCTCTGCTCAGCTCAGCTCAGCTCGGCTCGCCCGTCTGTCTCTCATCGCTCTGCAGCAGCGTCCCCTCGGAGTCGGAGTCACGGGCCCTCGATGACGGAGGAGTTATGGGCTCCAGCAGCGTCAGGGAACCATTATCTGCCCCCTGAAAGTCAATGTAGCAGGGCTGCTGAATACATCTGCACACTGCGCCTCGTACAATTACACATCATTTCCTGCACGGCCACCATTTTATTTCCTTGATGGAGCAAATTTCCGGAGTAGGTTTTCACATTCATCAGGATGGAAGATGAAAAAAGAGAGAGAGAGAGAGAGAAAGAAAGAGAGGGTGTGGGGTGAGGGGGAAGAATTGTTCACTGTCTGCAGTGCTGGGATCCTGCTCAGCATGGCGCACATATGGATTTCATAAAGCAGTGGTAAAAGTCACTGCTAATGTAACGGCTTCATTTTGAAGCTCGACACTGTTACCCATAAACGTGGCAGGGGAGTGAAAGTAACAAACCCTGATTTATACAAACGTGTGTGTGTGTGGGGGGGGGGGGTACACCTTGATTCAGAGCCCGCTAACAGGCCATTCGGAACGGCGGAACGGCAGCGAGGGGGCCTCTCTTTCTGACCCCGCTGAGGTGTGCGTGACTGAAAGGGACGCAAGTTTATGTGCCCGCTTGATGATGGCTACAAATTATCACATGGGGTGGATGAAAATTCCCTGCGGTTTTTGTTTGAACTCTCTCGAGGAGAGAAGGGTGAGGGTGAGAGTGCGTTTCTTTCATTAATACTCGAGAGCGGGCCATCTGAGAGAAGCAAATCTAATTGGAGGTAAAAGTTAAATCACATGTACTAAATCACCAAATTAACATGATGCCTGGCATTAAACGAGAAAAGCAGAGCACAAAGACCCCTATACAGGCTTATTATATACAGTATATATCACTAGACTATACATACGGAAGAATGTTTATCTTCATCAAAAAAATCACATTCTTTTATAAACACTGAGTCCATGTGGTGTCGTGGGTCAGCCCAGTGACTTCTGAATTCCCCCTCCTCAATGACCCGGTGCGCTGCCCCTTCAAAGGATGCTCACTTTATTAAAGTCAGATGCTCCTCTCCTCTCCACTCCACTCCAGTCCGTTCGGTTCGCACGGGTGCAGGAGAGCATATCTGCGATCAATGCAGGTCCAACAGTCAGGCCTGATGAAATCACCCCAAACAACTCAATATTATTGACTTTGATTTGGCTGTGGCAGACTGTTGCAGCTAGGAGCTGTGCTGTGTTGCTGTGCTGTGTTGTGTTGTTGTGGTGGTGCTGCATGGTGTGGTGGTGGTGGTGGTGGTGGTGGTGGTGGTGGTGATGATGGTGTTATGAGGGCTCTCTTGACAGACAGCCGGGGTCCCTGGGCCCGGCTCCTCGCTGGATGACAGCCTGATTAGATCTGTTTGCAGGGCTCAGGGAGTGTAAACAAGCCCACGTGGCACCACATGGAGCTCCTGTCAGCATCCCCTCCATAGAAACTAGAAATGGGGCCGAGGCAAGGCCTAGCTGTCACAGGCCCAAGCTTGCAGGGATTCAACGCCCTGTGTGTGTCTATTATTGATGAGGATATAAACAGCCTGCTTTGGGTTATATTTCAGCTTATTAACGGTTGAGAAAAAATATATTTTTTAATTCTTAATGAAAATACTGTACATTTTTTTTGCATAAACATACAATGTACAAAGTATGAAGATGTGGATGCAGCTGGGCAACAATGACGTCGTTCTAAAACAAGCTTTCGTCAAGGGTTTAGGGCTTAATCTAAAAATATATATATTAAAAAAAAAAAGTCCAAAATGAAATATTACGCAACAATAACCCCTCTTTCAATGTAGTGACTATGACAGAGCAATGATGAAATGGCCATTAAAGAGTAATAACCTTTTCCTGTTCTCAAGATGCATCAGATATTACTATCACAAAAAAACGCCATTAAGGACTGGAGTGGAAAATTAAAATCAATTATTAATAGCCTGTGCAGTGAGGAGAGGAACTTTGGCCAGGACCAGGAGCTTACAAAGTGTCTCATGAAAAACATCACACAGAGGTTTCCACAGACTAAAGAAAAAAAAGAAAAAGAAAGAAAGAAAATAACAGGGATCATGTGATGAGACCATTTTAATGGATTCCCTGTCTTCTGGAAAGGGGGAGTCTTTCTCAGAACTGTGGAAAACAGATTTGCTCTGTCCAGAAAATTTCCTTAGATTGCAAAATCGATGTGATGCTTTGTGCATGAATAGCCTTGTCATGGTGGTGGCAACTGTGGAGAATACCCCCCAAAATAAAAAAAAAAATAGAATAAAAAAACAAACATCACAGAAATATTAAAATTGCTACTTAGAAAAATAATAAACATTGAGTTGAAATATGCACACTAATAGTGGAAATTGAACAACAATTAGCAATTACCGGTATATATAATTTATCACTTCTGCACAAAAAGTAAATAAATAAATAAAGTAAAATCCTAATTTAATCCGAATTATCTTTCAAAAGCATCTCTGCTAGCCACAGTCCTCGGCTTGTTTCCTGTTGACATCATTGCTCTAAATCAGGCCTGTTCTCAACTCCGCTGCAACAGGTTCCTCACCACTGAAAAAGAAAAGAAAAAAAAGAAAAAAAAAAAAACAAGAATGCACTTCCAATTTAGGTCCTATTAGGCCACTTAATAGGCCTTTGCTCAACAAATATTAGCTATATAAAACCCACAAGTGAATTCGGGGAAAGGGCCAATAAAAGGCGCTATCCCAGGCTCTGGCCGGCTGTTGTGTCACGCCGGGCTGGGGGTCATAAAGCCACTGGCGAGTGCGACTTTGAGACTTTGAAGTGCAAACGCAACAAAGGGGCTGAGGCGTGGAGGCCGTACAGTACGTCCTCCGATCAGACCCCATCCCCGCTGGGACCCCACCTGGAAGCTGTTCCCCCTTACGGCCATGCAGATTTATTGGAGCCCTTCCTGTGTGTGTGTGTTTGTGTGTGTGTGTGTGTGTGTGTGTGTGTGTGTGTGTGTGTGTGTGTGTGTGTGTGTGTGTGTGTGTGTGTGTTTGTATGTGTGTGTGTGTGTGTGTTTAATATGTGTGTGTGTGTGTGTGTGTGTGTGTGTGTGTGTGTGTGTGTGTGTGTGTGTGTGTGTGTGTGTGTTTTCTCTTCAAGTAGTGTTTTCCCCGTTTACCTGTTTAAGGGCACATGTGAGCAAGGTTTCCATCTTGCCATCATTACCAGCAGAAAGCAGGGCACTCACTATTTATTCCTGCTTACTGAGAGACACACTTCCTCCCACTGATCTCCCCATACAAGCTTTAACCAGACACAGAAGGCAACCCAGATGTGTGTGTGTGTGTGTGTGTGTGTGTGTGTGTGTGTGTGTGTGTGTGTGTGTGTTTCTGTGTGTATACACATATGTGTATGAGTGTGTGTGTGTGTGTGTGTGTGTGTGTGTGTGTGTGTGTGTGTGTGTGTGTGTGTGTGTGGCTTTGCATAGAAATGAATGTGCACATGATGTTCCTTTGATGAGATAGTGGCACTCTTCTCCCCGGGGCTGTGTGTGTGTGTGCCTTGTCTTGTCTTGTGCCTCTGCTGCTGCTGCTGTTGCTGCTGAAGGACTGGGCTGCAGAGGAAAGCCGAGGGCAGGGTCAGAATATTTGTAAAATTAGATTTGGTCCTCACAGAATACAGGTGAATGTGGCCTTTGTCCACAGCTATTTATTTTCTGGTGTGTGTGTGTGTGTGTGTGTGTGTGTGTGTGTGTGTGTGTGTGTGTGTGTGTGTGTGTGTGTGTGTGTGTGTGTGTGCGAGGGGAGAGCTTGTGGTTCAGTGTAGTTATTTCCCCCTTCGGCATCATAAGCTGCTGTGCACTATAACAGATTCAAGCATTCCCATTCACCCAAGCTAACCTTGTGCTCCTGTTTAGATTTGATGCCACTGCATGGCCTACAGTGCTTCTTTGTTCCATTCCCCTGCAAGCTGAGCGGCTGGTGTGAGTGTGAGGGGAGGGAATAGCACAATGACAGAACAGAACAGAACAGACTAGAGTAACTTTGACCTGCTGGACCTGACTTTTACACAACCTTTGATGGAGAAACTCAGACAAGTTTTGTGTGCTTATGCATTCATGATTCATGCTTGCTTTTGCTTTCTTTAGATAGGTGTATTGGAGACCTGAAAAATGCATGCTTTCCTTGAATTATTAAGTGCCAGACAAAGATACAGTAAAAAAGGCAGACAAAGACAAAAAACATGTTTAAAAGGGGCCAAGAATCAATGTGTACAATACACTCAGTCTTAAATTTAAATTTTCACACACACACACACACACACACACACACACATCTGAATTCTGCTACAGTTCTGGACGCTCAATGCTCTTGTCTCTCGCTAGCAGCAAGGACGAGGAGCCTTTGATTGGCTCAAAAACAATGTGCACTAATAACTAACTACTTGGCAAAACTGTGCCTATGGCTTTGGTAGAGTTTTTTGGGAGTCTCCACACAAACCTAATGTTGACTACCAGTTAAATGCGAAATTGTTTTAAAAAGACTCTCTTTAGTTATATGCTTTGCATGTGAGATTTCTGGAAAATCAATAAACACTAATTTAGAAAAAAAAAAGACTCTCTTCTCCATCCATTGTGCCCCCCCCCCCCACCACCCAATTCCACCCCACCCCACCCCACCCCACCTCGTTGGGCCTGAAAACAATGTTGCCTATCCCCCTGCGTCCCAATTGGCGAGGCTGGCAGGCTCCTGCTGTGGCCCCAGAATGGGCAGCTTTGCCCCTATCTCACCAGGCCACAGACAGACCAGTCAGATGTCAGTGAACTGAAGCTTCACTCTCCAGGAGCCCTTTCTCTTTTGGCTATTGTGCAGTGGGGCAAAGACCCATTCAAATGCTTGATGGAGGGCGAAAAAGGAAAACATCGCCGTCCTAGCGTGAGGCTAAAGGGATGGGGGAGGGGCGGGGATGGGGTTGGGTTGGGTGGTGATTGAACAAGCTCATTGTCTAAAGCAGGCTGATTGTGATGCACCTTTTTGAAGAGAACGACAGCCCTGTTATGGGTTTAAGTTTGGGGTCTTTTTCACATTTAACAGCTCCCTCTCTAGCTGTCTTTTCTCTCTATGTGGATGGACAGGCATCAGTGAGTGAGTGAGTGAGTGATGCAGCCGCAGGCAGCCCCCAGAAGCCAGGCTTATTATAATCCCACATCTGGGATGAGTAAGAGGGCCCTTGAGACAGAATGATGTGGCTCCCGACAGACAGCGCTAAGGCTAAGACCCGTCCTGATTAAATGACGAGGTGATGTTAAATTAGCTAAAGAAATAAGTAAGTGAAAAAGCCCCAGCATATAATCAGCGTCGGTGCCAAATCATTTTTTTTTTTTTTTTTTCATTTTTGTCGTCCTATAATCATAACTCATTTGAGCCATCAATGGCTTCAGCCTGCCCTCACTGCCCACGGTATGATGGTCTTTTTTTTAAAAAAAAAATATATTAAATCATCCTGCTACTTGTGATTCTCCTGAGCAAGATGCAGCTGAACATAGAAAAGGTTAAGTGATAGCATTAACACTAACTGACTGAGTGACTATCATCCCTTGACTATGGAGATCTTCCAATTCTCTTTTTTCCTCTACTTTTCGACATGAACTTCAGTTGGATTTATGACGCTTTAAATGAAGCCAATAATGCTTTATAATGCATGAAATGGTCACTAACGAGCTCCATCAAATCTGGGCTTTTTCTGGACTTGCCTGAGTCATCTTCAAAGCCATGGCAGAGCAGCATGACCTGCAGTGGACATTTTTCCATGATGACATTAATGGAGCTGCAGGTACTTTTGTACACACACACACACACACACACACACACACACACACACACACACACACACACACACACACACACACACACACACACACACACACACTTTTGTACACACACACGCACACACACACACATGTATTTTGCAGTTTTGGGCAAGCCAACATTTTCCAGATCAAATTGGAAAAAGATTACATAGAACTTTTTTTTTTTTTTTTTAAAGTCCCAAGTATAAGTATAGAGATTCAGCCAGAGTGTGTTTATTGCAATTTTGTGTGCAGCCTTGAGATGTGCTCTGTTTGAAGATGTCTACTTCAGTCACTATTAGGCTCAGTCATTGTTAACAGCATGGGGCTCCATCAATAAAAGCCTAGAGAGAGAGAGAGAGAGAGAGAGAGAGAGCCCTTCCCCAAAGGATGAGAGGGCACATAAAAGCCAGTGTCAGTGGACTAATGGTGTGTAAACGGCACTTTAGTGATTACCTGATAGTGCATTAGGCTTGCGCATTAGAAGAGAAGAGAAGAGCTCAGATGTTCTCAGCAGAAAGTGTGAACTCATTGACAACTGAGGATGTTGGGATATTTAAAACAAATATGTGTGAAACACTAAATCATGTTTTTGCAATTATATTTTTCCACCATGACGGCTTTAAGCAACACATCACAAAATGTGAGGGTGTTTGAAGACTGGGAAACAGAGTTATCAATGCCCATAAGATGGTAAAACCAATAGCATGGCATTTAACTGGCTTCTAAGCCCATCATTTTGTTTTATCATAGAGCAAACCATCTACATGGGAATATCTTGACTGAGGATTTAATTCACTAATGCCTTCTGAATGTCAAGACTCCACTCTCTTGTTTGAAGCATTCTCTATTCACAGACAAGGCACTCCTTCATTGACTATCTGCTTTTACCTGCTGTTGTCATTGCAGTGGCAGTGGAAATCATTCATAACTCTAAGTGGGCACAAATTATCTCCAGAATTTCCCAGCAAAGCATCCAATATTCTCTGAGGACTCTTTCCCTCCACGCACATACATACATCATCACACAAGAGTACAATTAGAGGATTTAAGTGGCGCTCGTGTGAACTATTGTAATTTATTCTTAAAGTAGTAAAAACACTCTGATTTTATCCGTTTAACACACATCACCCAAAGAGCACAAGTTGTTAATAAATTTATGACGGCCATTTTGAGTCAGACTCTGGTGCAGCAGATTTGCCGAATGCAGACAAGAGAGCTACTGTGCCGTTTCTGAGTAAGGTTCTGAAAGCTCCCGAGTATAATTGAATTCAGTCGGTGTGCAGTAATATGGTTTGAGACATCAGCGTTTCCTGATTTAGTACAGGCTGGCACAAGGGTCAGTGTTTGATCGCATTAACTGTGTGCTTTAGATTCTCACTTAAGCACAAGCTCACACCATCTTTGGCAATTTATAGTTTAGATGGTACACTATTGAACAGGCAACCTTACAGCTTTGGGTCCAGTTTCCCAATACCACTCACTCTTAGCGTGCTAAGAAGACTCTAAAGAGTTGTTTACTTTCCCAAGAGTCTTCCCTAAAGTGTCTCTTAAGATGCTGGATCCACATTTCTGGCATCGATTGTTATCATTTGCACCCTTTTGAGCTGAGTGTGAAATTTATTTCCAGGGCATTATATTGCAGGTATCAACAAGATATATGCTAGTGTAAATATAATTAGTGTGTCAATATGATGTGTAGAAGTTACATTCTGCATTGCATTGCACTCAAAGGATTGAAAAACAAAGCAAATTCATTAGTTTTGGCGTTTTTTACTTTGTATATATATAAAAAAATATTGCAAAACGCTGCCATATTAGATCTTCCATGGCAGTAAGCGCACAGGTCTTGAGAAACAACAAGACATTTTAGAAAGGCCTTACAGAAGGTATACTTACAAACAGGTCAGGAATCATGTCATGATGTTAAAGGAAAATACCGGAGTGAATTCAAGCATAGCCCTGTTGAAAGAGCTTGCTAAATGCACTAGTTAGCGAGTGGAACAAAATAATTTGGGACAGCACAGACCGAACACGAACACAGAAGCGAACAGGCACTTTACACTGAATCAATGGGACCTGACTGTTGGAAACCGAAAGTAAGATCTGAGGTTACATTGACTCAATGTAAAGTGTTTCGCGTTCGCGTTAGGTCTATGCTGTTCGAAATTCTTTCATTTCATGCAAAATATGTTGCTGTTAGAAGGCTCGTGCAGCAGGGCTATGCTTATACTTACTCCGGCATTTTCCTTTAAGAGAAAGGTCAGGGTATAAGAACTATAAGAACTACTGGATGCAGTGTGATAAGGCTGCATTGGGGAACCAGCCCCTGGTTAGTTCGAAAGCACTGGGCCTAGTATTTCTATGACTAGTGTGTCTTTTGGTTCAATATGGTGTAATTAAAAACTATACATAGATCATCTCCAGCTAGTGGAAAGATTTCATTTGCAAAGTGAATAAACTGCAGATAAATTAATTTCCTATTTCCTAAAAGCCTTGATCATTTACAGACAGATGTGTGTAGAGAAATAGGCGCAAATGACTTGTCAGCATCTGTTTGCACACTGACTGACTATTCTGCTTATTTATACATGCCGTTATCAGTGGTGTCAATTATGCATCTATAGCGATTTATCTCTTGTTGGTTTGAAAAACAGCCATTGTAGGAATTAGCATCATAAATAAAATATAATTTTATGTGACTGGGGGATAGAAGGCGAAGAAATCTAGGTCAATAAATTATATATGAAAAAAAAGTGGTGGTGGTAGACAGTCTGCAAACAGAAGCCCCTCAGTAGGCGTAGGTTTGCTCGATATCATTTCTGACCGGTTGGGCCATAGAAATCTGATGTTTCTTCTGTGTCTATTGATTCACTTAATAAAAAGACGGCCTGATCAGTAGACATGAGAGGTCTCTGAAACAAATTGGGCACACTGTTGTTTGTTTCTTTGTTTTTTCACACGTCACACAGACAGATAGACAGACAGACAGACAGACAGACACACACACACACACACACACACACACACGAAACTGAAGGATGTTACAGTCAAATTTTAGAGAGAACTTGAATCTGTCTCCATCTTCAACAACAAAAAAGAGAAATGTCAACAAAGACCTTATCTTCAAAACACAGATACAAGACACTACTATAAAAAGACAGAAAAGGAAAAGAAAGAAAGAAAAAAAAACAAGTTTTGATATGATTTTGCCACTTGACTATCTTCTGTAGCCAACTGTAACATTTACAAAGCACCAGCCATATGTGGACAGGGGATTCAGCTTCCTCCGGGCCATATTTCCTCAGAGTCTGGTGAGCATCTGCAACGCCATCAATTGAAAACAGAAGAGAGGACAGAAAGAGAGAGAGAGGACTAAAATCAGTTCATGTATCAATAGAAATGAGACACACTTCTATACACACACACGCACACACACACGCACACACACACACACACACACACACACACACACTGTATATGCACATACATACATACAGTATATGCAAACTACAAAGGTATGCTGGTGGAAAAAAAAACAGTCTGTTCAATTGAGAGCAGATTGCATATGTAACTGGAGTGAGTCTGAGGTTTCCATTTGATTTGACTTGGAGACGGGCCTAAGTCGTCTGAGGTGAACATTTTCTCTACTGCTCTCTCTCTCTCTCTCTCTCTCTCTCTCTCTCTCTCTCTCTCTCTCTCTCTCTCTCTTCTTTTTCTCCCCTGTACTTTCAAGAGTAGAATCCCAGAAAGCATCAGTCTGAGCCGCTGACCTGGGTTGGTTCTGGGGCAGCTCTGGTGGGTTTGAGTTGGGCGGGGGCCAACCTGGGATCACTCCACACACAGATGCACAGAGGCACAAACACACACACACACACACACACACACACACACACACACACACACACACACACACACACACACACACACACACACACACACACCACTCACTCTGCTTTGCCACCAGACTGCATCGGGATTGGGGAATAAATGATCAGTAAATTACATCCGATTAAAATCAAGCAATGCCATGCCACACTCGTCAGAAAAAGAAACGATTCCACTGCGCTTGTGCTTTGGTATTCCTACAGTATACTGTATGTACTGTATGCTCTGTCAGTCAGTCTTCTATCCTCTGGGGCAAGTTGTCTGCTGCCTGCACCCAGGAACATGTCATTATTACTCTCTCTCTCTCTCTTCTCCCTCAGTGCAGCCGAGTGAGTCTGTTAGAAGTGGCTGCTCCTACCTTTCTGAGCTGATTAGTGACTGGAGGCTAATTTTCCTCATGTCATCTCGGATTTTAATTTTCCGTCTAATGTGCCTGCTGCTCATCCTCCTCCCCCCTCAGCGCAAACTCCCTTTGACAGGTCCCTGGCCTGGATTGGTGCTCGAGCAGGTCGAGCAGATGTTTCGGGGCCCTCGTGTTACATTTTCCCCGCCCGATATCGGGGGCATGTATCTGATTAGGGCGACTAACAAGTTTAGAAGATGAAACATTAATCAAATCTATAGGGAGTCCTTACCTTGAGTGACCCGCAGCTGTTGATAACCTGGTGGAGTGTCTGAGAAAGGGACTGGAAGCGAAGCGCTATCGGGTTATAGCACTCATTCATCTCCTCAGAACTGTGCTGAGTTGGCCGCGGTTAAGCCAACGGATGGCTTTCATAAATGATGAATGGGACTGGACTTAATTTAGCACTTTCTCATTAATTGATTCCTGGAGCATGTGTCATTATGTAATTGTAGTAATTTATTCATGGCCTATATGAGCTTATGAACTGGGTTGTGTAACGAGCCCTTTGCATGTTATCTTTCACATTTAGGCGTAGAATTCAAAGGTAACGTGGGTCCTTTGTAATAGACATCTCAGCAAACAGTTTTTAATATTTAATGATTGTGGATTATATGAAAGTCTTTGCTAATGCTCTGTTAATAATTAATTCTGTTCATTTAGTGTGTTTAAATATATATATTTTTATATATATAAAAACATAAATATATATATTCCAGTCAACATGCTGTGTTTTTATTATTTTCAATATGGGAGTTGTATGAAAGCCAACAGAATTTTTTTACTCTTAGTTTTTAACACAAAAAAAACTCCAAATTCATGCTTACTTCTCCTCAGAATAACAAAATGGTTACGAGGTTAATTGGGTTTCCGAACCTTATTCAAAATAATTGTCGATGACTTTCCCGTCCCAGTTTCCTCAAATTCAAAAACTGAATGTCTCACTTTTTGAGAGAGACTAATGTTGTGATCAAGGTTAATCAATGTTACAAGAAGAAGACTTTTTATAGTGAGACATGAAGGATGCTGCACCGCAGTGTTAACAATGACACAGAGAGGCCTCCCATAGTCACAGAGTATAGGCAGAATCCATTCCCACATTTTGGGGAATATTTCATATTTTGATTCTTCGCACATTAAATTGGCAAACAGATGATAGTGAGAGGACACTGTCTATAAAACAAAAAACATTACACAGGGGCAACAAATTTAAACCAAACACTTGACATTATGATATCTTGTGAAGCCGTTAACATCACCCCTGCAACACAACACTTCTTACTGTAATGAGGCCCACAAAATGCAGAGTCTCCCTCAGTTTCACTCCCTCTCGTTTCTGGGCCTTGGTTAAGGTGGAATCCTGTCATATCAGCCTAGGGTGCGAACAAAAGCCTCTTATTACGTTTGCAATTAAAATGCGGTGTTGGCTTCTGCGGCCCGCTCCGCTCATGCTGTGCGGTCTCAGCAGGCGACTGGTGGAGGGGATTTATCACCGACCTGCAGCAGGAGCCGTGGCAGCTGATATACAAGCGGCGCAAACAAAAGGAGAGAAAATGAAGAGGAATTATCAATCGATCCTAAGCAGTGTCGCCCCCGCAGCTTCCAGTGAAAACGATCTTGTGCTTTTGGCATATTCGGAAATTGGGTATATGATGTATTATATACTTTGCTCACCAATGGTCCTTCAAACCAGCCCTCTTGAAAGGCGAAACCAGAGTGTGCTGCTTTCTCTGTCTTGAGTAACATGCAATTATGTTTGGTTCTGCCCCAACAGTCCTTTCATGTGTGTAGTGAGGAGAGAAGCACTATGTTCCAACCCCGCAATGTTAGAACGTTCACGCCCTGTTACACAGATTGTGAGATACATGAAACAGCAATCTTCTACCTCGCCAATGTGGATCAAAAGAGGTGATGAATGCCTAAAGTACTGTAATTGCATGGAGGTTGTCCTATCACAACGCATCTGCATGTTTCAACATTTCCACAGCTGCAATCAGACTATATTGCTTAAGGCCAAGATGTGTATGGCTGCTTGAGGTGATGACAGCCTTGTGGCTTTACAGTCACGTCTGGAATTGTCTTCACCGATTAATTAACATCATCCAAGCGATGATAGGTAGGGTACGTTCGAATAGTTTCCTACAACACATGATGGCTGAGCTGCTTCAAGCTCCACGTCTCACATTTCCAGTGGAGGTAACTTTCCGGAACTTTCTGAAACCTCTTGTTACTTCTGGTTGACCTCTGGCATATGGACTTTTTTTGAAGCATTTCCTCTGAACTTTGAATGGCTTTCTTGTGGAATTTTGCCAAAGAAGCAAATGATGCTTTTGGAACAGGAAATTTGCCACTTAGCTTAGTCTTTGAACAAGAGTGTGGGGTTGTTGACCTTAAATGTATGACATTACACTCCCGAACCAAGGTAGGCTATGGCTGCTGAACATTAATTAAATTTGCATGGTGCTTTGGTAGGCCTCCACAGTTGTAATCGCAGATATTAGTTAGTTATTTTAATAGATTACAGATGTCACAGGGCTGATAAGGTGCACCTGAATGGCAAGCAGAGATGAATTTTAAATGTGAGTTTGGAGTGCTCTGCTGTAAGTCATTTTTTAATACCAGATTTTTAAAAGTATTTCCTTTTTGTGGTTAAAGAAAGTGTGCAAACAGTATGGCTTGATGTGGTAAAATTCTTTCTAGTTGCTGTTTACATTACAAAAGTTAAGGTTTTGTCAACACTGATGTTGACAATCTTTCTTTCATCGCAATCTTTTCTTACATTAAATCCTCGAGGATCATTTAGGAAATGATAACAGCAATCTAGTCTACCCCCTGATTGGCACTGATACTCATGTACTTGTGAAGGCTGCATTCTTTTAGCTAATGTGCTCTGCAATATAATATATTGGAAAGCACACAGTGAAATTGTGTGCAGTTTAATTGGGTGGACTCTAGGCATAAAGTCAGCCAAGCACAAATGCACAGTGAGATGGAATTGTTGATAGCGGTAACATTGTTTGTTTGGGTGCTGCTGCCTGCCAGTGTTCTGAGACATAAGGGTATGGAGTGGGTAGTAGGCATACCCAGTGGCAGGTGGTGTAGGGAAGAGCTGTGACTGAGTGTGTGTGTGTGTGTGTGTGTGTGTGTGTGTGTGTGTGTGTGTGTGAACTTGCGGTGGCCGCCCATGGATAGACGCAGTTAGCCACCTTCACGAGTACGTGTGCCAAAGAGTGCTGGGCCAGGCAGGCATTGCTGCATTCAGGAACTGGACCAGATTTCATTCAGAGCATTGTGCATTTTTTTCACGATGAAGGCATTCAATCTGGATGGACATTTAGAACTTAAAAATGACTCTCTCTCTCTCTCTCTCTCGTTCACACACACACACACACACACACACACACACACACTAATTGAGAGAGAGAATCATATACAGTACATCCCTCAGTTTGGGAATAGTGTGATGATACGCTAGTCCTAAAATTGGGCCGTACAGTTCATGGCCTCATTCCTTCCCTCCTGTCACTCCCTAATGTTTTTGCTCACTGGTCACACAACATTCGCTAAATGAATGAGAGGTTCATTGAAGTTTCATGAGACTGTGAATGGTTCAGTTTTACTGCTTAAATTCTCTGCCAGAGAGCTCTAATGAAGAGCCCTATGATCCCATTTAATTACACCACAGCAGCCGTGCTTGTATTCGGCTTAAATTAAATTAAACTGAGTATTTGTTGTCTAATTAGATAAATCATCCCTCATCCAATGATCCCACAAGTGAGTCATGTTCTATACAAATTGCCTCTTTCACCTTTGTATTCCGAAATTATTGGATGGTTAATATTGTTTTGGCTATTTTGTCTGCTTTGAACGTCTAAATACACTTAATAGGACATTCTACCACAAATGTAAAGGAAATGTTTTATACTGCATTTCCTGGTAATAAAAGTGATAATTCTGTGTTACTGAAGCATAGCACTGTTGCACGAGCCTGCTGACTGCACTTGATAGTGAGTGGAAAGAAAGAATTTGGAACACCACAGATCATACTCAAACCCATATGGCAATGGCACAGAAATCACTTGAAATCGAAAGTTAAGACTAGAGTTGCTATAAACTGCTCATTACCTCCTCCAAGGAGGTTATGTTTTCGCTGGCGTATATGTGTCCGTGTGTGTGTGTGTGTGTCTGTCCGTCTGTCTGTCTGTGTACAACATAACTCGAAAAGCACTGCATGGATTTGGATAAATGATTCGTTTTGGGTGCCGAATCGGTGATCCAGAACATTATCTGTGACCGCATTGCCTTGGCGGAGGTCTGCGCTCTCTGAGCGCTTTCCTAGTTCACATTTGTATTCATGTCCAGTCTATGTCCAAACTTTTCCACTCACTATCTCGTGCAGTTAGTTAGGCTTGTGCAACAGGGCAGAACTATCACTTTAAAGCCCCCACTTGCAACATTTAGGTCAAATTTCAACGTTTCCTATTCATTACACCTTTATGTAAATTGCCTAGAACTCACTAGAATTGATAAATGACATGTTCCGGAGTAAAATGAGCCCCTTCACGAGATTGTCCGACCCTCCTAGAGACAGATAGCGCCTATGCAAGATCAGGAAACGCGTCCCGCTATCGTAAGTTTTGGTTAGCAAGCAAGCTAGGTCACGGAGTTTACTGTTTGAATTACAACGCGATTTGTGACTTCTCAGCGCATTCAACTGTCGAAACATTTTGTTAGCAGCGTTCTTCATCGACTACGCAATTCTAAATGGAGGATTATTGGCAGAAACGCTTAATAACTGCTTTGTTTGGTTCTTAGCTTACTGGATGACGCCACCGGATCCTGCATAGGTTCTCTTTAACAGTGCGACACAGTGATGCACTAATTCTTAACAGTGCATTACACAGACAGAGCAATCTGCGGTTCTTTTCAAGCAGTCTATACGCTCTCTCTTGGTCGGAAAATCTATATGTTAATCAGAGTTCATTCATTTTCACTTGACTGGAGCTGTTTAGGTAACTCATTATCAGTAAGTGTTCAGGAACACTTATTTGTGCACTGTTTCAATATCGGCCTCAGTCATTACTGCTGGGTAGGTGCAGTGGGGACACACCATCAATCTCTCGCCCTGCTAACCTGACCACCTCCCTCTCTCTCTCACACACACACACACACACACACACACAACCTGACCACTTCAGCAGAACAGGCCGAGGAGGAGCCGTTTTTCCTGAGCCAGTGAACATGTTACTGCATATCAGTTTAATCTGCTGTGCTGCAGCAACTTGCTCCAAGCCAAGGGGAAGATCTAGCAGCCAGCATCCTCTTGATTCAAGTGTGCAGTAATCATCATACGTCAATGTAAACATTTCCTCTTCCAGCAGTGTACTGGAACGCACTCTCCCTCTCTCTAACGTGATCATGGCAAAGATATGGAATAATGTCAATGTGCAATGTTTACATTTAATCTTTCAAAAGGGGAAAGGGGAGAAGGCTTGTGTCTTCCCTACTCTACTAACAAGGCGCGCAAGAAGACCTCTCCACGGCCTCTTCACAGCATGTGCCAAACACTTAGTGCTTTCGAGTGGCCCTCGACGCTCTCAGCACCTCGTTCCAGTTCCGTCTTGGCACCGCCAGCAGACAGGTGCCAAGCAGATGCCTCGGAAAAGCGCTGGAATGCCGACTCCGTGATCCCTGTGTCACCCTGCTTGGATCCCGACCCCCTATAGCGAGGAGAGCTGGAGCTGCTTATTGTTCCCGACTCCCAACAATGGTGCGAGGCACTGAGGGAAGCGCTGCCATCTGGGAATGCTGGAAATCATTAGGCAAATGGCAAACAAACTGGGGGAAAAGGCACGGGGTGAGCGGAGTCGGCATCGGCGCGATGCTCCAGGCAAACTTTTTCCTCCGATAGCTGGGAGTACTTTTATACAACCCTATTATTGCCTGCCTGTGCAGAACTGCTGTTGTTGTTTTTGCTGCAGAAGCGCTGGTTTTTATATTCTAAATTTTCATCTTTTCAATTTGACCTCTGCAAAAGGGTGACTTAGTTTAAGTGCATGTGGATTGGATATTATCATGGATGCATGAGCATGATACACATGGAGGCCTGTGTTGTGGAGAGGTGTCCAAGGGATCCGTCTCTTGCACTTGAGTGCGATTCCAGCTGACAAGAACTCAGCAGTCCACCTCTCACATAAAATTAGAGTAATCTATTTGAACAGCACTCCAAATCCAAGAACTACGGTATTTTTTTGTAACCACGCTGCTTTTGGTCTTTGAATAATGCAGCCTGAACATTAATTTTAAAAGCGGTGTATTTCCTTGGCTGATCTTCAGGTTGTAATGCCAGGCATCACCATACATTAACCATGGCCCAGAACGGGAGGATTCCCTGCCAAGTCAAACAGGGCCACTGCATCCTCTGGAAAAAAAGGGAGCCTGCTGTTGATTAAGAAATGTGCTTTGGGTGTAATTGGAAATGACTGATCCGAGAGCATATCCACCCGAGAAACTGGAGACACATGTTCCCCCCGTGCCTGCTTGCCTGGTGCGGGTGGAGAGGGTGGTGGGTGGTGTGGTGGTGGAAGTTTGCTCTGCTGCGGTATGGAGGTGGGCACTCTGACTCAAGCTTGGATGAGCGGCCCGGTGGTTACACCATGTCTGCTATGAAGAGGGGGGAGTCTTGCAGACTTACGACTGCCGTGGAACATTTCGGTCATGAGGCATAGAAAAAGCTGGACGTCCTCTTTTCTTACTTTTTTTTTTTTTTTTTTTTTAACTTTCATTGGGGCACTGATTGAGCGTTTTGCCTGATGGGTTTCTTTTCTCGCAGAACTTTTTAAGAGTTTTCATGTGTCTTTGTGTGTATCGTCACCTCTTACGTCTGTTATCGTGCGCTTTTATTAGGGTCACCGCGGGCTCCAGCGACCTAGTTAGGGAAACCATCAGAGACTCCATTAAGGCGAACGCTGACATGTCCTTGAGTGCTTCAGCTCTGGGCCTGAACTCCATCGCCCATGCGAGAGAGACAGAACGCCCAGGTCCAGGGCCATCACAACAAGGCAGGCAAACCAGGCAATTGCCTGGGGCCCCAGGCTGAAAGGGGCCCCCAAGATTGACTGTATAATCATTTTAGTAGTTAAGTTGGTGGTGTTTTTCAACAAAAAATGACTTTAAACTGGAGTTAGACAACTGTACAATACAAATAATTATATTGATGATGTTTGAAAATTATAACAATGTGGTTCATGTAAGTATTTACGGGGAGAGAAGGGCCCCCATGTCCTGTTTGCTTGGGGCCCCCAAGTACCTTGAAACGGCCCTGCCCAGGTCTGCTGCTTCGTGATCATGTTCGCACTGCGGTGATGATGACACAGTCGCCTAAAAAAAAAAAAAAATCAACAGAATGGATGCTCCATATGGAAGCCCCGTATGGAGTCGGTAACCAAAGACGACGCGTGGTGTCGCGTGTCAGACGGCGGTGAGAGGGGAGGGTGATTCCAGTTCCAGCCTCTCTCTAGGGTTTCTTTTACCGTTTTTTTCCCCTCTCCATTCTCTCTCCCTTTCTCTTTCTCCCTCTTTCTCTCACTACCTCTCTCTCCCTCATGACCTGATTACTCTGCGTGAGAGGAGCATCTGTTCCAACAGTCGGCCTGCACAATTCCCACATCAATACATCTCACTTTACATTAAGTTTGAGGGAGCCAGTGTCTCCAACGCAAATGGATTTCCATAGCGCTAAGATAAACAGTGTTGGGATGCACCCGTCCTTACTAAGATTTATCACTCCCCACACACACACTGAACAAAACTCTGGGCTGAATTTTGATTTACTTTTATTTTCCTTTTTAACCCACCCCAGCACCACCACCACCACCTCCATGATTTCCAAATGCCACAGTACATCCATGTATGTAAATCAATTTCCATTGGCCAAGGGCACATGTGCAATCTGGCTACTGGCTAGAGTACAGAAGTCTTCTGAGGCCGTGGCACGGAGCCAGCAGTGCTAGCCTTTTGATGCCCTGGCAAGTGTTTTGGATGGGAGGCTTATTGCCACCGCAAACACCAGCAGGGTCCGACACATCACTGACTTATCACGCCTATCAAGCTTAA
The DNA here is from genome assembly GCA_027497455.2 of Sardinella longiceps. Taxonomy (NCBI): domain Eukaryota; kingdom Metazoa; phylum Chordata; class Actinopteri; order Clupeiformes; family Clupeidae; genus Sardinella; species Sardinella longiceps. The sequence goes on from JAODXP020000011.1 coordinate 13,750,490, forward strand.
ATTGCCTCTTTTGATACTCATTTGCATGTCTGAGAAGAAGTGATACGACTTTAAGTTTTCCAAACAACAAAATGTCTGAAGTAGAGAGAGTACACTGTAGGCTACCCTGCAACTTTAAAAGACTTTTTTCTTTCCTCCTTGTTTTTATGGCCGAGGATCCCGTGCGCGCAATGACAAATAGCTTGTGGTAAGCTGACCTGCTTTTCGCCTGTCTGGTGAAACCATGATTGAGGTTCATGCCTTCACCATGAAGTCATAATAGGATAACTGAGCTGCGATCCCCCCACTGCTGTATGTGCATTTGTCTCAGCAAGGTCTTCTGAAATCTCAGGCAAGTGAGGCAAGATGAATGGCCTTCCTCTCTGTCTCCTGCATTTGCAGTAATCACCAGACAGCTGCATGCAATAATGTCTCTATAACTGCACCAGTAGAGGCCTACATTCTCCGTCTGGGTTATTGCAGAACATTCTGTTCAAATGGTGCTTTTGATTTGAAGGGAGTCTCCACAGTATATACTACCACCAATAACTCGAGCCAATCTGATCAGGTTTGGTAAGCGCTGAGTGCCCTTCTGGCAGGAATACCTCTGCCGAGCCTCTAACAAATTGTATACATTCAAAATGTAATTTATGGAACACTTAAGGACTTAAAGGATATTTGAAGACAAAAGCTGTGGCGTCTTTTCAAATGAGGTCATTTGAGGCTCTATGTCTACAAAGCATCGGCCAAACCACAGAGTTGAACTCCGTCCCAACATTTTTATTTTGTGTGTGTGTGTGTGTGTGTGCGCGTGTGTACATGTGTGTGTGTGTGTGTTAGGGGGGGAGGGGGTTGCAGGTCCAATTGACCCTTCTCTTTGTTCCACTTTTCTACTTTGGGGCCTAGGCTGCAGAGCCCCAGGACTTACCGTTTTATTATGTCCCACTCTGGAGGAAAGCGCTTGCATGTGACACGCGGATGCCGGTGGAGACCAGATTTAGAGTGCACCAAATGTGTTTCCTGTCACTGCAGTTTAATGTAACTTAGGGATGGGTGGGGGGTTGGACTGTGCTTTTTTTTGGTGGTGGTGGTGGTGGGTAGTGTCTGTGTGTGTGTGTGTGTGTGTGTGTGTTGGGGAGGGGGGGGTGGTTGCTCAATAGGTCTGCCATGTCTGTACATGCATTTTGCATTCTGCGGGGTGGAACACTCCTGCTTCCCAGAGGCAGTGATCGTTCCCCCATGCGCCGACCGACCGACCGGACGGAGTGTCTCGTTTTTTAACCAGCCACCTGGTCAGCATCTTGACAGCATTACAGAGGCGGCCAGCGCGGTGCAGCGGACTCGACTCTCCTCGCTTCGCTTTGCAGTGTTGTGTTATGCTGGAGGAGGGCTCACTCCTCGCTGTTCCCGGCGGCCTTGTTCTGCTGCTCTCTCTCCTCCAGTGTGGAGTTGAGTTTCACGTCTCCCCTGGGAGCGCTGGAGAGGCCACCGAGCCAACGCCGCTGCTGCTGCTGCTGCGCACAGGCGCTTTCCTCACTCCCTCCGCAACGGAGGATGATTGGCATGATGGGAATTTAAACGTCTCACACCCGACATTAATAGAAACCTGTATGACTCATTTGGATGAGAAAGGGAAAGAAAATGAGAGAGAAAAAAGGACAGAGAGAGAGAGAAAGGTAGAGAGTGATGACACCTCAGCTGCTTTACCAGTTGAAGAGCTGGAACCACACTCCTCCGAGAGGCCACATCCTCATCCAGCCAGATTCACGCTTTAATGAGGGGGCCGCCTGCCTGCCTGACATTTACCTGCACTCCTCACCTCCGCACCAGCAACAGAGGAGCTGTGATCAGGTGGGAATATGTAAGGGGCTCGTCCTCCGTGCGCTTTCCATGGGGGTGCCAACACCCGCAGTAGAGAGCTCCTGTGTTTGCCAGTGACCCTGTGAACCCTTCCTTTTATAATGGCCTCAGCCCCCCCTACGCCAGAGCAGACATTAGCTAACATTTGCTCAAGATCAGCTCCGCTCTGCTGCAGTGCCACCACGGCTACAGCCGCTGATGCTGCCAGACCAGGCGAGGGTTGTTAATCGCGTCCAGCTTCATCACCCACACCCCCCCCCCAACCCCCCCCATCACACTTCCGCTCCCCTTCACCCCAACACATCTCAACACCATCACAACACCACCACCACCCCCCACCCCACCTCCATCACACCACCACCCTGTCTAGTCTTGACCAGACAGACACCCGGCAGCGGCATCTTTTACTTTGCAGAGCGCTGGTGCATACAGTAGGTGAGCGACGTCTGTGCAACATGGCCCCCCGCTCTCTCTCTCTCTCTCTCTCTCTCTCACTCTCACTCTCCATCCACCCACACGTTCTAAATGGAGACGGTAAACAATGGCAGCGGTTTCATTGACTCCCAGCCCGGCTGCCCCTGCTGCTTTGAAGTGCAAACCTTGTCAGTGTTGGCAGCAGCGGCGGCGAACGGGGCGCGGACGAGCAAGCGAATGAGCGAGCGAGCGAGCGAACGAATGAGCTGCTACTGTGGCGCGGTCATGAAATATGGATCGTGTGGGCTGAAGGCTGCGAAACGCGGAAAGAATTATCCGTCACAGACAGGGCCCAGCAGGGGAGTTCTGGTGGAGCTAACGGCATAGACACACCATCACACTCATAGAGTACGGATGGCAGAAATCCTGTGGAGCCCAACACAACAAAACAAGGCGTAGGAGGAGGAAGAGAAGATGTGGTCCGCACATCCATCTTATTGAATAATATGTATTTTAAGCTGGAAAGCAAGGACTTAATATATGCCTGCTTTGAGAATAATGTGTTGCTTTCTTGCTTGGTCACCAAAAGATTAATGTCATGTAAATAGGAAAACAAAAACAAACAAAGCAATGATGCTGTTTTTAGGTCCCACCTGAATAGCGTTCTGTACTTTTAATGTTTCTACATAAAGAAATTAATTCATATCTCAACATTTAGACACATTTTCACACAGCTTGAGTAAATTGAGGGTTTTTTTGTGTCTGTGTGAGCTGTTGTGATTTTTCTTCCTTTCAAGCTGGTGCCTTTAGCCTGTTTTACTGACACCCAATAAACCTATCTCCTCACCTTGAGCTGTGACAGTATATCTCTTTTTCTCTCTCACCTTGAAAGGGAGAAAGAGAAAGAGAGAGAAAAAGAAGTGATCAGATAAGATAGAAAGAGAGTGAGTTATCTGGCCAAAAAAAAGAGAGAATGAGTTAGAGAGAAAATGCCAGTTGTTTCTCCTCATCAGTAAAAAGCGTTGTGTCCAAATGAGCTCCATTAAGAAGTCAAACCTCTTGTTCTCAGTCCTGCCACCCCCCTCCAAACACACACACACACACACACACACACACACACACACACACACACACACACACACTCCCTCCCTTGTCCGACCCATTTGGCCCAAATTGAATTGTATCTCATTTGAACTTTCCTCACAGGGACGGATGGCAGAGCTGTATTGCGTGAGCTGCATATGAGGGCATGTGGGTTGAAGGTGTCCAGCCTCTCTCTCTCTCTCTCTCTCTCTCTCTCTCTCTCTCTCTCTCTCTATTTTCTTCTTCTCCTGCCCGCCCGTTCTTTGATGATGATGCCTTTTTTTAAACGTAGCGAACTAGCCCAATGTTGATTGGTCTCATGGCAGCCCACATTTCAGCTTTTTCACATGATACTGTTTATCAGGGCCATTTTTTCCTACCACACCAAATGGCCGCAGGGCTTCACGCATGCCTTCCCCATGAGTTTGGCCACAGGCTTTGTTTTGGAGAAGTTTCATTCGTTTTTACTTTCCCTCTTCTGCTGTTTGTGTCATGGCTTTTATTTTTAAGTATTTTAAAGCAGACCACAAGGATAAAAAAAAAAAGATTGTATTAATGAGAGGAAGCTGTATGTCTGTCCAGAGCAGAAAGACCCACAGACATATGCATGTTTCAAATAACCACTCAGGCATTGGGCAGAGGATTGAGGAGAAAAAGAAAGAAAAAAAAAACCTGATGAACTAGCCCGCTGCCTTCGACCACACTCATATTGTTTCCAAGTTTCGATCGATCCAGTGCCTCCGTGCTGAAACTGAAGAAATGTGGATGCTCTAAGCAAGTAGCTGGGACTGAGACCTGGCAGGTACATGCAGTCTGTGCATTGGGAGCCGGAGCCGGGAGGTATCATCCCCTAGGTGATGTAAGAGGCCGGGGCCAGACCGGATGCGCAGAGAAAATGGCTGCAAAGCCCGCAGCCCTACCAGTGCGCCATGAAAGTGAATCCTGCCTGCCTTCCCCCTCCACACACACACACACACACACATACACTGTAACACACACACACACTGTAACACACACACACACACACACACACACACACACACACACACACACACACTGTAACACACACACACATGCCCCTCCATCCCTCCAGTCTCAACAATCTCTGTTTGTCTTGCAAGCGATCCGTTTCCCAGAAAGAGCCTGCAGTAAGGATACGCTACTTCTGGAGCTTTGTAATCAATAAGTCTCTCAGAAGAACTGAAGCCTCGCATACAAAGAAAAACGAGAGGAGCGTCTGGCAGGGGTGGCAGTGCAATGAGAGACAAGAGTGGTGTTTTTTGAGGTTTGTGCGCTGGAGTCATGATGTACATCTGGAGGTTTCATCAGGCAGACTGGAACACTGTGGGAGCATGGCATTGCCTTGCCTCCATCCCACTCGCTCTCTCCCTCTCTTCTCTTCTCTTCTCAGCGGAGGCCAGGACTCTCTCTCTCTCCCTTCTTTCTTTTGCTTTCTCTCTCTATCTCTCTTTGTGCTTTAGTGTGTGTCTCTCTCTCTTTCTCAGTGTTTTAGAGTGTTTCTCTTTCTTTTTCAGTGCTTTAAACTCTCTCTCTTTCTCAGTGTTTTGGAGTGTTTCTTTTTCTTCCTCAGTGCTTTAATCTCTCTCTCTCTCTCTCTCTCTCTCTCTCTCTCTCTCTCTTCTCTTTATCAGTGTGTCACTCTCTCTTTCTAAGTGTTACAGTAACAAGGGAGCAAGGGTAGCTGGGTACTTTGGGACTTTCAAGCTCAAGTCTCATGTCCAATTAGTTACACGTTTGAGGATGAAACGTCGTACATAAAATATGAACACAATGTCATTTTTAAACATTTAAAGATATACAGTATGTAAAGGCCTTGCCCCCTGCAGTGACACAAGTTGGATCCCTGTCAGTCATTTCAACATATGATGCTCCATACTCATTGCCTTTAACTTGGTTCTGACTTATGGAAGTAGTAAGTAGCATTACCCATTAGCAGCTGACTGTTCATGCATTTGTATTTCATCCCTCAGTTCTGTCTTCTCTGTCCAAGGGCTGACTCTATGAAACCAGGCCACAGGATTAGAATGTTGTGTGACTTAGATGGCCTCTTGCTTTCACACTTTAATCCTTTGTGCTGCCTCTGGGCTCCACACAAAGACCAGACTCAAGTTCTGAAACTGAACAGGGTCAGCTGGTTAGGAGTATCAATGCTGTGGTTCCTTACTCCCACCCTTCCCCCTGTGTTGTGGAGTGTGTGTGTGTGTGTGTGTGTGTGTGTGTGTGTGCATCCGTACGTGTTTTTTTTTGTGCCTGCACGGAGCAAGGGCCGCTCGCCGTGCTTAGTATGCGTGGAGAACCCAACTTTCCCACTGGTCAGATGCTAATGCACTGAAAAGCCAAGGGGTCAAAGGTCGCGGAGACCCACAGTGTGACATCATGACAGCTCGAGAGAGGTCAGGCAGAGGGGGTGTGACGATACACTGGGATGACAAAGAGCCTGCCGATACAAATAGAATTCCATCACATTCAAAAGACTCCAACAAAGAGTGGTGGAATCTCCCAAGGCTTCTTCAGGGCTTTTCAAGACCCCTGTTCTGTTGCATGAAACAGATTAACAAAATAAAAAAATGGCCATTCTCTTTCCATTCTGCCATTCCTTTTTTTTTGGCTGTTGGGGTTATTGGCCAAGTTTGAGTTCTCCTCTCTATCAGTTTCTTAATGATGTACTGAATCACAGCTGAGACAATACATTACAATGCGTTGCACTTATTGTTATTGTTGGCTAGCCTGAGGCTCCATAAAGCCGCTCATTAAAGACAGTTCCCATGCATGATTGCTCCTCTTAAGTGTTGCCACCCGATTCGTTCCCTCCCCCTCTCTGGAGAATTGCATCTTGAAGGTGATGCCTTATTATTGATGACTTTCATGTGTGTTAGTGGGCGGGGGAGGGTGGTGGTGGTGGAGGGTTCTGGCCGAACCTCTCGTCACAGCTGTCTCACACTCATCGGCGTGGAAGTGGCTGACGCACAAAGAATCCGCGTGACATGCCAGCGTGAGCAAGATATTTCGAGGGGGAAACCCAGCTGGAGGGCTAATAATACCCCTCCACCCCCCCATACACACACACACACACACACACACACACACACACACACACACACACACACACACACACATCTTCCCCAGTACTCTGCCATGCTAAATGACTTCTGTGCATAGACTCTTTTATCTGCTGCCATTGATAAGAGAGGGTGAGAGGTCTTCAGGTCTTCAGAGGTCTTCAGAGGCTGCACATGATGGCCTGTTGTGATGGTTGAGATGAATGCAAGAGGCATTTAGTATTTCAGGCCTTCTATTACCTGTCAGATGAATCTCTATCTCACAGGGTCTTTGTGTAGCTATAGCTGAGTGATGTCTCCAAGTGCCTTTCAACTAATGGCTGTGAGTTGCTGCTCTGCACTTCCTAGAAAGTCAAACGCTACTAATGAAAAGACAATTTTATTTCCGTTCCTCTATCTTCTCCTTTCTCTATCTTTCTCAAACACACACATAAACACAAACACACACACACACACACACACACACACACACAGTCATAGGCACAGTCACATACATACAGAGAGGATTCAGGATTCAAGTTTAATGGCTTAAGTATATTCTATATAATACAGTACCATACACACAAGGAATTTATCTCTGGTAGATGTTAACCCTCCGCTTCTCATTCATTTTTTTCCATGAAAATTGAACCATATACTAAATCCAAAAGCAAGATCGAACAATCAGATAATGCATTCAACCAATTTCATACTCAATACTACAGATCCATGCACAGTGGCAAAGGGCAATGCAGTGTGATCTATACATTGATATCCATTCACTTATACATAACTAAGCAAATGAGAAAAGCGCTCAACTTGCTCATTTAAATGGTTGCCTTCCAAGTCCACTCATGCATAGAGAATGATTAGTCACAGGAATGAAACCCATCTACCAGTAGTGCTCACTGAAATAAAGCCGGAAGACGATCCAGGAAGACAAAGTGTGCAGGTGACCCAGGAGGGAGAATGTCAATGAATATATATGTGCCGATCAGACTACTGTTTTGCAAGGTCTCTCCTAGATCTCCTGAAAAGGAACTGAATTTAATTACTGTCATTTTTGTGATCTGTTTTTTCTTTTCTTTTTTTTTTTTTTTTTTGTGCAGTATCTCGGCATAGTGTGCTGTGATTGCTACTGCGGCTGCTCCCGCTACTGCCGAAGATAATAGTCTCCTCTTTATGAATAATTGCAGGCAATTAAAGCCCTCAAATTCCTCTGCTTACTAAGGGAGATACTGTCCTGCCAGACGAATGCTAATCATTCCTCCTCTGTAATTGCTCTCTAAGGCAGCATGTATTATGTAAGTTTATATAGAGCCTTATGCTATAGATTTCATAAATGGCATTAGTTTCAAGCCTATATGATTCAGTCTGGTGCTCGAGGCAGGCCCACGGCTGGTTTTGTCAAGCATCACACATCTTCCATCTCGTCTGTCTGAATGAAAACATACGGTGGCAAATCTGTTGGTTTGGAGATAAGGAGTGAGACACTGTGGATGCATGTCCTAATGGGAGATTGAGCCGGTTGTTCCGAACAGACTGTGCCAATGTCTGTGGCAAGAGGATCTTGGAGAAGTCTCTGGAAGATGAGACACGCAATGACTTTCCTAAAAGAAAGAAAGATCCACATTTTCACAGGAAACTCTATGGTTCCACATGATGCGATGGATGCTCCAGCTTGAGCTGGCTTGTTTTTCACTGTGGATTGTTTTTGGAATGGGAAATGACTGTTACCAAAAGTTCAAAGGCTTTCTATCCTATCCGCGATGTAATCCTTTTTTGTGTGTGACTTTACTGAATGAATATTTGATCGTATTCCACATCCCACAGGTCTAAACACCAGCCTGAGAGGTGAGGAGAATACACATTACCAGACACAGCGTGGGCTGCATTTATAGTTATTGCCTAATGATAGTGCCTTAGTGGCGAATACGGCTTTGTAGTTGTTGGAGAATCCTCCCTCTCCCCCCTTCTCTCTCTCATACACACAGACACACATACACAGATTTCATACTCATACACACATATACACACACATACATACACACACACAGACATGCTCACACTATACACAAGAAAGCAAACACACACACACACACACACACACACAAACACACACACATACACACAAACACACACTCACACCTTCTCTAGTGCATGTAGTCTCACCCATAGCACACTGGCTCATTAAGAGCATTGCAAAGAGCCAGGAGAGCTGAGCTGTCTTCCGCCTCTCTTATCAGGGGTGGCATCCCACAAGCACTCTCTTCTTCACGCCAGCCTGGGAGAGAGAGAGAGAGAGAGAGAGAGAGAGAGAGAGAGAGAGAGAGAGAGAGTGAGAGAGAGAAAGAGAGAGAGAGAGTGATGCCACACCCCAAAACCCCTACCTCCTCCCTCTCCTCTTCCTCCTCCTCCTCATCTTCCAAAAACCCGCTGTCTGCTTCCCGTCTGGCACAGAGCGATAACGTGCAACGGCGACGCCGCATCTCTACCTGAAAATCCCATCAGTGAGTTGCTGTGGCGGTGCGTGGGAGTGTCGAGAGTGCCTGGGCATGTGGGCAGGCCGGCTGGCTGGCAGGGAGGCCAAGGTCTTCTCTGTGTGTTTTTGTTTGTGTGTGTGTGTGTGTGTGTGTGTGATGCCGCCTCGTCTCCCGCTGAAACTGGTGTTGTCTGGTGTTCTCTCTCAGTGACACTGAGGTGACGCCGCTGACAGGTTTACCTTGTTTCAGGTTGAATGAGATTTTCCCCGAGATTTGTGCAGGGAACACGGCAGGAACACATTGTCACAGGCGTTTTGTGTTTTGATGTGTCTCAGACAAAAATTGAATGACATCTGGCACTAATGTGTCTTGACAGAGCCTGCTGGCATTTGCCACTGCACAGATATGAGGACTTAACCTTCTTTTTTTTCTAAAGAAGATTTTGAAGCTTTTGAGGAGGAAAGTAATGTCATCTCTATAAATGCTTTTTCAGTTTACAGTTGAACTTAAGTTCAGCTGGGGTCTTTTTTGTAGCTTTTGAGAGTCTTTTATAAGCTTTAGAAATAAAACAGTTTGATGTCGAATTTCATTTTTGTGTGGTCTCAAAAAACAAAAAAAACAGATGTGAAGACGTGTGAAGCTAGGAGGTTCATTTTCAGGACACTGCGTTCTCTGCAAAAGATAATGTATATTATATGTACTGTATTGGGCCTGCCTCCATCATACTAAATGTGCTTTTGAACATCCTTAGAACATCCTCTGTGACTTGTGGATTGATTTTTTGCCACAGTCTCTCTCTGCCTGGCGAGACACACACACACACAGCGCTCCACCAATCTGCTCTGGATGAAGGGTGGTGTGTGGTGTAGACAGGACTAATAGATTTGTTTACAGCACACACACCTCACAGTGTAGAGGTCGATACATAGATGAAATGATTTTGTTGGTACAATGGCTCCCCTTACCCCATGTTGTCTCTATATTCCCACAGAAATATGAACAGAAGAATCTGACTGAGCTTCCATTCTGCTTTATCAAGCAAAGGTGTAGTATGGTGATGATGATGCACAATAATAACCTGAGCCTCTTTCACCTCCGCACTGCACTTCAATGTCTCGGTCTTATCAGTGCTTGTAGGAGGCTACATGCTGCTAGATGCTGTATCTTGCATCTAACATACAACCTTCATCAAGCGCACCTCCTACTCATTAAGGGAAGGAGGTTCTTTTGGACTGTTTTTAGTCTTTTCTGAAGATTGCATAATATATGGGCCTATAGCCATATAGCCTATAGCCATTGTACAACACAAACCGTAACTCCGCCAGAGAGCCATGTTTTTAGATCGTATTTAAATCGGTATCATAGAGACGTCGGCTCGCTGTGCATGTTATGTCGTCTGACTCTACTTGGGTTCGTCCCCGAGTTACGGGTGTAAGGAAAAGGTTTTATAATTAGTAAGCAGAGAGGCCTGCAGATTATAGCTTATGGTGGCGCATTCTGACCCATTTTACTGGAACTAGGGCAGTTCCCCAAACTTTTTATGGCCATAGGTGCCGTACTGTGTCTATGTCCGTACGCTGGACGCACTGAGGCGAGAGCGAGGCCATTTCTGTGCCAGAGAAACCACAACACAGGCGGATGTCATCTACTCTACAGAACTAATGACCGGCTAGCTCGCTTACTTGAGCACTGTAAGAGACCAACTGGATTTTATCCCACTCGCACAACATGAACACACACACACACACACACACAAACACAGTGATGTTTTGTTTTAAAAATGCACAGAAATGTATGAATTTAATTTATGTAACAAAAACACATATATATGTACACCCACGCAAGTATATTCACTTGCTGACCCAGACGACCACAGAATAAACACACACACACACACAATCAGAAACGCACACACACAATCAGAAACACACATACACTCATGCCTAGCCCCCCTGCAGCTTTGTTTGTATTGTATGTTGTTTCAGTTTGATTCATGCAGCCCTCACTGTAGCATACACCTTTAGATAAACATACACAAGCCAGCCTGCACACACACACACACACACACACACAGCTTTTCCCCACACATGAAACACATGCACACTCACTCAGTCCCATACACACATACTACCCACAATCCACCCTGCGCCACCCACCCTTCCACCCTCTCTCTCTCTCTCTCTCTCTCTCTCTCTCACACTCACACACACACACACACACACACACACACACACACACACACACACACACACACACACACAGTGAGAGAGAGCTGGGTTTGTTTTGTGTTCTGCTCTCTGTGTTTCATATTTTATGATGAGTGTGAGGGCCTGGGCTGCGTAGCCTGCAGACATGGGGAGTTGGCAGCGCTCCAGAGAGGGGCAAAGAGAGAGAGAGAGAGAGAGAGAGAGCCTGCACAGCATCCTTAAACAGCTCCCTCCCTCCCTCCCGGTGTGCTACATCACCCTCTCCTCCTCACACATGCAGCTCCTGATTTATAGTAGATTTCAAATTAACTATCAGGGAGGGGAAGCTAGCTTTTCGCTTTGACAAAAAAAGAAACAACAAACCCCTACAAAAGCTGAAATCAGAGGGCTTCCAAAAAGCACTGTTATGTTTGTGAAGTACTCGGCTCGTTACTCATTACGGCAGCTCATCTAATGAGATGAATGCTGTGTATACATTAGCCCCCTAATTTGCCTCAGAACATCTTACAGCTTGAAAAAATACTTTCGAATAATTTTCACCATGAAATAATAAGCCACTATCAAAATGACCTTTTTAGTGTAATTGATAATCCTTGGTCTTTACCATGCAAGTTTATTATTCCCTAGTTTCCTCTTTTGAAGGGTGAAGATAAACGGTAATAATGTTAAACAGCTCAAATTTGTTGGAGAGAAATATGCTTTAGATAAATAACAGAAATGAAAATTAATCTCATTCATACACAAAAGGCAATTTCCTTCTTCAACTAGTCACGAACAGGAAGCATATTATGAAAAGAAAATAAAGTCTTAAACTGTCTCATGTTACTCTATCGAAAAATACAGCCTTTTTTTGTTTATTACTGTAAAAAAAAAAAAAAACAGGATATGCTTTTCCTCTTGTTAGGGTGTGTGTATGTCTGAGTGTGTGTGTGTGTGTGTATGTGTGTGTGTTGCTCTCTCCCACTCAGCTCTTGGAGCTTGGGGAAAAGGACGCAACAGAGCAGGCAAGCTGGTGACTCTAACACAGCAGATGGAGCTGGTAACAGGCTGAATAGTGGAAAGGGGGAGAGTGAGAGAGCGATAGCGGGAGAGAAGGAGAAAGTGAGAGAGAGAGAGAGAGAGAGAGAGAATGAGTGATATTAAGAGAGTGAGGAAGTGCTAGAAAGAGAGAGAGAGGAAGGTTGAGGTGGTGATGGAGAGAAAGAGGAAAAGGGGGAGAAAGAAAGGATGAGCATAGCAGAGAGAGAAAGAAAGATAGAAATTGGAACCAAGTCAGAAGAGAGAGAGAGAGGCAAAAAGGGAAGGAGTGAGAGAACCGCTATCTGAGGAAGGAGGAAGAGATAGAGAGCTGAAGGAGAGAAACGTGGGGATTGCTCTTGTCTTTTTTTTCCTGGGGGGTAGCAGAGCGGCAGCAGTAGCAGAAGCGGCGGTGTGGTGGTGGTGGAGGGGTGGTGCCCATGGCTGAGTAAAGCAGAGCTAAGCGGCGGTGTGGTGGTGGTGGTGGTGGGGGGGTGCCCGTGGCTGAGTAAAGCAGAGCCGAGCCAAGACTAACAGCAGGCCGTCGGGGCACCACACTGCTGGCACTGGCGGGCATCTGGAGATGAGGGGAGAATGAGATGTAAATATGAGAGAGTGCCTGTGTGGCTCACCACACCTTTACTGCAGACCCACGAGGGTGTGTGTGTGTGTGTGTGTGTGTGTGTGTGTGTGTGTGTGTGGAGATGAGGGGAAAATGAGATATAAATATGAAAGAGAGCCTACGAGGATCACTGCACCTTCACAACTCATGGCTCATAAGGAAGTGTGTGTGTGTGTGTGTGTGTGTGTGTGTGTGTGTGGAGATGAGAGAGAGCCTGAGAGGATTGTTGCACCTTTACAGGAGATATACAGTGTACAAGGCTGTGTGCACAACACTACTGTCAAAAATCTCTCAGGGGTTCTCTCTCTGTGTGTGTGTGTGTGTGTGTGTGTGTTTATGCATATAGGCTTCTTTCCTTGGTTGGCTGTCAGTCTAAAAAGGAGATTTTTTTCTGCCAACTCTGTGAGTTTTACAGATGAGACCCCAGCCACCCACCACCATCACGCACGTGCGCACACACACACACACACACACACACACACACACACACACACACACACACACACACATGCCCAGAAGGTCCTGTTTGTTGTGTTACCTACTGTATATAAAGGATCCTCAGAGGAGCCCACATGTAGACAATCCTGGTTCCAGTCCTGATTCCATTCCATCCTGCCCCATGCTATTTTGAGCCCTTCTATAGTTTAAAACAGTGATTTGGCTACTAACACCTATCTAGATGCCCCTGAAAGCTACAACTAGCAAGTGGTTTTCTCCGGCCTGCACAAACGTATCAAAATTCTGCTCCCGGCAAGTGTTCCAACTTTTTATGATGTTACAATCTACTTACAATCTACACCAAATTTCTCCTCCAAGTCCTGGTTCTCCTCCTGCTCCACTACCACCACTGTCTACATAGTGACTATAAGTCCTGGCACCACTATCACCGCTGTCTACACGAAGACCATGAATCCATACTACTACCACTACCACCACCACTGTCTACATGGTGACTATACTGTAAGTCCATACTACTACCACTACCACCACCACTGCCTACATGCTGACTGTAAGTCCATACTACTACCACTACCACCACCACTGTCTACATGCTGACTGTAAGTCCATACTACTACCACCACCACTGTCTACATGGTGACTATAAGTCCATACTACTACCACTACCACCACCACTGTCTACATGGTGACTATAAATCCATACTACTACCACTACCACCACTGTCTACATGGTGACTATAAATCCATACTACTACCATTGCCACCACCACTGTCTACATGGTGACCATAAGTCCATACTACTACCACTACCACCACCACTGTCTACATGGTGACTATAAGTCCATACTACTACCATTACCACCACTGTCTACATGGTGACTATAAGTCCATACTACTACCACCACCACTGTCTGCTACACTACCACCACTGTTTACATGGTGACTATAAGTCCTGGCACCACTGTCACCGCTAAGACCATAAGTCCTGGTCCCCCCCTTGCTTCACGCTCCAGGCCTGCTTCATGCTCCTCTGCCCACAGTGTTTAGTGTATGCAGCTGCCCCCTGCCCTGCCTCTACCAGTACAGCCCTGCCCTGCCTTGCCTTGCCACGCTGACTTAAACCCACACTCATAGGGGTTAACTCTGCCAGGTCAGGCTCAGTCTCTTCCACCTTGTCTGATTACTTGTGCAGATGCTTGCCATTGAGTTTAAAACCTCTTCCCCCATCCCCATAACCCCCCCCCCCACCCCACTCCCATAACCCACCCGCATCACCCTCCCCACTGTCTGCTGTTTGACGTTAATGCGTGAGGGCTGCCTTTGACATTGCCTTAATAAAAAACACTGCCACATAACTCCACCTGCTCCCCCACCTGTCATCGCCCGTTAGGACCCTAATGGCTCGGACTCACACTTTTGTCTGCATGTCTCGCACTTGTACATGTGTGTGTGTGTGTGTGTGTGTGTGTGTGTCTGCCCTAATCCTCTCAGACAAAGGACTTGCCTGAGTAACAAAGTCGTCACTGGAAAGTTTTTCACTTGGCATTGTTCTCTGGCCCCTTAATTGTGAGGATGTCTCCTGGCAATTATGTCTCAGATAAAACTCTCAATTTGTTTTGACACGTCTTTGTGTTTGAAAAAAAGAAAAGAGAATGAGAGAGAGAGAGGACTGGCCCAATGTCAAGCTCCAGCCTTCTGCTTTATGTGCTGAATGACATTATCCCCATCACAATGTTGTGAAGCGTGTCATTATGACAGCCAATGCCAGAAATCTTTTCATTAATGTTGTCTGTCACGTAATCATAAATTTGCATAGTCACCGTCTTTTACAGGGTCAACCAAGTTCTTATCCCCAAATCTGGTCACATGTGCGCTACTGTAGCCTATAGTTTGGTTGCTACTGGACTTGTCCAATCAGGTTCCAATAATGCATTCAAGATTTGTTAAAGTTCAAAGGGTCATTAACAGAATGAATGACCACTTCTGTGTGACACTTTATATATAAATAAAAATGTTTAGTGAACAGCTGTACGTCTGTCTAGCATGAGATCATGATTTTCATCTTGATTTGTTTTAAAACCCACATCCTCAAAAAACTGCTGCTGCCCTCTAATAAAAGCCAAGCCATCCAACATCAACAGTCACCATCCCGTTTTTATAACTGCAGCCATCTGGACCCTGTCAAATAAGGAGCAGCAGCAGCTTACTGCCTCACAGCAGCCATAGGCTACAGTATAGAATCAGGCAGTCTGCTAATAGCACCCATTAAACACTGTCAAATAGTTGTGAGTGAGAGACTGGAGGAGAATAGCCTGGTCATAACCAATCCCTTTGTCTACACTTCTCTTCGTACCGAGGTCTTAGCCTGACATAGCCCGTCCATAATACGAATGTTCATCCGTATCCATGGTCTGGGGACGGTCTTCATGGGCGGGTTTACATCGGTAGAGAGACTACTGGCCAATAAGCGAAGCTGATTAGACGAGCAGTCCAATCGTTTCAAACCAGAAGTGAATGCCCTCCCCCCGGCCCTATAATCGCGGGTCGGGCTATGTCAGGCTACCAAGGTCTGGGATTGAGAAATGATTGCTTGCTTGAGATGTTTAAAGATGAATGTAGATTCCCACACACTGTCCAGTACACAAGGACGTTTTGCTTGCGTACTGGACAGTGTGCGGGAGTGTACATTCACCGTTGATGGTTACCTCCAACGCACCTGTCTTTCCAAAGAGGCGTGCGAAGAAGTTCACTGACTTTGAAGTTTGCTGGAGATGTTTAAATTCAAAACGATTGGATCAGCCCTTGATTGGCAGCCTACAACCAGCTTATCATGTTCTCACGCTGCATTCTTAGAGTTTGCTGATTGGATCGGACAGGATGCATCCGATGCAAACGAGGCCAATGGCCGGAATCCCAGACGGAGTACTGGAGGAAGATAGCCCGGCGAATGCCAAACTAAAACTCACAAGTGATATCGAGTCTGGAAACCTACCTATTGCATTTCTCGTAGCGGAAGCATCGTTTATGATTGTCCAGAGCCGTTTATTGGGCGCTACAAATGTCCGTCTGTACAAAGCTCGGAGCCAATTCCAGAGCCACCACTTGATGTAAAATGCAATCGAGGGCTGTGCAAATTCCTTTTTGTTCTGTGATACCGAAAGCAGGCGAGAAAATCGGCCATGGTCACCATGCTGCTTTGCAGAGTGAAATGAAATAAGCGCGCAAAGGAGCCTGGGAACTCCCAGGCTAGGAGGAGGATGAAAATCGAGTGGAATTATGTACTGTATGTAGGATGGTAATGGCCAGGCTAGGAGGAGAAATCCATGCAATACAAGGCTGAATCCCTATGCCCTGAATCCTTTCAGCCCTACACCCTCATAGACAGAGTTTAGCAAAGCCTCCGAGCCAGAGGGCACAGTTTATCATAGAGCAGTGTAATGCAGTCTCACTGTCATAGACATTGAGTGAATATCAAAGTCAAGGAAGCATGCTTGGAAGGCTGCTTTTTCGAGAATTCCACGTCAAGCATCCTTCTAAATTCTAGCGAGGACAGAGGCCTTTGTTCATAGATTTTTCAAGGATACACTAATGGATCCTCGATTTTTAAGTGTATGGCTTCCTAAGCTAGTGTGCTACCTAGGAAGCATTCTCGACTTTGAGAAACACTCATTGATTATAGAGGCCTCCCAGCCATAGACCACAGATTAGCATAGCGTATAGCATAGTGCAGGCTACATAGACAGAGCACTTTGTGCCGCACTTACCAGATGTTACTATTGCAATGTTATGAACAGTGTTGTATTGTAGGATACCATTTCCACAAGCTTCGTAGCGTAAACTAGCTATAATTGCTAAACTTGTTGTTAGCGATAGACAAGTGTCCATCGTTCCACACTTCGAATTTTGTCCATTAGAACCGCACCATCTGGGTACTTGCAGCACACTTCATTTTGCTGCTTTTGAAGTGGAACAGCACTGCACACTCAAATGAAACATTCGAAGTGCGCAAATTGGAACAGACTGAGAGCCTCCCAGCCATAGGGCACAGATTGGCATAACGCAGTATAGCTCCCAGCCATACAGCACACATTAGCATAGTGTAATGTAGCATAGTGCTTACCTTCATAGACAGAGCTTGGATAAGCCTCCCATCCATAGGGCATAGTATAACATAGCATAAGGTAGTGTAATAAAGCGTAAGCTAGTGTAGCATGGTGCTCAACCTCACAGACAGAGCTTAGGGGAGCATTGAGATTCTGCCTCAGACTCCAGTGATTAAATTCTGTGAGCCTGTTTCGGTTTTGGACACTTTAATATAGGCTAGACAGGACAGACTCACCATAGCCTCTGTCTAAGGCTGATTTTTTTTTTTTTTTTTTTTTTGTCATGCCACCCACGGACACTAAGCCATTTGAGACATTTGAGTTCATCGAGGTGTGGCTGGTGACTCTCTCTCTCTCTCTCTCTCTCTCTCTCTCTCTCTCATCTGGAGCACCAGACACATAACAGTGTTTGCTGCCCAGTGCAGTGGAGCAGTGTGTTACAGAAAATGTGGAGAAAAGAATAAGAAGCCCCAGGGTTTAAAGACCTGCCTTCCTCAAGGCCTGGAGATCTGTGAAAAAGATAGAGAGGGAGAGAGAGTTGGACAAGCCTGCATCCATACACACTGCACACACAGTGGGAGGTCCGAGGATGCGCTAACTTCCTGCAGTTTGCATTAATGAGATCCATCGCAGATTGGAATAATATTTCATCTCAGTGAGTGGGAGGAATTCAGTTACACGGTTTTACTCTGCTTTTTTTTCCAGGCTCATAGTATATTGGGGTTTTGTCTGTCTGCAATGGTGTTTAACAGATCAAATGGGCTTTTATGATAAAGAGTGAACACTAATAGCATATAGGGGGCTAATTGCTGTTATCAATGTTTATGGAGTCACACAGAACATAATGCATGCACTGCAAAGCTACTTAATTACATGCATAATGTATGATATACAAAAATGTCTTACCGAGACAACCACTCTGCATCCATTAATGCAGTCATGCCCCCTTGTCTGATATTTATGCTTTATATTGATTTTTTTGCATGATGTTCTCTTTGTGATAGGTTAATATTATGGTAATATAAGGGATTGCATATGATCTAATGTTCTACTGATTTTCAGATCATGATGGTATTAGAACAGAAGATGTCTGCTGGCAGAGATAAATAGAAGATAGATATATTTTTACGGACAGATACCAGCCTGACTGTGAAGAGCAGCGTCTTGCATCAGTGTATCTGAATACTACTCTGCCCTCACCTCAATCCACAGTCGGGTTAATACAACTTGCCCTGCTGAGCAGGTGGAATTGAACATATTTATTTATCTGTCAAGTGCTGTGGAGAAGGCAGCAGCTTCAACCAGATGTGTGTCAGAGAAGAGCATGACGCATGCAGTCCCTTTAAGATTGGTTTCAGTGGGCGCATGTAAATGACAGACAGACAGACAGAC
Source organism: Sardinella longiceps (assembly GCA_027497455.2). Lineage (NCBI taxonomy): Eukaryota > Metazoa > Chordata > Actinopteri > Clupeiformes > Clupeidae > Sardinella > Sardinella longiceps. Next base: position 13,769,168 of record JAODXP020000011.1, read on the forward strand.
AGACAGTAGCGGTCTAACAAAGCAGCAGTGCTGTGCTCTTGCATGGACTAAAATGTAGGATTTCAGGCGAAAACCATGGTGCGGTTATACCTTATTTAGACTGTCCACCTACGTAACTTATCCATATTTGCATAAAAACAACATCTGTTTGGTTCCATCTTACAGCAGAGGGATGCAGATTTTTTTTTATTTTTTATTTATTTGCTACTCAAAAAGCATATTGCACAGCATATTACATTTCGACCGCAAGGTATCCAGTATGAAGGACGATAAATATTTAACTGCTGGCAGACTGAAAGGGAGACTTGAGGAGAGTGAAAATTCTTTTAAAAGGCCCATTACCAACGTATCATAAGATCTCCCTGGATGACAAGTGGTGAGGCATTTGTTTCTTCGCTGAATTATTCAAAGGATGTGTGAGCAACCGGCATTCCAATTAGGCATTCCCATTTTTTTTTTTTTTTAATTAATTATTATTATTTATTTATTTATTTATTTAATTTTTTTTTGGGGGGGGTGGGGGTATTTTTTTTTCTTTTGAAGGAGTGAAGCACATGCACCTTCATTTAGATACTACTGACAACAAAAAGAGTGTAACATCAGGATCAAAACCCATCCTTCTATCTCCCTTTGAAAGACACATGCAGGTACAGGCTCACATACTTAATCCATTTACCACAGTGTATTGTATACCAACCGTACTGAATGTAGCTTGGCCTTCATTCGACTCTATGTGGGCCTCTATCACATTCACCTGTTAACCTTCATATGCTATTGTTTAGCTCTTGCGCAACCATACAGGAATGAAGCCATGTTCTGAACATGTTAGGGTGTACAGCTCATTCTAGGCAGCACAGAGAGAGAGAGAGAGAGAGAGAGAGAGAGAGAGAGAGAGAGAGAGAGAAAATACCAGCTTCTCAGAGAGAGAGAGAGAGAGAGAGAGAAATAGAGATGTAGAAAGCCCAATGATATACTCAGAACCAAAATAGGCTGATGATCACTTGTGTCCCCCAGTGGGTGAGCTACACCCTCTGTCTGCTTCACCACAAAACCGTATGGATGCCTGAAACCTCCCTCTGTAAATAGACAGCCCAGGGCCGGGTCAAAGAGCAGTATAGCAGTGGGAACATGTTGAGCAATGCATGGGATATTCAAGGGGGGGAAAAACATAACTGGAACAGAGCATGATCATATATTCAAGGGCTCTTTGTTAGCGTTCCCATGATAGTCCCACTGTTTTATGCGTTTGAAACACTTTAAGGCAGACAAAGACACTTAGAATCTCACATTCTTTATGATCACCAGAGGATGAACTGATGTTGTATATCAGGCCTGAGAAGGATGAAAAAATGCTTGCAGTGTTTGATTTCTGAGAGAATGTAGCATTGTAAGATTCATGTTATGCAGTGTTTTCACTCTTGTGAATGTGTACATGCTCTTGAGCAATGCCCTTCCCATTGTAGTCAGATGTTCCGGGCCTTGAGCGCATGCAGCCATTTGAAGTTCTGCCAGGTGATGCGTGCACTGCCATTATTGTTTGTCTTGAAATGCCTCTTGTATACGGTTCAATCGGGGATAGATCTGGATCATATATCAGCCTCTTCTCCAAATATGTGTCTGGTAAATATTTGTCTTTAGAAAGAAATTATGTTTTTTTTTTTTTTTTTTTCCTTTTTCTTTTAGCTAGAACTGTCCTAAAAAGAACTTTCACCATAAATATTTAAATCAATAAACATGCTTGGAGCTCACCAGGCAAGCCCCATTTTTATTTATTTATTTTTTTTATTTTTTTTGTAAGCTTATGGGACTGGGGTTTGTTGGAGGGGGCTGTTTGTCCTTGAAGTGTGGGACGGGAGTTACCGCTGGAAAAGTGGGGTGTAGATTAGATCTGGCGTTGAGAATGGAATCGCGTCATGCTCTGATGAATGTGCCGCGGAGGGGTAAAAATATCGGTTGGTTCTGCCGCGGGGCCCGGGGTCCAAAGCATTGGGAGCCGCACAGGGGCCAGGGTCAAAATCTACTTTTGCAGGACCACCTGCTGTAGGAGAGAGTCCCAGATAAAAGTGTGGCTCGCAGGAATCATTCAATCATTCCCTCCGTTTTTCGCAATTAGCCATAGAATTCATCAGTGTACACCTGTGCTATTTAAAGGATGCAGTGATGAATTATTGGACCAAATACTGAATTTGTGATGGATAGTTTGCATGCTATCGTTTTTTTTTTTTTGCTTCTTGTTGTCTCTGACAGAATCATGTTAATGCTGAGTTTCTTGTTTTTTTTCCTGATTTTTTTTTTTTTTTTTTTTGCTTAATTTCCCCGCAAAAGCCCTGCAGCGAGAGTGATGGTTTCACTCTATAAGGATAATTTTGGTTTGTTTGACATGGTGTAATTTAGCCAGCGTAATAAATGCAGCAAGTGTCCACAGTGTGTCCAGCTAATTATATTCATCTGCTCTAGCTTGAGCGCTAAGCTTGAATGCTAGCAGAAACAATTACAATACTGACAGCAAATGCACTGACACTTTGTGCACCACAGTGGCAGGTGATCTCGGTGCTGACCCGCACCAGGTCCGGCGCTGATCCGGCTGGCATCTCTGACAGCTGTGGTGGAGAAGGGGGGTCCACAGCAGTGGGGCTCAGTGAGGGGCAACATCATGCAGGCCAGTTGGGGGGTGGTGGTCTTTGAGCAGTGACTGTCAGATGCATGTTGGCGGTAATGGTGGTTTATGAAGAGAGATAATGAGTGTCTTTCCT
>JAODXP020000011.1:13779420-13791920 GCA_027497455.2 Sardinella longiceps
TTTATGAGCGGGTTTGAAGGTTATAACACTATTCACTCACCATGTCCAGACCAGAAAAACTATATGCCCCAAACCCTCCTTGGAGTACTGCAGGTGTGACTGAGGTGCAGTATTTATTTTAAATAGATTTCATTAATTAAATGTAAAGGATATTACTTATTTTTTATTATTTTTATTTATTTTATTTTCTCTCTTCTATTTTCCACTCTTCCGGAGTCTAGAAAGCTATTTGAGAGGTAGCGTAGAGTATTTGATGAAAAGAGGCTTGTGTGGTGGCAGGCGCGCAGCTCTTGTGTTCTCGTTTGTTCGTTTGTCTCCTGCTCGACTCGGCCTGGGCCGGTCTGTTTGTGATGTTCAGGGACAGAATCAGTCATGATGATGGCATGGGTGTTATCATCCAGGCACACCCGGCCGGCCGGCTCTGTGGAGCACATGTCTGTCAGACCGACTCAATCAAACAGGGATTAATTAAGGGATTTGTGGTATTGCACAGACTTCATAAATTGTCCTCTCTCTCTCTCTCTCTCTCTCTCTCTCTCTCTCTCTCTCTCTCTCTGTCCCCAGATTATGTTCCTTTGCAACAGTTGTGTGACTCAAAAGTTTTGTCTCTCCCCCATAACTACCACTCCCCCCCACCCCTTCATTTTTCTCACCAACTTCAAAAACGGAGAATTTCAAAGAAGTTAACCAGAGGAGGGATTTGGTTGCTTTTATTTCGTTTGATCTAACTCCAGCTGGACGCCCCACTTTCCCAGTCCCCCAAGTTGTCTCCAAACCTCCAAAGATAAGGACGACGCCGCGCTGGCCCTGGACACGATTTGCCATCTGCAACCACTATCCTAGTCCAACAGACCACAGGGTGATGATGAGTGTGTGTGTGGTGCGTGAGTGTCTGTGTGCGGGGTGTGTGTGGGGGGGGTGGGGGGTGATTGGGGTGGTCAACTGCCTCTGTCCACTGACCCATGGCTCACCCCCCGCATCACCATCGCTGCTGTAATGTTTCACAGTCAGTTGGGCTGAGCAGTGGTGGTTCTCCTGTATTGGCGTGGGTGGATGTGGGAGTGGTTCTGCTTCTCCAGACAGCCTCTCTGGGGGGGGGGGGGGGGGAGGGGGTGTGTGTGTGTGTGTGTGTGGTGTGGGGGCGCTGAGAGAAGAAGCTCCCAGCCACACATCTCATTAAGCAGCTCCAGCGCTCATCTCGTCTTGTCCGTCTCGACTCCTCCCATCAGCCCCTGCGGCAACATTCTACACTCCTGTGTTTGCTCGCTCGCTCGCTGTAGTGTGTGAGGATGTGTGTGTGTGTGTGTGTGTGTGTGTAGGCCTACTACTCATTAGAAAGCCAGATCCCTGTGTTTGGGGAAAACACATACTGTAGACTAGATGACAAAGGCAAAGACAAAGACCTGTATATAGTTCTTAAGAGATACAGCACACATCCAGTGAAGTTCTTCTAAAACACTGTCTTCATATCTCATAGTGTGAGGACCTGTAATTACATATCATAAAATGATGATTAATTATGTTTTAATTATGTAACTCTGCTAGCATTAATCATAATCGCACAACTTAGGGTATAGGGTTAGATTTTATGCTGGGAATGACCACAGACATTCATTGCAACTGTTTATCCCCATCCATTACACATACTAGACATTATTTTTATTACACATAGCCTACTTAGATCCTCTAATTGCAGTTTCATCAAGTGGTTTGTGTTTTTTTTTTTATTTACAGTCATGTGATCTGTGATAGCGAGATTCCGTTGTAATGTTTCCCTTTTCTGATGTGGATCTACTGCAGTCCAGGCTATCAGAGGAGCTTTTTGTGTCTAGCTGACATATAACCATGGTAAAAATAGTGCCGTGGAAATGATTCAGAACGGTTTCCCATAAACCTTTGTGGACATGGCAGGCTGGAGAGAGGAGGGTCCAAGTGTCTGACTGGAGACAGATCACCTGAGCCTGTGTGGAGTTTGTGCTGAATGCCAATAGGCTCTGGGAGGCATATTTATGACCACAACAGATCTCTTCGCTGGATGGCTTCGCACAGCTCACTGCAACCTCTATCACACACACACACCAACCCACACATACACACACATACACACACACACACACACACACACACACACACACACACACACACACACACACACACACACACACACACACACACATACACACACACAGCACCACAGAGATGGTGTCTCTGCCAAGAGATGTCCCTCAGCTCTCTGAGTGAGACTGCTTGTCCAGACTGCCTGGGCTAACTTCAATGCATCTTCAGAGTCTCATTAGTCCAGTATGGCCTTGATTCACACGTGCTCTGAAAAAAACAAAAATAAATAAATGAAATAAATAAAAATCTGTTTTGGAAAAAGTTGTGTTTCCTCTAAGGCACTAGGGTTATAATCTTTCGAAAATACTTCTTTGATAATGGCCACTCGGCAGGGTGTCTTTCATGGTTGTTTGTACTGGAAGATCAAACTGTCGTAGATGCCATGACCACCTGACCGCTTCGCTGAACAGCAATCCATAAACACGGTGTTGACAGTTTGAAGTAATACTCCATGCCTTACCCACAGAATTCCGATAAACTCTCCAACCCATTGGCCAAGGCTGCTTTCAGTACAGTACGCTCCCCCCTTGGGCTTTTTTAACTCAACAACTTCATTTTTGTTTTCGACCGGGGAGGGTGGCTCCCTCTCTCGGTCTCACTAGAGACCCGTAAAGCTTTTATGTTTGGCGCTGGCTTTGGAATGAGCCTTTTACTCTAATGAGCGTTTTGCCAGTCGTGAAAGTCACTTTAAATAACAGTAGCTCAGAGTTTAGTTTCCAGTTATTTATGGGGAGAAACATAGCTGGAATATGTCTTGAGGTCACAGTTGCACTACATGCACATCAATCAGCGCTGTTGCCTAGTAACGCAGGTAAACACTTTTGACAGACGTACACTATGCATTTCTAAATAGACAGGCAACTCGCACTTGTTTCAATGGCTCGGTTTCCTCTTCACTCTGAATTGCACTCAGTTGGATTGAGTGAACCACTTCTGCAAAGCCATAAGGGGAGGATAAAAACAATTACTGTAAATATCATTTATAACGAATGACATGAAGGAGCAGACTATAAAACAATACTTCAGCTCTTGGATCCGCACAGCCCCTGTAGCTCTTTCCAGCATGTCCAGGACACTCACTACAATAAAAAAGGAATCAGGGTTTATAATCTATACTGCTGTATATTTGGTGTATTTTGAAATCATCATATATCACCTCTCGCTCTCCTCTGTGTGATGAAGTGAACACTGATGCGTAGGGTCATCATGAGTGCGCTTCTCTTCGCTAGCTATGTCTGTTTAGTGAGACAATTCATTGCACCTGATTGTCCCCATGAGAGAGAGAGAGAGAGAGAGAGAGAGAGAGAGAGGTGTGTGTGTGTGTGTGTGTGTGTGGAATAAAGGAAGTAAACACTTTCTAGGTGTGTGCGTTCACACCTTTAAGCCTCCTTTGGAGAGAATTATTGGGTGCTAATGTCGATTTTCCCGTCTCACTGTATAAAAACAGAAAAAAAAACAGGCCTGGTTCGCTTTCCCCCTGTTCCTTTCATGTATCAGCTAGCTCTGTCAAATAATGGTGTCAGAAGTCAAGCAATTGGGTGTTTGCGGTTTGAATGTAAAACAGCGCTTTAATCTTGGCACCTCAGTTCACAGAGCCACCTTCTCATGCCTGAGCATTACCCATTTAAACAGGAGTTTGACAGAGACCAAGGAAAGAGACACCAGTATGGAGGGTGAGAAAATTACACCTGCCAAATATCTTTAGACAAGTGTGATAGGGATAACATGGATGCAGTGTCTCCTTTAATGAGATGCTTATGGCACACACACACACACACACACACACACACACACACACACACACACACACACACACATGCACACATACACACACACACACACACACACACACACACACACACACACACACACACACACACACACACACACACATACACGTACATTTACACATGCACACACACACACACACACACACACACAAACACACACACACATACACGTACATTTACACATGCACACCCACACACACACATGCACACACACACACACACACACTCACACGTGCAGTGTCACATACTCACATATATGCATACGCATAATGTACCTCCCCACATGAGAAGATGCATGAACATGAACAGCGCCACACTCCTAAACACATAGTCACATGTGCATATTACCAGCAAGTCCTGGAATGAGATTCAGTCTTGTTTGCAATTAAAGTGGAATCATTTCAGCAGTAATGACCCTTGAGGTAAGAATATTTGTGGAACCATTTGTTTATCACTTGTAAACTATATGTTGTGGATTCCTGTGTTAAGGAGCTAAGCACATGCTTGAATTGCTTACATTTCCTTTGGGAAGAATAAAGTACAATCTTATCTTACACACATACACATATGCATTCTTTGGGCAAAAAAAAAAATCCAGGAGGTTCCAAGTGTTCTTACATCCCCCAAGAGCGTATAATTATGTAGAGTACGATACTGTATAATAATAATAAAAAAAATTCCATCCTGTTATGCTAACATTGCATATAGGCCCCCTGCACTATGCATGAAAGATGTGATGAAGCTGAATGAAGGGAATGTCTCATTGACTTACTTCGAGTATACTCTGCTGTTTATTTCCAATAGTTGCCTTATGGTGAATGTTAAAATATATATAATATAAAAATGGCTGATTTTTTATGAAACTCAATTATGAGACGGAGTACTATTCCTTGTCTGCCAAATGTTTGCTCTCATTAGGAAAAAGTAAATACCAGAGATTTGTCTCTAGGACACACTGCTTCCATTAGTGTAGTGTTTTTGCAGGACAAAAAGTGGAAATAAGTTGAGTTAGTATTTTTTTATGTTGGGTCTTCAGAATGCTGAGTGGTCATGTAGCCTAGCTCATATAATTACCAAAGATTAGCAAAGTGCAGCAACAAAACAGAAACACCACCATGCTTGTCAGGAAGATATAATGTATCTGTTTTTTTTATTGTGCTCAGGTTAGATGCTATGTTGTTACTGCTTGCAGCGTTTCTCAATTGAAATGTCCTGGAGTCCATTAAATGGTACACAGGTAGGCTAGGGCACGTCCTGGTCTCAATTCTCTCATTCTCCTCCTCTCCATGATCCAGGCCAATCTTTGTCTGCAGATATTGCCGATAATGACGTCCCCCTGGAATCACTTCCTTCTCCAGACAGCCGTCGTTGTTTAGTTTCCACTTTGGTTCGGTCAGCACAATTAGGCCGATATGTTGTTTTGTTTTTCGCCGAGGACAATTTTCCCTTTTCCTCTCTCTCCCCGCCTGCATCTTGTCTGTTCTAGGCCATTGACTCCCCTGCTCTCAGCGCTGCACACGCGCACTTAAAAACCTTATGGCTCTCTGGCGTTAGCGTAACCTCCAGTGAGGACAGTCTCGGTGGTGCTCGGGGAAGGCTAGCGCTCACATGTTTCGTGCACTCGATCATTCGAGCAGACCTGTTCCTGGCAGATAATGCTCGTGCTAATTCAGCGAGCTCCCTGGGAAGACCTGCGGGTATTGTACAGAGGCCTTGGCAAGCCAGAGAAGCTTGTCTAAGCCTGAGGAGAATTCCCTGCTCCCCTCTAAAGCATTGGACTTGTTGCGCTGTGGCCAGCCCCTGCACCTGTGAAAATACTCTGGTCCTCGGTTGCCTTTTGTTGATCGGACGTCTTTCGGATGCAAATGATGATCACTTCAATGCTGCTGCACTGTTCCGTAGCAGAGTAAAGCCAGGCTCTCTTTCTCACTATTTATACCTTGAAGCCAACACACACACACACACACACACACACACACACACACACACACACAGTGGTGCACATGTAGAAATTTCCCTGGAAGCAGGGATAAAGAGTTTCTCCATTGAGTAGACTAGTCTGGACCAGTAGCCTAATTATTGTATTTGCCACAAGGATGATCAGTGAATAGATTACAGGGCTTTCTGACATCAATTACACACAATAATTCAGTGAAAGGCAGCGCACTGCTGATATATTGCTCCCTAATGAGATTCATTAGCCAAAGCTAGTTAAAGTCATGACATGTATATGGCAAGGAATGCAAGAGGAATTAATTCTCGTGCTTTGCTGACTCTATAACATTCCCACACCTATCCCCACGCACACCGTTCATCTTTTTACCGTTCCGTTTGTGTGTTTTTTTATCCATTTTTTCTCATTCATCCTCCTCTCCAGCTCCTACTCCCCTCTTCATCCCTTCGGTCATGACCTTGTTTCTGTCTCTTGACACACCTGCAGACTTCCCTTAAACTTTACAGTAATTCCCCAAATAGAAGCCACATTGAGTGTAAACATTAGGTCAATAATTTATGTCAGCTAGAAAAGACAAACCCAAGGCATGTAATGACCTCACCCATGTATTAACTGCAGTTGACAAAACTTTATTTGAAGTGAATTAAATAATGGGAAAGTAGAATGTAGGGGAGAAATCCATTCCCATGCTCCTATGTATTAACCTTCTCCTTAAATTAACTAAGGAGAAAATGTGCAAAATCACTATTATTAATCTGGAATTATAAGGGTTATTACACGTATACTTTGCATGAGTTCTCCCAGAAGGAATGAATGATACACATGTTTGCCTCTCCAGTTGTGCCTCACGTAATGGCGGCTGTTCCACAGACACGAGGGTGGCAGTCCCAGTGATGTCTGCATCAATAATATCTAATTCATTTCAATTAAGTCCTGTGCTATTTGTTGCACAGCAGTGTGGCACTACCTGGTGCAATTAGGCAGGGCAATTCAGACCAACGAATCAAAACAGAAAACAGCTGCTCCAATCAATCAGTACGCTGACCTTCCCCCACAAACAACCCAACCAGCAAACAAACAGAACGCACAATTATTCTTTGGGCTAATTAACATGGAGTCACATGCGCGCCAAATTCAGCAAGACCAGCCGACGTGTTTGCGTTCACTTTGTCGTGCATCTGGAGCCTGGTGTCCACAAAAATGATAAACACATCATCGTGACAGCGTGCCAAAAAACGGATTTGTTATTCTGTCCAATGTCTTGTCTGAGCTCTCCGCATTGAATGGTCATTAATAAATGTTCCACGTTTATGTCAATTTGTCTGTCTGACAGATTTACTTCTTCGGCAGTATTGCTTGGCTGTGTTCCATGCAAACTTGGAAGGACAGAACAGAGGCCTGACTTCATTTAAAACTGGGAATGGAAACAATGGGGCTATTTAGAAGAAATCTTTCTCATCACTACTAAATACATGGTAAGTGGAAACAGGTCATCTCCCTCGCAAAAGTTTTTTAAAAAATATATAATAATGTTTTGTGTATGCACACATCTAAACATCCAATGGATTTATGAAACTCAAGCGGATTTTTCTTTTTAATCAGAGTCCTGAGACCTTTTTTAATGTTTTTTTTTGTTCAGATAGCTGTAGGCTAATGGTTGAATAGAGCAAGAAGTGGTTCACACTTTAGTCTCTGTCTAAGGGCCTGTACCCAGCCCAGACAAACAGCAGATGAGGAGGAAGACTGTTTATTTCTCGTCCCACTGGTCTGTAACGAGACATCTGTGTGAATACCACCGCCGCCGCCATCTCGTCTCATTGACCTTTTAGCTGCTAAAACAAGCATTATCCAATTAGCGTGCAAAGCCGTGGTGTCATGGGTCAGGCACAATTATGCAGTGTGAGATGGGGCGCCCTCTCTCTCTTCTACCTGCTGGGGGGGGGAGGGGGGCCAAGGGCCTCCTCACGTGGCCTCTTGTGACTGCTCTCCTCTCAAGGGGCTCCCCAGAGCCAAGCCCATCTTTTGTCATCTTATGGACACTTGTGTACTACTTACAGCATACACACTGTCCAAACTGACTTGTGTGTGTGTGTGTGTGTGTGTGTGTGTGTGTGTGTGTGTGTGTGTGTGTGTGTGTGTGTGTGTGTGCGTGTGCGTGAGTGAGTGTGTGTTTACTCTCACACACATGCGTTTCTTGCACAGGACGCCCTGTATTCCCCACAATGTCTTAGAGCCAATCCCACATCATCTCTTTGGAAATAGCCAACTGGATTTGGGGTCTGCAAGTCATTTTGAGCTTTACTGTGTGCATGTGTTTTTGTTCCAAGTGTCCCACTGCCTGCTTGTCTCAGCTCTTTATCAGCTGGCTCAGTCTGGGTCCGTGAGCCCAGTCCAGTCCAGCAGCCCCAGTTTGACAAGTTCCTCAGTGGGCTGCTCAGACAATGGCCCCTCTCTCTCTCTCTCGCTGGTGGAACTTTCTCTCTCTCTCTCTCTCTCTCTCTCTCCCTCTCTCTCTCTCTCTCTCTCTCTCTCTCTCTCTCTCTCTCTCTCTCTCTCTCTCTCTCTCTGTCTCTCTATGCAGCTCGTTATCTCTCCTCACACCTCTGGGCGTGTGGCACTGTGCTTTGTTCCCTGTCTCCCTCCATTTCCAGGTCTGGGGAGATTGGTTCATTACTGTCTGTGCCCCTGTGTCTCCAGCTTCGCCTCTGCTGGCTGGCAGCAGCAGCCTCCAGTGTTCCAGTGTTCCAGCAGGACCGCTTCTGCTTCTGCTTCTGCTGCTTCTGTTCTGTTCTGCTGTTTCTGTCGCTGCTGTTCACAGCATGCCGTATCTCTCCCAACACATGCAATTTTGTCGCTTCACACCCAGAGAGAGAGAGAGAGAGAGAGAGAGGGGAAAAAAAATAGGCACCCGTTGGCTTCGTCTGTCAGTCTATCTGTGTCTTTTTTTTTCTTACATTTGGCATTTCTCAAGATACTTTTCTTTTTCTTGTTAACCCCCTACCCCCCACCCCCCAAATGCACCACTGAAGCCCCTGGGAAGAGAACAGTGACCCAATGCACAGGGAGATGATCTGGTCCCCTTTAGCCCAGCTTTGGTCCCATTCAAACCCAGGGCCCACTGAAGCACAAAGTTGAGGCCGTTCAGACTGCCGGGGGTCAGAGGTGGCTGACCCCCCCTGGCCCTGGCCTGCCCCTTGCTTTGCCTGGGTAGGTTTCCGTTGAATGGCCTCATTGTCTGCACGCTGCGGAGAGCAGCCCATAAATCTTGTGTCTGCCTCATGTTGGAGTTGCATTGTGGTGCGGCGAGGGAGATGTCAGCGAAGAATGAGCCTGCCTTTCTTCATGGTGCACTGAACACTTTTCTTTCTTTCTTTTTTCCTCTTCTTTCCCTATCCAATCCCCTCAGCTCCCCTTCTATACAAGCGGGGTCGGGTCTGTAACAAGAACAAGAGGTAGGTGATCATTGTCCCAAACAGGGCAACTCTCAGCTCTGTCACACAGCATAATGAAATACTTGGCCGGACCTACATTAAGAGAAGAATAGCATTGGTGCCTTGGCGCTGAGGGGAAAAGAAGAAGAAGAAGAAAAAAAGGCTCCGGCTTCTATATGACCAACCAAGCAAAAAGGACATAGGCGTTACTCCCAGAGGTCAGCTGGACTAAGCGGCTTTGTGTCCTGGGCCGTTTCGTTGCTCTGACCACTGACCAGTCAAGGCATATTAAATCTCTGAACAGAACTGACTTTTCATTCATGTGGCATTTACATTCATTTTCAGCCTTTTGAAAGAAATGGAAGAAAAAAAAAAAACTTTTTGAAATTCCTCCTGATTTTCTTTTTTTTTAAGTCTTCAGTCTCCATAGCAACAGTTACTTTTTAGCCATGGTGTCAATTGTTTGTCACCTACTGTGATTTTTATTTAGAAGTAGATTGAAGCCTAATTTGTATTTAATTGTTTCTTCATTTGTTCCATTAGCAGATCATATGGTTGATTATCCCATCATTAGCTTGTTCATGGCTTATTTAGATTTTTCTTTAAAGTTGTATTAAAAAATAAATAAATCTGGGTTCTTTTTTAAAAAAAATTGCCCCTGTACAAATGGTGCCAATACATAATAGGGTGCCGACTGTAACTCATGTGGATTACTCCAATATGGAGTCTTTTTCCGACCCAGTGCCTGTAGTGTCCGCTGTCTAAGCTGTAGTGCTCAAGTCATCCCCTCTCCACATTCCCCAGGGCCCATCCATCCCTCCCTGTGCTCAAAGCTGTGTAATCCACAGACAGACAGAGAGAGAGAGAGGGAGATGAGAGAGAGAGAGAGAGAGAGAGAGAGAGGGAGATGAGAGAAGAGAGGGGACCTGCACTTAAACCACTCTTCAGTGCATGACTCTCCGCTTCAGCTCCACTGCCAAAGGCGTTATTACCCCATGTGTGGACAAAAAAAATCCAAATGTCAGATCCCCCGCCTTTATTTGTATTATGTGTCACAATGTGTTGTGTGTGTTTTTTGTTTGTTTGTTTGTTTTGTTGTGTTTCCATAGTTGTTCATAAGGCAATTGCTTTCATCTATAATGAGTGTCACACACAGACACACAACATGGTAAGGTCTGTAGCCAAGGGTGTTGTTGTGTCTGTCACCACTAACTGCCATGACGTGATGCGTTTGGTGTTACATCATGCACCCGACATCATGTCGAGAGTGGCACTGGTGATGTGTCTTGGCAGATTGTATTAAAGAAAATGGTGCCAGATGCTAGACTTCTGACTGAGTGCACAAAAACTTTTCACTGGCAAACTTCAGGTAGGCTTGTCAAAGCCGTTCCATGGGGCTCTGACATCCACTGACAGTGCCAGACATTCAAGAATATTCATTTTCATTTGATTGAGAGGTAATCCCACAGAAAGTGGACATTTTTGTCACATCCGTAATGACAATAAAATTGCATTTTCATGGTTTACATGATAATACGTTGCAAATTTCATGCTTGGTCATGTTCCGGTCACATCCATCCATCCATACTCCTAAAATGAGCCCAGGAAGAGATGCATGTACTGTAGGCCTACAACCTGAAAGGCTAGCAGACACACTTGTGGATGAAAAGCACATCCTGGTTTCCTAGCCAGCCATGCACCTCCTCCCTGTCTCTCAGCCAGAGTCTCCCCGAGTCTAAGAAAGATGCTTTGCTTAAAGAGAACAGCTCCAGAGGGAAGGTGCACCAGACAGTCAACCTGCGTGAGGCGGTCCCTTTTCTGAGATGATTTGATCTGTGGATGTCAAACCATATCTGTCTTCTTCTTACCCTTATTACGTAAACTCACTGAACTCACTGAGTCGCGCTTCAGAGATCGGGCCAGGAAGTAAAAGTCAATGGCGGTGAATGAAATGAAATAACTCATGTCTCATGAGTAAAAGGATGCAGATGTTTAGAATGTAGTCAGTGCAGTGCAGTGCGGTGCAGGAGTTGTGTTCAAAAACTAGGCACTGGGCCCTGTGTTGTGCTGTCCCTGTGGGTTGCAGCCAGCGCTTGTTGACTACTGCATAGGACCGTCCAGTCATGAAGATTTTTTTCTCTTGATGGTATCGCGGTGATGGATGATGGGAGGGTCCAGAGCCCTACAGCAATTCATCATCTTCCCTTCTGTCAAATTACATTGCAGTGCTACATGCAGCCCTGGAAAAAGAAAGAAGAAGAAGAAAAAAAAAACTGGACGATCCCTCTCATCTACACAGCTGCAGTTGCCAGGCTGAACAAGTGCAAAGAAAAGGCAGTTTTCCCGTTTCCCTGGCTGGCATCGCTCTCTACTCACTGACCTTCTAGAAAGTCCCTTCAAAGCCCAAAAGCATGTTTGGCTTTATGATATGTTGGCAACTGAAGCGTAATATTCAATTTCTGACATAAAAGGTAGAAGTGGGACGCTTGGTCACGGTTGTCTTGGTGACCTGCTTAGGAGATGCGCTCTGGGCTTTGGGGAGGGAGGGATCTGACGGGAGTTTTCTGTCTTTTAATGTCCTTGTTTTCACTGCCTAGCCCGTGACTTTGACAAAACATGAGTTTGAGGAAATCATGCCAGCGCTGACATAGGAACAGCATTCATATCAGAAGTGTGAGTAAGTCAGTGAGTGAATGAGTGGCATTTGTCCCTGTGAGATCCAAGATTGCTTATTCACCTCAGTCTAGTATTACGGGGCGCCCGGTCGCAGGTACACAAGAAAGCTATAAGATCATTAGTCTAGGGGTTTTACAAAACTATCCCTACCATCCGAAGACCCTGTAATTATTATTATTACTTCTGCCAAGGAGGTTATGTTTTGCTTGGCGTGTGTGTGTCTGTGTATGTATGTGTCTGTGAGCAACATAACTCGAAAAGTACAGCACGGATTTGGATGAAATTTTTGGACAACATGTGTATTTGGACAAGTAAGAACTGATCTTCTTACTAGTGGCGATCGGTGATCCAGAACACCATCTGTGACCACATTGTCTTGGTGGAGGTCTGCGCACTCTGAGCGCTTTTCTACTTCAAGTGTATGCGGTTACCTTGTAAATGTAAGTGTGTGAGGCTACAATATATGGTGTGTGACCAGGGGACTCTATCCTAACACCAGGAGAATGACTACAACAACATCACACTGGATTG